>CM034153.1:181388111-181600611 GCA_019776745.2 Taxus chinensis | reverse complement strand
AACGAATTGTGCATCCTTGGAAGTAATAAAAACCTCATTTTATGTCTATTCTATACCTTGATGTGTTTATATTCTTCTTTCTTGCCTCCCTTTTACATTGCATGCTTGTTGTGTCACTTTAAATCCCTTGCAGCTCAATTTTCTTACCATGTTTCATGAAATCGAGCGGGGTGAATGCATTCTAGTTTGTGCTATGCATATTTTGCCTCCCTTTATGCTTTCTCCTTCATTTTTGCTCAAAATAGATAGTGTTCATACCACTTTTTTTGGTGCTATCACCTTCATTTAGTTTAGTTGTCAATTTTCATGTTATTCTGTTATCCCTAACCCCTTGGCATTGTTGGCTTAAAGTTTTCCTTTCAACATTAGGATTAGTAGTAGCGTTTAAATAAGTAGAGGAATCATCCTTATCTGCAGCTCCGTCTTAAGTGCGCAAGGTCCCATAACTTGGAGATAGTCCCATTGCTAACTCAAATGACTCGGTTCTTCCAAATCCAAGACACGAGTGCTAGTTTGAGGAACCAACCATTTTTGGCATCCCTGATGGGAAAAACATTGAAAGCTTAAATTTCAGCATTTCTAAGTTTGGTGTGTAATTTAGCAATTTCTGGCCTTTGAAGGCTTGATCTAACACATCTTATGACTCCCTATATGCAGATCTACTGATTTCAACAGTCCCGAGTACCTTTCATGAGAAGAGTGCATATAAGACAAAGTGCCACAATTGAATAATCTTTCGAATATCTCTAGCTATCTTTGAGCAGAGTACGTAGTATAACACCCACGTGCACATCTCCATATCTAGTGCGCCACTCTCATTCCACTCCTCCTTAGAATAGACCTATGCACCCTGCCATGGTGTTACAATTGCCTCCTCCTCTGAGGAACTTTTCCAGTTTTACTGGATGTAGCCCTCTCAATCTCAATGCACAACATGATATGCCAACAACCATGCTCAAGAGCATTCCATACTTCATTGGCGAGAACCAAGTCACCCTTGTTGAGTACATTCAATACGTAGCCAACATATTCTTTGTGTATTTGATCATGCATGATGATGTAGCATTCAGGCTACTTACGGCCTCATTCAAGAGTAAAACACTCCAGTGGTACTATGGCCTGATACCTGCATCTTTTGCCACCGTAGATGATCTTGGAACAAATCTATACGACTATTTTAAAGATAAATAAGATCATCTATCATTGGTGGAACAACTGAATACAAAAAAGAGGGCATCCAATGAGAAGATGATTGATTTCATTAGATTCCAGAAGACTTGGGAAAAAAATATGCAAGTGGTAATGCCTACAACCCAACATGTTTTCTTGTATTATCTAAGGGATTTGAATAATGACATATCAGTCATGATTCAATCCATGGGAGGAAGGAATTTACCTACTACTTACAACATCACCATAAGGGCATAGAGTAGTCTCATCCAGGTGGGAAAGTTGGCTCCTAGACCACCTATTCCTTTTTTTCCAAAGATGTCTCCATCGCCCCATCCTTGTATTTCCCTTGTTCTTGTGCAGAGCGCGCAACTAGTGGCATCTACATCATACTCTCCCGTGCAACAAAAGGAAGATGAAGAGATGAAGGCCCTAATTAGAAACTTGTCCAATAAGGTCATATCTTTAGAAAAAAATCAGGCACAAGCCTTCAAAAATAATTCTATTCAGTATCATAATCAGAAAAATCATCCTTGGTGAAATCAATATGGAAATCAAAGATATGGGAAGAACCAGAAAAATGACAGATGGCATGCCAACGTGCATCTTCCCTTGCAAGTTGTCCCTCTAGTGCAAACTCTTCAAGCACCCAGCACAAGTCAAGCACTATTTCTAGTTCAAAAAAACATGGCTCAAGATTCAAAATGGTGGTTTCCTTGCAGTATGCCTCACAGTGAATATCAATATGCCAATGCCATGCATATATAGGCCTATATGATATTGAATGCTTCTAATTGTGAGCCTTCCATAAGCGCAGATGAGCTTGAAAACCAAGAGAAAACAAAAGCCCCCTCAAGGGCCAACTTAATATTATTCGGCACTAAAGACTTATGTGCAATCAATCAGGCTGTAGATGATACAAAAAGACCGCGTACCTCAGTTGTTGAAAACACAAGGGACAAGAAGAGAATGGTTGAATCTGGTGTGTAAGTCTCAATTCCCACAACAAAGGGTGATCCTCAAAAGTAAGTGGATGCAACTAAGGCAGCCAACAGTAAAGGCATGAAAGTTCCTGTGCATGATGTATCATGCAAAGCTCCTATTGAAACAATGTGTGCCCCTCCTTTGGTAGGTCAAGCCTCTATGTCAGCTAAGGTCCCTGCCTCTGCACCTGAACAATCAAGAAGAGATCCTACTATGCACCAAATGCATAAGTCAGTGGGCCTTCCATTCAACATTGTGGACTAGATGAAGAAGAAAAATATAAATGTCACAATGTGGGATGCACTGGCCATCCCATCTTAGCACAACTTGCTACACGAAGCTTTGGCCCAACTTCTGCACGCTGATTCAACTGTTCACAAAACATGCACTGTTGTCAACATCTATCAACAAAAAGGATAAACAAGTAAGTAAGGTGGTCAAAATCCCACCCTTCTACATGTCCTTGATCATAGGCAAACATATTATGCACAATTTTATGATTGACTCGGGCGCTAGTACTTTTGTCATGCCTAAGAAAATTGTTGGTGTCCTAGGTCTTAAGTACAACCCCTTAACAAAAGGAGTCTTGCAGCTTGATGGTTAAACTATTACTACTTTGGGAATCATTAAGGATCTTGAGTTAACCCTCCATATATGTCCAAGCCTCACCATAACTCAAGATGTGTCAATCATTGACCCACCTCCTTTGTTTGCCTTGTGTCTGTCAAGGGATTTTACTATAAAATTGTGTGGTTACTTGTCTTCTGATTAGTCTCATATGTTACTCAAGACAAGGTATGGTGCCCAGTTTACCATACAAGTTGAGCCAACATTTTCTTATCATGTCGAGTCATATGACCCATCCCCTCTCCAAGCCAATTGCTTAATCCAAGAAGAGCAAGTTTCATTTTCTAAAGAGCAACATGTTCCACCTCATGTTCCTGACTTAGTGCTATATGAGTGGGCAAAGAAGAACCATAAATTTGATCCATATGCTTAGGAGCTCGAAGATTTTGAAACAGGGCTTGGGACATATTACATCCTTGAAGAAGAATTTATGCTTCCATGCACACTCAAACAAAATGAAGAAAACATGGATTTAGGGAAGTTATACTTTAATGGATCTTGAAGAAGAAATGACACAGGCACAGGTAATGTTATCATCTCTCCCAAGTATGAGAAATTATTTTTCACACATAGACTGTAGTTTGCGTGCTCAAAAAATTTGGCAAAGTATGAGGCATTGGTGCATGGTCTTCTTATTATAGAGAAGAAAAAAATTAAGGCATTGTAGATCTTTGGGGAAACAGAAATGGTTATTCACCAGGTCACCAACAAGTGTGTGACAAAGAATAAGCTTTTGAAAGCTTATAAACATAGATTTTGGGACCTCCTTGAGAGCTTTGATGCTCTGAATCTGCAATTGGTGCTACACAAGATGAACAAATAAGTTGATCAAATGGCTGAACTTGGTTTACATTTATCCCCAGCTAAAGACTTTGTCAAAGGAAACACGTAACACATCAAAATGTTGATTAGGCCATCCATTCTAGATAACAACACTTGCTGGTAAGTATTTGACAGTGACACGCATATCATCCAATTCATTCAGAATGAAGCTTAGTTCTCTTCAAGTGTGTAAGTTTACTTGCATGAAAACTATGGTGATCAAGTGGTTTAGCTGAAGACAAACAAGTTGCCTAAATGGTTGGTCACCTTAGAGAACATATTTTTCCCTGATGATGAGTTCAAGGGTGAAGGAAAAAATATGTGTGTGACACAATAAGAATGTACACCAGTTATTATTGCATGCGAGAAAGAGTTGTTGCTTAGTAAAGCTTGCACCCATGAAGAAAAGAAGGCCTTTATCTCTCTTTGTCAGAAATACAATGATATATTCTCATGGGAGTGTGAAGACCTAAAGGGATTTGATCTAGGTGTTTCTCAACACTCCATTGGCCTTGATCCAGGTTCGAGCCCATTAGAAAAAAACAATGACTAGTCAATCCAAAAATAGAGCCCCTAACAAGGAAAGAGTTGTCTAAACTCATTGAGGTGAAGATATTTTTTCTGATTAAATACTCTACTTGGGTCGCTAATATTGTTCCAGTGCGCAATAAGAATGGTGAAATCTAAATCTGCATTGGTTTTAGGGATCTCAATAGGGCATCCCTTAAGGACCATTATCCTTTTCCTTTAATGGAGAATATTTTATAGACTGTGGCTAGCACGCAAAGATTCTCAATGCTGTATGGGTACTCTTGCCTCAATTAGATCCTAGTCAAGGAAGATGATCAATTCAAAAAAAACATTTAACCCTAAGTGGGGGAAATATGCATATCATAATATACCCTTTTGCCTGTCAAACATAGGCACGACCTTTCAGCGCATCATGGACATTGCCTTCAAAGGATACATCAATGATTTCATTTTGGTTTATCTAAATGACATAATTATCTTCTCGAAGTATAGCGCAGATCACATGGTGCATCTGGAGAAATTCTTCGAGAGATGCAAAAAGTTTAGGATATATCTTAATCCCAAGAAGTGTAATTTTGATGTGATGCAGGGCAAGCTAATAGGCCATGTGGTTTCAAAGGATGGTATCACAATTGATCCTGAGCACGTTTCAACCATCCTAGCTCTTTCCCTACCGACACACAAGAAATCCTTGCAGTCCTTCCTCAGGAAAATCAACTTTGTTAGGTGCTTCATTCCTAAATTTTTAGGACTGGTAAGACCCATTACCCTCATCCTCAAAAAGGACACAACCTTTAAATGGGCAATAGAAGGAAGAGAGGGCTTCAAAAAAATCAAGAAAGAAATCACTTGCATGCCAACACTCATCAATCCCAACTATTCAAAGGATTTCATCATTTATGCTTATGTTTTCGATTCAAGTCTTGTTGTTGTCCTGAAACAATAAAATAAAAAATAATTGGAGTAGTCAGTGGATTTCTTTAGCTAAACATTAAAGGATTACGAGTTGAAATATAGTCACATGGAGAAACAAGCCTACACCATCATTCACATGCTCAAGAAATTCAAAAATATGCTCACTACAAATCACATCAAGGTGCTAATTTTCCACTCAAGTGTTAGAGACTTCATCATGGGAGTCAAAATCAATGAGAAGAGAGAGCGATGAGTGACTAAAATCATGGAGTATGATGTGACTATAAAATCCAAAAATATGGTTAGAGGCAGTGTACTTTGCAAACAACTTGTCGTGACCACACAGAGTGAACCTGAGACTTAATTGTTTCTAGATGACGTGTAGAGCCTAAACCAAATGAAGCCCCTGGCATGTGTAGATGGATGAAGGACATGATTAAATTTCACTCTGAGGGCACATACCCTCCTAGTCCGAACAAAGAAAATAAAAGACATCTAAGGCTACAATCTATTCCATATGTTCTAAATGATAGTCTTCTCTTCAAAAATAATTTGGATGTCATGTTGTTGAGGTGTATTGATGGTACACAAACTAAAAAGGTGTTATCAAAATTTCATGATGGATTCTCTGGTGGAAATACTCTACCAAGAATACAATGATGAAGAACGTTAAGGTAGGATAATTATAGACTACCCTGTTCACAGATGCACACAAGTGGGTCATCAAATGCAAAGAATGCACTTTATTTGTAAGAAAGAAGAAATTGGAAATGCTTCCCCTCTGACCAATCCAAATAGATCAGACTTTTGCACAATGTGGTATTGACTTCGTAGGCATGATAAACCCTCCTTCAAGCACTGGCCATAGATGGGTGTTTACAACCACAAATTACTTCACTAGATGGATAGAAGCTATTGCGCTCAAGGAATAAATTTACTCAGTCATCCTATACTTTCTTGAGGGACTCGTTACAAGGCTTGGCATTCCTCAGATAATGCAAAATCCTTCCTTGGTGCCAAAATATTTGATTGGGTGCTAATCCTTGGAATATATTTGAAGAATTCTTCCAATTATTACCCTCGGGGAAATGACTTGGCTGAGTCTACAAACATGAATCTGATCATAATCATGAACCAAACAATGAATATTAGCTAGAGATAGTGGCACACAAAGGTATCGTGCATGTTATGCGTAGACATAATCATGATGAAGAAGGAAATAGGTACCTCGATTTACAATTTGGTCTATGGTAAGGAATCTAATCTTCCCTTATCTTTTGAATTACCTTCATTAGAGCTTGCCCAACAGTTAGTGTTTGAGGATGTGGACCAAAGAAGAATCAGAATCGCAGAGCTGGTTGAACTTGAAGAATCAAGGAAATCTACCATGATCAAGCTAGAACAACATCATCAATCAACAAAAAAAGTGGTTTGACAGAAAGGATAGGCCTTAAGATTTCAAAGTTAGGGACTTGGTCTTAAAATGGGATGTTGACAGAGCTAAACCAAGACACCATTCAATGTTCGATACACTTTAGAGTGGCCCATATGTTATCAGTTCTTACGAGGAGGATAACTATTTTGAGTTATCTCATCTTGATGGAGGTGCGCTTTCAATCCCATTCAATGGGATCTATCTCAAACCATTCCATTAAGTTTTTTGCATCATTATATATATATTAGAGTAGTTTTAATTCCTCCAAGTGCGTTGCGCGCACATTGTCTTGTTTGTACATAGTTCTTTCCTCTCGCTTACTTCTTGTGTGCAATCTTTTATTGCTTCCTTAATACCAGTCATCTTCTAACAATCTTCAACATTTTTACAAAATTCAAAACAGATTCTAGAACATGTTTTAAAGTGGCTTTAAAAGCAGTTTTTCAAGATCACATATCAAAATTTCATATTTCAAACAGACTCCATGCCCAATGGATACTTCAAGCCACTGATATCTTTCATCTAGCAGGTAGATGGTCCTGAAAGTCACCAAATTGTTATCTAGAGTAACTCCCCGAGTTATTTGGACAACTTAAAACCCATTTTGGCCATGAGGATTCTACATTGTAGGTTGTGCACACTTCATTTGCTCCTTTAGAAGATTCCCTTAGCTATAGATTCTTCACACGCTCTTGTGCACTCCTCCTTACCTGCGCTTCCTATCTTCCTTTCTCCCTTCCCTCTATTTTTTTTATTTTCCCTCACACGCACCCTCTGTGCATCCACCTTCTTCCCAGTAGTTCGTGTATCCTCCGCGTGTGGATAAGACCTACTTCCTAAGATTGGTTAAGTCCCTGACATTCCTTGTGTGCCCCTTTCCTTGTTGTCGCACATTACTTTGTAATAGTTGCACCTTCACCATGTGTTCCTCAAACAAGTGTTTCTATCGTTCCTCCCATGTGTGTTACCTTTATACATGCCCTCCCTCTATTTTCCTCCCTCACCTCACTCTTCCGTGTGCATGCCTTTACGCCTTCTTATGTGCCCTTCTATGCCACATGAAATCTGTCAGACATTGAGTGTGTTACACGTAACCAATCAAAGTGTGTCAATAGGGCACCGAATCTAGATAACAAAACAATGTGTTACACGTAGTAGAAATGACAAAATGAATCAAAAGTTGGCCAATCTTCTAGTTAATCAACACGCGCCATGTGTCATTGCATGTCTAGTTTACACTACAGATCGTCTGATAGTCATAAATTCTGCTCCATTGCTCAGATCCTCGTGTGCCCAGTCTCATTTTAAAGTTGTTGAAGTGGGCTACACTCTAGATCATTCAAATTCAAAATTCAATTGGATTTGGTAGGTGAGAAGTAGGAAAACATCTTTATAGGTATTAAAGAAAAGATCTGATTGCTCCAACCACCCTATTTGATGCAGATCTCGCCCCTTTTTTTCTCCTACACACCATACAGACCTGGAAATGCACATTTGACAGATTGCAGGTGGATTTGTAGGCATTTATTGGTTGTTGTTGGTGGTTGTGATTCAAAATTTGAGTTTTCACTCCTCTCCTCTCTCTCTCTCTCTCATAAATTCATCTATAAATGTAAGAGCTCAGCTCATTGTAAATGGTTTGACATTTTGGATCCTCTATTATTTGTTAAGGGTTCTCCATCTTTGTATTTTATATTGCAAACCTCTAGATCTAGATCTTGCATGTGGATATCAGCCTCATACACCATTGTAACAGACTGTGCATCCTTAGAAGTAATAAAAGCATCATTTTGTGGCTATTCTTTTCTTTCACGTGTTTATATTCTTCTTTCTTAACTCCATTTTACATTGTGTACTTGTTGTGTCACTTCCCTTGCAACTCAATTTTCTTATCGTGTTTCATGAAATCGAGTGGGTGAATGCATTCTAGTCTATTCTACACTTGCTTGACCTTTGTTTATGCTTTCTCCTTCATTTTATCTCAAAATAGATAGTGTTCATCCCACTTTTTCTAGTGTTATCACCTCGATTTAGTTTAGTTTTTCATTTTCATTTTATTCTTCTATCCCTGGTCCCTTAGCATTTTTAGCTTAAAGTTTTCCTTTCTACATTAGGAGTAACAATAGTAGTAGAAATAGGTAGAGGAACCGGCCTTCTCTGGAGGTTCGTCTCAAGCACGCAAGGTCCCACAACTTGGAGATGGTCCCATTGTGACTGAAATGACTCGGTTCTTCTATATCCTAGACACGGGAGCTATTTCGAGGAACCAACATGTACTATTGAAATGATTATCTTGTAGCCAAAATTTATGCTATTTTGTGATCCATTTCTATTTATTCCTTTGTAGCGGTTGAGTAATAAGAGCTCCACTCAAAGATACATACATCATAGGAGACTGATAAATCAATACATTCAAAGGGGATTATCTTGGGTGATCATAACCTCCGTATATTTATGCCTTAGAGGAGGAGAAGGGGATCTATCATAATAATGTGTGTCAAAAGTTATAATTCCTTTTTCTTCAAGCATAAATTTCTGATCCAACGCATAACAATCATTCTAAAAATGTCCATCAATGTGGTCTAAGTCACAATAAGGTTAGCCTTTTTCTTTCTCTATCCAATGAATATGGTGATGATCATTAGACGGTAATCAAATCAAACACTTATCAAATAGGCTAAGCACAATAATGTGTGGATGATCAAGATATTTTTTCAAATTGAAATGGTTTTTTCTTTGGAGGAGGAGAAGGTCATGTAGGGATCTTAGGTTAATTGTAATATTATATGAAGCATTGCCATAATATAAAACATTAACTTGTCTAGAAGTATAATATGAATCATTCATAACATTAGGGCCAGGGTTCACATATGGATGGCGAATATGATCATGTGAAGTTGTAAAGACATGTGGGGGACCAACTTCTCACTCCAAATCTTTAGCATAATAGCATAGATATGTGAAACAATCACATGTATCATAAATAAATTTCTCTTTAATAGGAAAAATGAGGCTACAAGACAAGATATATTGCACTTCTAAATCAATAGGCTTGTAGATTAATTTATACATACTTTTCTTAAGGCATAAAATATAGTCAATAACTAGCTCATATTTTCCTTGATGTAAGGTGAGAAAATTCTTCTAATTTACTTTAGGGCCTTTATTTTCAATATGACGTATAAGAATATACTCTTTGAGTTCTAAAAAAGTTCATAAAGATCCATTTGGGAGATGATCGAACCAATACATTGCATCACCCTTGAGGATTTTAAGGAAATTTGTTAGTGGTGACCTATCATTGTTGTAAGAATTCATAACAAGTATATAGTACTTAAGGTGAAGATAGGAATTGAAATTCCCATCAAACAACTTAAACTTAGGCACGATAAAGCTTCTATGGAAAGTAGAATGAAAGATCTTATGTGGTATTGGGTTACCACATAGAGCATTAGAGTCACTCTAAGCATAATACGATTTTTTTCTGGGGTTAAAGTGTGTACATTGTGCTGCAGATCACCTACAACATGCATCAAGGGTAGGACCTCTTGAGGAGGTATATCACACATATTAAAAGATTCATTCAAATTTTGTACTTTACATTTAAAAATAGCCATAGGAACATAATTATAGTTACATGAAGTATGATATAGCTCATCATTCTAGGAACTTTTTTTCACCCTAATTAAAAATCTAAATGGTTTATTGATGTACAACCAATAAGAAGGATTAAATGGCTTTTAACAAGTAGATTATTCTGATTAATTAACTTCAAACATCAAGCATTCACAATTAGAATAATACATTCATGATTGAAACGATGGAAATGATTTATAAATGATAAGTAATTGCTTAAATACACAAGAGGATATATATAATTAGGTGTACATATTAAAAAAATGATGATCTAGATGTGAAAAATAGTGGAACAAGATGATCAAGAATAGTAGATGCTTTGGTGAAAGTTTTGAAACTACAAATTCAACAGGGCCAAGATTGTACAACTGTTGTATGTTCCATACTTGATTGATACGATCCTAGCCTAGAAATGTATGGTCTTGAATCGTTTAACAAAATATACCTAAAAAGTTTAAAGTGATTCACTTTTATAGTAATGGTCTTCAATTAAAATTTTGAAATTGTAAGCTTAATAGGGTCATGCTTTTACAATAGTTGTATGGTCCATACTTGATATATACAATTCTAACCTTGAACTATATAGTATTGGACCCTTTAATAGCTTAGACATGTAACTTTTTATGTGATTCACTTTCTTGGTAATGGTCTTCATTATATGTAACTCTTTCTTACACAACCTCAAGATGACCTACAATAACCTACAACAAAGTGAAAACCCTAGCAACTTGTATAACCCTTCATTAGAGCATTATCAAATCAAAAGGATAAAACATGTGTGTGTGGTGAGTTATAACGTGATAATGACTTAATTTTATATCCTTATATATAGGTGAAACATTCTAATAATGTCGGCCCTATGAAAATGAAAAGACCCAAATAATATTTTGAAATTAAAATCAAAGTTAGTGAATGTGAAGAGGCGAAATCATACAAGTTGGCCAAGATTAGACCTCACATTTTGACCCTTCCCTACATTTTTGCACTTGAGACATAAAAACAAAAAATAATTTTTTTCATGAATAATAAAGGTTCTCTACTACTTTGATCAAATAACATTATTAGAATTTATGAAATAACATAGTGTAAAGATATACAAGTTGTAGAAGAGCTAGAGAGATGAGGTGATTGGATTTTGAATATGATAATTTTTCTAAGCAAGGGAGCATGGTCAAACTTGGCATTGCATGAAGAAAATTTGTCAAATTTTAGTGTTTACATTTTCTCCCCCTTTAATTATGTAATTGAAAATTTCATGCTTAAATGAAACACATACCTGAGTGTGCACACACACTTTTACTTCACTCTAAATTGGTTATCTAATGTGTTGGTGTTGGAATGTTCCATGATGAAACCCGCAACACATATTTTAGTCAATTTCTATGATAGAAATTGAACTTTAAATTATAATGCATGTAAATTTTAACTTTGCAAAAATGTATGTAAAGAGATGCAAAACATGGAAGGAATGCATGTGTTTGTTTTGCATAAGGATGAGCTCTCATTTCATGCTATGTCATTGAAAGTTGGAGTTGTTGAATTTCAAAAGAATTGGGGGTGATTAGTCCCCAAATTTGAGACAAAGGATATGTTTGAGTATTGAGTATCAAAGATTACGAGAAGAGAAGCCAAAATGCCCCCATTTTTAAAAATTTGTAGAGAGGAAGGTATAAAATATGAAAAATTTAGCTACTTCGACGCCTTTCCCACTTAGGAATATTGTGAGAGAAGTGGAAAGATTAGTCTAAGAATAACCTTGCCACTTCAAAGTTTTCAACTAACCCCAGAGGCCATAGTGTTGTAGATGGATCTAGGCCCAAATTGTACCAATTTGAAAAATCAGACCTTGGAAGGAATGGACATTGACATGCCCTCATAAGGTGTTATTGTTGCTGAACCCGATCATGTATAATTTTTAATAATAAGGGCAGAGGGATTCCTATGCCCCCAAACTCTTTTTTTGTAAGTAAATCTAAATAATGTCATGAAGAAGGAATGAACTACTCATACTCTTATAACTTTTTTTATTAAATTAGGTAAAAAGTAGGGATGGGCTCCCAGGGCCTTACAAAAGAGAATACATCGTGATAGGACACAAAAGTATGCAGAAAAAGAGATAGGACCAAAGAGAGTTAAACAAGCTTAACTCCACAAAAGGGAGGTCCAAAATACCATCCATAGACAGAGAAAAAAAAATAGTTTGCTACCAAACCATAACAGTTCGCCAAAAGACAACAAGAAGTTTAAACATAGAAACAAATAAAAGTAGTTTATATTTTGACATTTGGGGGGATTTTCCAAAGTGCTAGCAGGGTCCTCTTGGTTTTTCTCGTGCTCCAACTCCTTCAGAGTCTTCCCTCCATCCTCTTCATCCTCGGAGCTGCTAATGCAAAGTTGGAATCTCCTTTTCTTCAGACCCCCTTCCACATCCTCGAACCTAACCTGCATATCTTTCACCAACTTGTCTAACTCTGTGAATTGCCCCCTTATGTTCCTCTGAGTCATACAGATCTACTTTGTGGCCTCAATACTATCTATCATCCCTTCCCTCATGTCAGAATTTTCTTCTTCCATAACCTCCACGACCACCTCCAACTACTGCATTTTTTCTTGAAGTCCTCGTAGTTCTGACCCTCATCCACCACACTTTTACCTTTCCCTTTGGAGGGACAAACATCACCTTTATATTTCATGAACCTATTATAAGGGTCATCCTCCTCCCTAGCTTTGTTATTGGGCTCCTTGCTCGCATGCAATTCGGTAAGGCACTCGGCCATGGTGATAACATCGTCCTCCTTATTTGGGGCCACCATATTGGCCAGAATAGGTTTACCATTCTGGTACAGAAGGAGGATGTAACCTTCGTGAATGGGGTATTCCACCTTCCCTCCCTGGAAATTCCTCGTAGAGGCCGAAAGAGATATATGAAAAAATGGGATAATCATCATAATTTTGTGCATGAACATGTTCAACAAGGACAAATGGTGTGTGTATATCTTGCAGTACTTGCCTTCAAGAGTAATATACTTCATAATGTGAAAACATACCTCTTTTCAAACCCTTAGTATACATGACCTAACAAAGCCATCCGTGAAATAATGGAATTTTCCCTTGCCAACGAAGAAAGTGTTGATTTCATGCTCCCTATGATTCCTATCCTTGAAGATCTTGAGACCCTTCATCTCCATTTCGGTGACCTGGGAAATGGAATAATTTGTAATCTCCAACTCCATACCCCAAACCAAAAACTTACCTTCAACCCACGTGGTACCAAAATACTTGGTGAGAGAGGGATCATGCCCATGTAACTTGGTAATGTACTTTCTGAAACCCCCAATTCTGAGCATATGCCACATACAAGGATTATTGACAATACTCCCATGGCTCGAAGGCTTGAATCTAACTCTATTTCCCCCCATGATGTATTTTTTACACCTCTAAATCCAAAATAGTCACCCGTTAAACTTTTTACACCTCTAAAGAAAAACCAGACGCACACTACAATTGTTAAACTTAAGTTGGAATATATTTGCAATGAAACCACAGTACTCGAATTTGCTTCCTTAATAATCATGAAAAATAAAGTCACCCGTGTGAGGAAAAATAAAATCATCATGATCTGTCATATTGGATGATATCATTAATAGAAGAGGGAATTACATCACCTTTCAACGAAACTTTGAAATCATGACTATACACCCCTAAGTTTGCGAACTTGTCAGCACATTTATTGCCAAGATGGGGGGTATGATTGATATGAAACATTTCAAAAGCTTTAAGATGTTCCTTAACATCATGAAGAATATTACCCAAGGTTCAATTTTGAATACAATTCCTATTGAGAACACTAACAATGAGAAGGGATTCACCCTCAATTTGAATGTGTTTAATCCCCTTTTCCCTATCTAATTTAACACCACATAACAAGGCTTTAGCCTCTGCCACATTATTACTTTGAATTCCCAAAGGACCAACATAAGCTAGGAGCTAGTCCCCCTCATGGCTTTTGATGATACCCCCACTAGATTGGCCTCGATTACCTTTTGACGCACCATCAAAGTTCAATTTGAAACTGTTCCCATCTGGTTTGAAGCTTGATATGAACTATGCTTTTTGTATTTGTAGCTATGTGAAAATATTATAAGTGACATGTATAATTTTTAGAAGATGAAAAATTGAGTGAATTTGCCTTCTTTCTAGGAACATATAAAAATGTTCAAGATTGTACCATAGTCATAAATGTACTATATGGTTTTGACCTTGTTTGAATTTTTCCACGTTGCAGTATCTGTGACGTTTATAAGGATTTGAATCATGTAAAAAAAATGTTCCCATATTTTGTAACCTATATGTAATTATATAGATAACTAGATGAATTTCCCCTCTTATGAGGTGCATGTGATAAAGCATTTGAATGTGTGGGTCAAAAGAATAGATGTGTACCCATGTACCATATGTCTGATAATCTACATAAAGGCTAGAATGGTGACCACCTTTGAGAACCTATAATTGTAAAAGGGGTTGTGCATGGTGGCAACCATGGCGTGGAGAAAAAACATGCAAGAAGCAAAAAAAAAGGAATACACATGTAAAAAAATAGTAACATCATATAAAAGTGCCAATCATGTCATACTCCATAGTAGGAAAAGTTTAGAATCATCATAACAACAGAAAACATGTCAAAATAAGTAGTAGAAATAGTAGTGCAAATTCAAGAAATACATAAAGTGTAGAAACAAGTCATATATAGACATAGAGCCAAAAACATATGACACCCACAATGTCATAAGACAATCATAGTATGAGACACAATGTGACACATGTATAAAAGCATGTGCATACATGTAATATATGCATGGATCCATAAACATGGGACACCTACAGTGTTACAAGACAAGCAAGGCACTTAGGCCATATCAAGAAAACACACATTGTATTGTAATCATGCAAGACAATCAATTCAAATAATGTAGTGAGTAAGCAAGGAATAAACTCATATAAACAAGTAATGTCAATAGTATATGAAATACATATAGAATGAAATAATAGTGACAAGGAGACAGAGAGAGAGAGAGAAAGTGAAAACAAACAAGATAGGGTAGTGTTGCATAAGACACGTGTTAGTCATGTTAACCTAATAGGTATGGATAAACACTATGTATGTAATCAAGCATGATGAGGAAGGTGTAAAGTTTTTACATTGCATGGGTCGAACCCAGGAGGAAACATATGTATGAAGTAAAAGCAATAATGTAAATAAAAGTAATTGTATAACATGGAGGGATGTCCGCAAAATAGTATTGTAAGGAACCAAATTGACTCCTATCATCATGTAACAATCTGTGAATGTCTCTGATTCGCTGAATAATTCTCTCTCTTCCATCTTTCGCATCAAGCTCAAGATGCTACATGAACATGTGTGGGATGTCCCCAAAATAGTATTGTAAGGAACCAAATTGACTCCTATCATCATGTAACAATCTGTGAATGTCATGCATCAAGCTCACAAAGGCGATGTATAAAGTAAGAATCTAGCCAAGAAAACTAGGAGCATGTCCTGATTTTGTAAATTTTTTCATATGTGAAAACAACATTTTATTTAAGTAATGAATCTAGCCAAGAAAACTAGAGCATGTCTATAGAGTTTAAAGTAATTTTTAGCCAAGAAAAATATTTGAATGTTTTTTATTTTATGTGATTATTTGAATGTTTCTATAGAGTTTAAAAAAAAAGCTATGCATAAAAATGGGGGTAGCACCATAGCTACCCGATGAGATCCTCATGAAGAGGCATATTGGTCATAAAAGAGATCATCTATGTTAGGGTTAAATTCAATGATATCTAAGGGAGTAAGACCCCTAGGTGGAGTAATATATGTTCTAGTTTCCACACTTGTTACAACTTGTGTCTAAGATTGTCAATGAATAATAGGTATGCTAATGGATTCATGAAGGCATGGTCATTTGTTGGATGCAATTATATCAAGTGAATAGGATTGTTTCAAGAGTGGAGGTTCTTTCAGAAGAATTGTGATAACTCCATTAACCTTTAACATAGTAATGTTAGCAATGATGACCTTATAATGATTAGTGGCATGTTTATATATGAAATGATAGTCACAAAATGGGTTACACAGTAACCGAGATAACCTAGTAGCCTATCGATGCCATGTAGATGGTAAAGTAAGTAACTTAAGATCCAAAAGGGCAGATAGTAATTGTTGTGGGGTATCAAAAGGTGTTAGAATAGTGATATAACTAATAACTGGTATATGATCAAGTGTACTAATAACATGTAAGGGATCAATGCTACCTAGAAAAACTGTATCGTGAGAATCCAAGGTAATGGAGGAAAAAATATCATGTGTAACATATTTGAGTCAATAATGTCCAGGACTAGAAGATAAAAAAAAGGAATGAAACATAGACTCATCTTCATCAATGAGATTGAAATTTAACTTGTACAAGTTATCATCAATAAGTTTAATTGTCTCGTCATCACTATGTGAGGAGTAATCTTCAACATTGTCATGTTGCACAAAATGAACTAAAAGATTAGGTTTAGGAGATGGAGAATTATTAGAAGAGAAATAAGTAGCATCTAAACTTTTAGGTTGTTTCAAAAATGGTGGTGGAGGAGTGGTACTATCAGGGTAGTGACTAGATTCTCCCACAACATAGGTGGTAAATTTATCCATAGAGATTGGTTGTTGAGGAGAAAAAATATTAGGTATTTGATAAGTAAAAGTATCAAAATTTCAATATTTCAAGGGATCAAGATTAAAAATCATTGTATATTCACATCCATCATGTATGAACTTGAGGCATTGGTGCACTATAGTTAGGATACCTTGCATAACATGTAACCAAGGAATGAGTTGAATGTAGAAAGGTGTCCATGATATGAAATGTATTGGACACAATATTAGGACTAACAAGGAGGTATAAAGTAATAGTGCCTAATGTAGAGTGGGTGATGTTATCAAAACTCCTTACATTATTGATAGTCTTGTCAATTGTGCTTAAAGAAATACCCATTTTATGAAGCAAATATTGAGGTTGAAACCAGTGTTTATTAAAACATGCTTACTAATAAAAACTTGGATTTGTGTTGTAATTAGAGGAAGTGCACACGGATCATTACCAAATGGTGATATAATAACAGCTAGGATAAAAGTGATGGCCTTATCTATAGATTTGAATGTTTCCATAATAGATGTGAAATTGGTGGGTTGAGCAGTAACAAATAATGTAATAAATTCTAAAGAGTCATATAATATGTCCTTATAGATTGGTGTCTTTTGAAGCAGTAATTCAAGAAGAGATATCTTATCAGGTGTATTATTTAATTGTTATAATATATCAAACCCTTTAAAATCAATGTTAGGTTTATCAACCTGGGCCATATGTGGTGGAGGCAAGGGTGGGTTTCCCCCAAATTGTTGTTTAACATGACACATTGTGGCAACATTAACTTCATGAGCCATGGAGGGTGAATAAAAGTGACATGTATATTGTCAAGTAGGAGGGATGTATTCAACTTGTTTATCAACATAAGTAGGAGCCACATTAGTCATGAAACAACTAGAACCATAATAGACATCTAGCTTTTCAAATGAGGTGTGGGCATGGACCTTGCTAGAGGGATGGTAAACCATACCATAATGAGGAAGATGACCCTTAGGTTTGTAATAATGAACATAAAATTTGAAGAGGCATGATAATCTAGAAGAGAGGTTCCCAAGATCACAACAGGAAACCCTAGATCCAATAGTTTTTTAGAAATATATTGGATTCAAGAGATAGGTTCACCAAATGTTTTCACCCTAATTAAAACTCTAAATGTTATGTTAATGTACACAAAATAATAAGGATGAAAGGTTTGTAATATGTAGACTATTTTTATTAATTAACTTCCAACATTAACAATGTATAACCAGCAGAATCCACCCATACTTGAAATGATAAGTAATTTATAAAACACACAAGAGGATAGATAAACTTAGTTGTAAAATACAAAACAATTATAATATATATGTGCAAGATAGTGGAACAAGTTGAAAAGGAATTTTAGATCCTTTGGTGAAAGTTCTAGAACTATAAACTCGATAGGGATACGACCGTACAATTGTTGTATGGTCCAAAACTGATATGTACGATCTTGACCTAAAATTGTATGGTCTCGGACCCTTTAATAGTCTAGACCTAAAATAAATTGTGTTCTTGGATTGTATTTTAAAGGTCTTTGTTGTATGTCGCTCTTTCTCACACAACCTCAGGACAACTTGAAATCACCTACAATAAAGTGGAAACTCTAGCAGCCTACAAAACCCTTCATCAAAGAATTATGAAATGAAAAAGAGAAACAATGTTTCTGTGGTGAGTTATAAAGTGATAATGACTTTCTTTTAGGTGAAATATTCTAATAAGGTCAACCCTAGGAATATGAAACGACCCAAAGAATATTTTGAAATTGAAATAAAAGTCAATGAATATGAAGGGGTGGGACCGTATAGGTCATCCAAGATTGGACCTCACATTCCAATCTTTCCCTACGTTTTTGCACTAGAGAAATGAAAACAAAAACTAAAAGTTGTGTCATGAACAACAAATATTTTATGCTTCTTTGAGAAGATAATATTCTCACAATTGATGACAAAACATAGTGTAAATATAAGAAAGTTGTAGAAGAGAGAGAGATGAGGTGATTGGATTTTGAATGTGATAATTTGTCTTAGTAAGGGAGAAAGGTCAAACTTGGCATTACACAAAGAAACGTTATTGAATTTTAGTGACTACAAAACATTAACATTAAGCAAAGGTGGGGTATTAGGAATGATATTTTTAGTCTCATAGGATGCATCTAAGATGAAAATATTAGGCATATTTATTTCTTTTCTATAATAACACTAGTAGAAAGAATAGCATTTGCTTTCATACAAGGAGGAATAAGATCTACACTAACATATTTCATTTCGGGAAGAGGCATATACGGCACACTAGAATTTTCCACATTAAGTGGAAGGGAAGAGACACATGTAGAATTGTCATTTTTGAATTCATGAGAAAGAGAAGAAACACAAGGAGAAGTACTTTTGTTACTTGGAATAAGATAACTTGAATTCACTGTTTCATAGTTTTCTTTAAGGATTTAAAGGAAAGAGATAAGGGTATGGGTCAAGGAGGAATACCTGTTGGGATGGCTGGTTGGAATTTGTTGTGCACGTTATGACTTCTTGATCCAATGTTGACTGTGAGAGCTTCCTTTTGGCTGGGAGGAACTACTTGAAATATAAAATAAGACCACAAGAAAGAGTTAAATAATATATGTCAGTGGGCTGCCTAGCGTATGCTAGATCTAGGAAGTGTGATACTCCCTTGGTGGTAATCAACTCATTGTTTAATACAATTTAATGCAAGAAATGACATAAGTAAAAAGGTTCTACTGTAGTTGATATGATTTAGGTATCTCATCCAAATATAATAAGTAAATCTAAATAACATGCTAGGCTATGATCGGATGTGGAAATAAGGTAAATAATCAAGGTGCTGGAACAAGTTAGGGTTAGATTCTGGGTCACTTGGGTCATTTGGGAAAGTTTTATTGGGTTCAGTTATTAGCGTGATTTCCAAATATAGAGACCGATGTCGATTTGGTATGACCGATGACGGTTTAGTACGAACTGACGATGGTTAAGGAGGGCTGATAATAACTCAATGTTTCATGGTTTTGGGATTTGTTTAAGGTTGGATCAATGATGGTAAGGATTTGGTTTTAGGTCTGTGGAGGTGTTGGGAATATCCAGAGGTACTCAGGAATGGATAGAGGTGATTAAAATGGTTATGAGTGATGGGAATGGTCGGGTTCATGGGAAGACAATAGTGGTGAGGTGAAAATATAAATGGTGGTCAATAAACAAAGGTGAAGAACCCTTATAAACTGAATAGAAATGATTTTGTAGGTTAGAAACACACTTACTGTTGTGCAAGTTCAATGGCTGGGTGGTGGTGATGGTTGATCAGTGAAATGGTGTTCAGTGTCATGGAAATGCTCCCAAAATACTACCATGAATGCAAATACTTTCTGATCAATGGTTGCGTTGGCTATGGCTATCTGGATGTGTGAAAGAGCTCTGGTTCTTCTTGCATGCACATATCCTTTGCTCCCAAAAATTGAGAATGTGGCCAACCTCTAAAAATAGGTTTCCAAAATGGTTATAAGGTAACCGACTATGGTTTAGGGTGACTAGAATTGGTTAAGGTGGGATATCCTAGTTTTCCTAAAATAACAGATCTTCGCTATCTTTTTTTCAGCTTTGCTAGTTGGTGCCAGGTCTAAATGGAATGTTGCACTTAGATACGTGGGAATGTGGTTAGAGAAATAATAGGCATATGATTTTAGGGTTATTTTAAGTCTTAGTTCATTAAGATAAGTAGGGCCAAGTCTTGGTTAGTTATGGAAACATGCTATGAATAGGTCTTATGGTGAGGTGTCTAGGTGAGGTGGCTAGGTAAGGTGTGCATCCATTTAATTAAAGTAGTTAAATTAATAAATGGAGTGAGGGTGAGTATTGATTTAATTATGGATAATGAAATTAATGTTAATATGGGGTGGGAGGGGGCTAATGTTAGGTGAGTATGTTTAAATTAGTTATTCGAAAGGGGACCAAGGGGAGTGTGACCCAATTTTGGTGTGTACATTCACATTAACATCTACGGTAGGAGAAGGAAGAAATCATTCACTTGCACATTCATCATTATTACTAATTTCTATGTCATTATTAGAAGAGTAAGAAACACCCTCAATTATTGCATTAAGACAAAGGTTATACCAATCATGTGAAAGATTATCATCATTAGAAGATGAAACGTTGCCATCATTAACTATATCAAGAGGAGATAAGAGAGAGAGAGCCTCATTCACAAGTATTATGTGTTATGCCACTAGTAATTGACATATTATTAGAATAATTAATACTTTCATCATGAGAAATGAGGGGAGGAACATTATCACAACTACTATTCAATCATCAAAACCATCAATCTCACATTCATAAATTTTTCATCAGAACATGGCTTAGGTGTATTGATGGGGCTAGTCTTAATTACGTGTTCACAATAAAATGAAGTCTCTGTATGAGGAGAGGCATGAGGAACCTCTATCATGGGTTGGGAAGTAGTAGGCATAATATTCTTAAGGAAGTTCTAAAGAAAATTCAGAGGACAAGGGCTTGACAGAGTGTTTGGTGGAGCCATAGGTGAAGGTATGAATCAGTGAGGATGTTGTGTAGTAACAATAATAATTTCAACTTGTAATATCATAATAAATAACACTAGGGTGTTACATGGATAGATCCTTACTTGTGATCTCATAAGGGACATGGACATGGTTAAAGGGATAGTAGCTCCTATGCTTTCATGAAGCAAGAGCTTTAATACAAACCATAATTATACAAAGGATAATTGACCTTGGAAGAAATGACATAAACTTAATGAGAAATGGGAAACCCTAAGGTCATTTTAGTTTGCAATCAAAAGGCATAGCTAGGATAAAAAACCTAAACCCAATTGGGTAAAGGGTTTGAACACAAAAC
Source organism: Taxus chinensis (assembly GCA_019776745.2). NCBI lineage: Eukaryota > Viridiplantae > Streptophyta > Pinopsida > Cupressales > Taxaceae > Taxus > Taxus chinensis. The sequence continues at coordinate 181,578,898 of CM034153.1, read as the reverse complement.
AGGTTCACCAAATGTTTTAAACCTAAATTCATTAAATAATAATTATCTAATTAATTTAAATAGAGATGAATAATGTTTTAGGAAATAAATCAATTTAGACCGCATATAATACATTTGGAAAAAGGAAAATAGGGAATGAAAAACATGTTAAATTGATAAAGCAATTAAGAGTGTAATTAGGGTTCGAGATTGTTTCACCATTTTCTTTAAGTTTTTTAGACGAAACAAATAAGGGTGTGGGCCAAGGAGGAATACCTATTGCGATGGGTAGTTTGTAGGTCCTTGCGCGCATTTTGACTTATTGATCCAATGCTGACTGTGGGAGCTTCCTTTTGGCTAAGAGGAACTACCTGAAATACAAAATAAGACCACAAAAAGAGAGTTAAATAGTATATGATAGTGGACTACCTAGCGTATGTTAGATCCGGGAAGTATGCTACTTCCTAGAAGGCTGTTAATCCACTATTTATAAATCGGTATAAAATAACTTGAGAATGTAAATAAAATAATCTAGTGTTCGCATTCTAATTTGGGTGCCTCAGATTACTATCAACGTTGATTTGATTAAATATTGAAATATTATGCCGGTGAGAGGTTTTGGATTAGGTTGCAGGTAGTGTAGGTGGTCTACAGGTCACAGACAGAGTCTTGGTAAGGTTGGGTGAGATTTTGGGTTGTTTTGGGTGTGATACTTATGTTGATGGTCTAGAATAGTATTATCAGACACATATACTAGCACCAGTTAGGGAGACCGATGTCAGTTTAGGTAGGACTGATACCGGTTTATGGTGACTGATGTAGATAAATGTGAAAAGTGGTAGGGAGTAAAGTGGAGGATGTTTGGGCTCTCTTCTATCTTAGAAAAAATAATTCTGGGAAGGTCTCTGTGGGGGAGGGTGAGGTGACAGGTCCAAAATAGGTGTGGTAATATTTTGAGTGAGGTTTGAGGTTGGCTAAGGGTTGAGTTGTTAGGTTGGGTTAATAGTCAAAACGACCGATATTGATTAAGTAGACCGATGTCAGTGTAGGAAAGACCAACCACAGTTAAGATTAAATGGTGTCGGTGACTTTGGGGCATTGGAAGGTGTTGTGGAATGATTTTTGGGTCCTCTCTATGATTGTACAAAGAGTTTGGAGGGTGTTTGTAAGGTCCACGGGGGGAGATGGTTTTGGGATAGGATTTTGTGAAGTGTAGGTGGGGTGTGATGGGGTGGTTGATAGAGAGGTGTTGAGGGATATATCTAAGTAAGAACAGTGAATAGATGAAAGTAAATAAGAAATACAACTACTAGTAATAGAGGAGAAACCAACTTACTTGGAGTTTAGATGTATTCTAAATGCATGTAGTGGTGGAGAGGTGGTTGGAGATGTTGATGACGATTGATCTATAGAATGGTGCTCAGTGCTATGGTAGTGCTTCCTGGGATGTTGTTGTGAATGCAAAATGTCTTTTGATTAGTCTTGGTGCTGGCTATGGTTGTTTGGATGTGCGAATGGGCTCTAATGCTTGCATGTAGCTCCCCTTTGCTCTAAAACTTGAGAATGTGTCTAACTTCCCAATTTTTTTTACCAAAATAGATATATGGTAACCGAAGGCAGTTTAAGGTGACCAACGCTAGTTTATGATTAACCAGTGTCAGTTAAGGTGGGAAATCCTAGGTTTACTAAAAAATGCTAGATTTTGGCAATCTTTTGGGAAATCTCTGTCTATCTTCGTAGATTAAAAAAAATGTTCCATTTTAATGAGTGAGAATGTGGTTAGAGGGAGAATAGGCATATGCTTTTAGGGTTATACTAAGTCTTAGTTCATTAAGGGAAGTAGGGCTATGTCTTAGTTCATTAAGGGAAGTAGGGCTATGTCTTAGTTAGTTATGGAAACAAGCTATGAATAGGTCTATGGTGAGGTGTCTAGGTGAGGTGTGCATCCATTTAATTAAAGTAGTTAAATTAATAAATGGAGTGAGGGTGAGTATTGATTTAATTATGGATAATTAAATTAATGTTAATATGGGGTGAAAGGGGGATAATAGTAGGTGAGTATGTTTAAGTTAGTTATTCGAAAGAGGACCAAGGGGAGTGTGACTCAATTTTGGTGTCTACATTTTACACCTCTTTGTTGTGTAGCTTGTATTGGTAAGTGACGTTGACAAAAATATGAAGTGATTCCCCCATGTGTAGGTGAAGGTGACCCCCATAAAACTAGGCACTGATGAGGTGAAATACAGAATCAGGGAATGGTTTCATAATTGTGTAGGTGGGAAAGATAGGCGGGGAAGGGTTTGAGTATTGAGGGAAAGGGCGATGATTAACGCGGGTAATAGGTAGTAGGCCAGGGTATGTCGACACTAAAATTTTCCTCCATAATTTCTATTTCATTAATGTATGTATTATGAATATGATGTTGTTAAGTATAATTACTAGTGACATTCGATAGAAGATAATGGTGTTACCGGTACGATGCCACCAATAATGTACAGTATGGTAACAGTCAAAGTATAATAGGAATGTTGTGGTAAAAAGTAAATATTTGTCGTAAGTGGTCCGGTAATGTTAAAATATCAAAGTTAGGGTAAGTAGAGAAGTAGGGTCTACATGATTAGGAATTAGAAATATTATATTTGTAATAAGGACAAGGAGTGATGTCATAAATATTTTGTGTATTTTATTTGTAAAAATTCTAAAAAGGTGGAACCCATGTGAAATGATAAGGTTTATCTTATCTTAAAAGATAAGCCTACATGTAAACATAAGAGTTAAGGTATGGCATATGATTCGTAAGAGTAGATTTCTTATCCTATCTTATAGATAGGGTGGATAAGCTTGGAAGTTCTAAAAATAGAGAGGCCACCCCCCTCATTTAGCATAAAAGGAAGTAGTGAGAAATATTTTACAAGAAAGTGTGTGAAGGAAGCCATCATTTAGAAGGTGTGTTAAAGAAGCCATTAAGAGGTGTAATTGTGAAGTTTCTCCCATAGTTATTGTTGAAAGGAAAGTGGAGTTGGTAACACTTGAAGTAATTCATGGGCGAGATTGTAATAATTTCATGTTGATAATATAATTTACACTTATATTTTAGATTTTTCATCATTCCTTTGTATCATAGTCTATGATATTTTTGTGTTATATATGTTATTGTGTTTCCATATTATTACCACCAAATTAAAAGTTGTGCATTAGTAAATAATCATAGCACGAAGAGTTCCCAGTGGAGAATTATCATAGTGCCACATTGGTGATGAAATTTTGATTTCATTTTCAGGACCATTCCTCATTGGTGGAATTTCTAGAGAGATATTCCCACTTAGTCAAAAATCATTTGGAGGGTAACCTTGTTTTTACCGTGCCTACTAGTTACCATAGTAAATTCACTTTTGACCATGCATAGTATTTACCATAGTAAATTCACTTTTTACCGTGAATAGTATTTACCATAGTAACTTCTCTTTTTACCGTGAATAGTATTTACCACAGTAACTTCACTTATTACCGTGAATAGTATTTACCACAGTAAGTCAAGTTTTACCATAGTAAATATAAGTTTACCGTGGTCATTCCTATTTTACTATCGAAATGTGTAAAGTCACTCTATATTACAGTGATTCCAATTATTTGTGCACATAAGTCTTGTTGATTATACTAGTGGGTTGGTATTTCACTGTGGTTACTTTTGAAAATGAGAAAGATTCCTATTTTTTCAGCCTAATCTAATGAAGATTCTCCCTCTTTCATTCAAGAATTTAAACAATATTGTATTTGTAATGGCCTCATTAGAATGGCAATGGAATAAATTTGTTCCTACCTTTTTAGATGGTTCAACCCTTAGGTGGTTTGAAACACTAGGTGATAATGTGAAAAACTCATGGGATTTATTAACTGAAAGTTTTCTTGAAGAATTGGTGAACAAAAAAATATGCAGATCTCATGATCAAGATCACAAAGTTAGCCCAAGGAGAGAATGATAAGATCAAATCTTATCATGCTCATTCTCTGGAGTTAAGGAGAAAGGTCGTTGCCCAGATCCGGAAGGAAGGATTAGCAGATGGGTTGATGAATGACATAGATAATCTCCTTTGTAAGCACTTCATTCTTGGGATGAAGCCAGAGATCATACAATGAGTAAATTATGACCACCCAACAACCCTCAAACAAGTAAAAGAGATTTCTATAAGGTAAGAAGAAAGCATGGAAAAGGATCCCAAAGAAGTTGTTATCAAGGTAGAGCCTACACCAACACCTTTGGTCCAGACACCACAACCATTTTTGGTGAGCAAAAATATTCCCTCTAGTACCTCCGCTGAGTATGAAGATCTCCTTAGGAAGATGGGCTAGTTAACTATTAATCTTCTTCAAGGAAAATAATTTAGTTCGCAGAATTCCCAGGGAGATAGGGTTCAAAAAAGAAATATATCTGAATTTGTATGTTATGGTTATCATAAGAAGGGTCATTATAAGTATAATTGTCCTGATAGAGATTTCATGTCTAGTACAAGAGATAATGATAAAAGAAAAGAACCTGTGAATTATTTTGATGTAGTAGATAGGAGTATAAATAATGAGGTATATGTGCTTGTGACAAAAAGAAAGAAAGAAAAATATAACCAAGATGGAAATGATCCTAAGAAGATGAAAGGAGAAAATAGTAAGAAACATAGGAGAAGAAAGTTGGGTGTGTAGGATTTTCTAATTTCACAGGGGCAAGGACCATACTCCATCTTAGAAGATCTGTCCAAAAGGCCTGTAAATATTACATATGGACAACTTATTACTATGTCTTCTGAGAAGAGGTGGGAGCTGCGAAGTGGACTCAATGATCGGTGAAGAAAGGAGGTTGAGGTTCCCATTTTGGAAGCAGAGGCAGACCCCTATGCTCCACAAGCTGAGGTATTATGTAATGGTATTTCAATTAATGATGTCTTAGTAGATGGAGGTGTTGTAGTTAATGTAATGACTGAGTCTGTAATGAATATGTTGGGTTTAAAAATTGATCGACCCTCAACACTTATGTTAATGTCATTAAATAAGGGAAAAACTAAAACAAAAGGTGTTATTTCAAATGTGGCAATATCTGTCATGGGTGTTGTATGTGTGGTAGACTTCCAGGTGACGAAGAATGGTATTTTTGCATACCCAATGTTGTTGGGAAGGCCATTGGCTAATGAGAGTTCATGCAAGAAACTACTGGAATGAAGGATTCATGAAAATTGGACATGGCAAAGAGAGGGTGAATATAAACATTATCCATCGACATTATAAGGCAAAACATGTGGATTCAAGTGATGAAACTGATGATTGGACATCCTCTGATTACTTTAGTACCAATGAAGTGGACATAGAAGATGAAGAAAGTGAGGTTGATGTTTCGGTCATGGATATCCTTCCAGTCACACCAACTCATCAAACCATAAAATTATCTGAATAAGAAATTGATGATTGTCTCCAACAAATAAATATTGGTGATGTTGTGATGGAGAGTGAGAAGGAATCCTACCTCCAGATATTTTGAACGTACATACACTTATTCACTTTTTATTACAAGGAACTCTGTCAAGTAAGTTGGGTAGAACATTCTATTGAGCTGGAAAATGGTGCTAAGCCCATAAAAAAATGCCATATAGAATGAATCCTATTTTTTTCAAGACTGTAAAAGAAGAAATAGATAATTTTTTTTTATGCAAGATTCATATTTTCTGTGGAGAATTCAGAATGGATTTCTCCCATTTTGATCTCAATAAAAAATAATGGGAAGTTACGCATTTGTGTTGATAACAAGAATCTCAATAAGGTGAAAAAGAAGGATCATTACCCTCTTCTATTCTTAGATTAGATCTTGGAATGAAGTACCTGGCTAGGAGTGCTATAGTTTTACAGATGGCTATAGCGGATACAACCAAGTTTGTATAGTGGAGAAAGATTAGCTGAAGACTACGTTCACCACTCCTTGGGGAACGTTTGCTTATAGATTTATGTAATTTTGGTTGTGTAATGCTCCAACAACATTCCAACACTTGATGAATAGGGTGTTTGAACCCTACATTAGAAGATTCATCAGAGTATTTATTCCTGGATGTTTTTTACATCTATGGGAGTAAAATGGACCACCTGCACCAGATGGAGACATAATTTCAAAGATTAGATGAAGCACAAGCCTCACTAAACCCTACAAAGTGTGTCTTTGGATGTTCTAAAGGAATGTCTTGTTAGGGCATGTTGTATCCAGAGATGGTATTGGTACCAGATCTTGATAAAGTTTTAAAAATCAAAGAGTTACCATTTCCTATGAATAGAAGTAAGTTGAAATCATGTTTAGGCCATGTGGGTTACTATAGAAGGTTCATCAAAATTTTATCAAAGATTACACAACCACTAACCCAGTTCTTGAAGAAGGATGTTACTTATGAACCAAGAAAGAAGGCACATGAAGCTTTTGAACAACTAAAGGAAGCTTTGGTGTCTACACTTGTTTTAAAGAATCCATACTAGAGCAAGCCATTCATTGTGTATACTGATGCTTCAGATACAACACTAGGAAGTACTCTGAGCCAAAAGGATGAAAATGGGAATGATCATCTAGTTTACTTTGGGAGCAGACAAATGAGCAGTGCTGAGGTAAATTATACTGTAACTGAAAAAGAGGCTCTAGCTATAATTTTTGTTGTAAAAAAGTTTAGAAATTACTTGCTAGGGTAGAAATTTATAGTTGTAATAGATCATCAGGCTCTAAAATATATTGTAAATAATCCTAACCCATCAGGAAGGATAGAAATATGGATAATTTTGCTACAAGAATTTGAATTTGATATTATAGATAGGTCTGGAAAGAAGCATGTCAATGCATACACACTCTCTCAAGCCTATGATGGTTTAGGTTCATATTGTGATGATGATGATTTCCCAGATACAACATTGTTATCCCTTGACACAATCCCTAGTGAATACATAGATATTTCAAATTATCTGAATGATTTCAAATTTCTTAATGGTGCCAATGCAAAGACTAAGAAGAAGATTACTCAATCCAGATGTCCATACTTTATTCTACATGGATTATTATTTCAGATAGGGCCTAATGAACAATATAAGAGGGCAGTTGGACATGATCAAGGGAAGGAGGTAATAAAATAATTTCATAATGGTGCATGTGGAGGACACTTCTTTGGAAATTTTATAGCAAGAAGGATCTTGGATGCAGGTTATAATTGGCCCACTCTTTTTAGAGATTGTTATAATTATTGTAAGACATGTGATATTTTTTAAACACATGTGAACCATAAAAATTCATCAACTCCATTATGTCTTATTCTTCCACTTGGTCACTTTGAAAATTGGGGAATAGATATTATAGGTCCACTTCCAACTACCCCACGCAAAAATAAGTATATTGTAGTTGCCACAGATTATTTAACCAAGTGGGTTGAAGCTAGGCCCTTGAAAACAACTTCCATGGATGAAGTGGAAAGGTTCATGTATGAATGCATTGTCACCAGATTTGGTTGTCCATTAGAAATTGTAATAGATCAAGAAAGCCACTTCATTAATGATGTGGTAGAGGCCCTAGTAAACAAGTTCTCTATTAAGCATAAGAAGGCAACAAATTACAAGTCAAACATAAATGGACAGGTGAAGTGAACAAATTATGTATTGTGTCAAATTATGTATTGTGTCAAATTCTAGCAAAAGATGCAGCTTTACAGGTACATAAGTGGGATAAAAGCATTCATGCAACATTTTGGGCATACAGGGCAACATCAAAGTCAGCAAAATGATACTCCCCATTTCAGTTGGCTTATAACATTGATCTATTTCTTCCTATTGAGTTTGATATTCCCACTATGAGAATTATGAAAAATGAAAGGATGGATGAAAGTGATTCGGTAAAGAAAAGGTTGGTACATATTCATTTTCTAGAGGAAATGAGAGAAATAACAAATGATACAAGATATAAGAAGAAAATGAAGCAAAAGGAGTACTTTGATCAAAAGATCCTCTGGTCTCCATTTCAAGTGAATGACTTGGTCCTAGTATATGATTCTGATACAAAAAGAGGAGGCATAGAAAATTTCTTCCAAAATGGATGGGGCCCTATAGAATAGTAACTGTGCATGAAAATGGTACATATCGATTGAAGGAATTATATGGTACTCCCATTATGAAATGGGTGAACCACAACAAGTTGAATATTTTCTAGGCACCAAAATAGTCTACTCCGAGGATGGAGTAGAAGCTAAGGAGGGGGAAGATGTCGACACTAAAATTTTCATCCATAATTTCTATTTCATTAATGTATGTATTAGGAATATGATGTTGTTAAGTATAATTAGTAGTGGCATCTAATAGAAGATAACGATGCTGCCAGTACGACGCTAACAATAATGTACAGTATGGTATTAGTCAAATTATAATAGGAATGTTGTGGTAAAAAATAAATATTTTTCGTAAGTGGTCCGGTAATGTTAAAATGTCAAAGTTAGGGTAAGTAGAGAAGTAGGGTCTACATGATTAGGAATTAGAAATATTATATTTGTAATAAGGACAAGGAGTGATGTCATAAATATTTTATGTATTTTATTTGTAAAAAATTCTAAAAAGGTGGAACCCATGTGAAATGATAAGGTTTATCTTATCTTAAAAGATAAGCCTACATGTAAAGATAAGAGTTAAGGTATGGAATATGATTCGTCAAAGTAGATTTCTTATCCTATCTTAGAGATAGGGTGGATAAGCTTGAAAGTTCTATAAATAGGGAGGCCACCCCCCTCATTTAGCATAGAAGGAAGTAGTGAGAAATATTGTATGAGAAAGTGTGTGAAGGAAGCCATCATTTAGAAGGTGTGTTAAAGAAGTCATTAAGAGGTGTAATTGTGAAGTTTCTCCCATAGTTATTGTTGGAAGGAAAGTGGAGTTGGTAACACTTAAAGTACTTCATGGGTAAGATTGTAACAATTTCATGTTGATAATATAATTTACACTTATATTTTAGATTTTTCATCATTCCTTTGTATCATAGTCTATGGTATTCTTGTGTTATGTATGTTATTGTGTTTCTAGATTACTACCACCAAACTAAAATTTGTGCATTAGTAAATAATCATAACATGAGGAGTTCCTAGTGGAGAATTATCATAGTTATGGATTGGTGATGACGGGTCCAAATTGGGTCATGGGTAATGACAATCAAATGCATGCACATGTATAGATTGCAACACGGTACCAGATTGAGAAGATTGCAAACTCTACATCGTCTAAGGTCAATAGGTTTATCCAAACAAGGGTGAGGTTATTCAGGTATCCAAGGTACAAGATATGGTCTGGAAACACAACATAGGTCAGGTGCAAGAACGTTTAGGTATGTTCTGGTACACCAAAGGTTTGGTCGGGATAAACGACATGACAATAAGAAAGGTATGGTAGGTAGGCTAAAACAACATGGGTAACAACATCACAAGGTATAATGAGTGCATAAGGTCAAAGGTTATACCAAGTAGGTCGGGTTCAGGAAAATAGGTCATGGCGTTGATAAGGCCAAGGTATAGGTAAAATACTGATTTCTAAGATGCAACAAAGGAATTGTAAGGGTAGGTTGAGTTTGTAGGTATGGTTCAATGGGTGGCCGGAAAGATAAAAGGTGTGTTGGTAGTAATGGTTGTAGGAAAAAGAAATATTAGCAAGGCCAAATAGATACATGTATGCGATTTTAGTTATCGGTGCTAGGTTGAACAACAGGTATCGTCAGCGGAAGATGTAACGAGCAAGTGAAGTGGAGTGTCCACCTAATCAACAATTGTGTAGGTGGGTGGGGGTAATGTAGGTTATAGGTGTCTGACATTTTTTACATGGTTGATTTTTATGGAGTTAGGTCGATTTAGGCATGGTGGAGTCAGGTTGATGTAGGCATGGTGGAGTCAAGTCGGTTTAGACATGATGGAGGCAGGTCGATTTAGGCATGGTGGAGTCAGGTCAGTTTAGGCATGATGGATGCAGGTTGATTTAGGTGTGGTGGAGTCGGGTTATAGGCATGATGAAGTCAGGTTATAGGTATGATGGAGTCAGGTCGATTTAGGCATGGTGGAGTTAGGTAATAGGCATGGTGGAGTCAGGTTATAGGCATGATGGAGTCAGGTTATATACATGATGGAGTAAGGTCGATTTAGGCATGGTGGAGTTAGGTCATAGGCATGATGGAGTTTTGTGTTTAATGTTGATTTAATGTCCAAGTTGTTGGTGACATGGGAGACAAATGGTGATGTATATGCATGTTATGGTTTAAGTTTCCAAATATTTTCTATTGTGGAAATTTGAAAATGATAAATTAATGATGTGATGAAGTGGTAAAAATGTTTATTAATTGGTACTTGTTTGGTTTAATTTCTAATTACTGATATAAAATGGAAAATAACTAGGGTGGGATGTGAATAGGAAAAATAAAGGGGAAAATAGGTTAAGGTAAAGAGTGATCAAGCTAACCTCCAAGGGCCCCATCCCCTCAGAGTGTTACCTATATAGCCCCAACGAAAAGGGGTCTCAGACCGATGTAGTTCTCCCATAAGCTAGGGAAGAATATGAAAAATGGGTTGGTAGATCTTAGGCATGATTGAATGTAGGTCATAGGCATGGTTGATTTTAGGTCATAAGCATGCTTGATTCATTTTAAATATAGGTGTCGATGATTTGGTCCTATATAGGATAATCAATAAGTAATGAGAAAGGTGAATAGTAAGAGGTGGTAAAAGAGCCACTAAATTGATAAGAACCCTAATGAGTCTACTACACCCAAGATGAGATTATGAATGTAAGACCCTAAAGGTGTTGCATAATGAACTATTCTAAATGTGAAGAAAGTCACATGATCATGAAATGTCACATTCGCGGTAAGTCCCTTGAGTAGAGAGAAAACTAGGGCGTAAAAAGCAATGAGGTGAAAGTGGATGGTTTAGCGGAACTTAGTTTACGACTGCATGTTTACTTAGCAAGAAACCCAAGATCAAAAATAGGAAATTCCATGACAAAAATTTCATCATTTTATTCATTTTTTTGTTTTTAATAAATTGATCGATGTGGGAAGTCTATATGGGATGAGTATATTATCTCCTTGAGGTCTTCATGAAGCTGATTAATGCGAGAAGCTTCTGGATTATTATTTTTGCAATGACTTTATATAGTTGTCCTTTAAGGGAGCAGTCTATTTATAGCGGCAAGGTAGAAAGAAGAGATGTAAATTTTTGAGGGAGTCATTTGTTGCTGGAAGTTTGACTCAAGGAGTTGAATCCCATTTTGTTTTCAAACATTTTATTCATGGACAAGACTATAGAGGAAGATTGGGTTCTTGTTTAGAAGACAAAACCATAGTACATAGGGGTAAACTATGAAAGAGGTGGTTTTAAGTGATGAATGACCATGGCGTTCTATCTTTTAAAATATGAAAATTATCTATGAGAATCATGTTGTGAGTAGAGTCATGGTACTCATATTGAAGATAAGGTTCAAAGGTGATGGATAATCACACGATTCTTGTTTATTCGTTGATCCTCAAACATGGGTAATATGGAAGGTGAACAACGCGCAAAGGACGAGCGATCAATTGACAAAAAGTGATATAGGACTTGATGTCAATAATAAAATGGTTGAATATACAAGGTGTTGAGAGGCTCAGGTTCAAGTTTACCTTCAAGTGAAGATAAACGATAAGCACCTGATCCATATGCATGGCTAACGATATAGGGTCCAAGCTAATTAGTAGAAATTTTTCTCTGTTTACTTTTCTCTTCTTTAGTTACATGTTGATTTTCCTTCAGGATGAGGTCACCGACCTAAAAGGCCATCTCGTGGACACATTTGTCTTAGGAACATTTGATACGTTTTTGGTAGATTTGGATATGGTCAAGAGCATTAAGACACCGTTCATCTAATAACTCAAGTTGCGCCAAACGATCCTGGCGAAAATTCATCTTCATTGAGCATGTCTTGTAATGAGATGTGAAGAGATGAAATATGGACTTTGAGAGGCAAGAAAGCCTCAGTATCGTAGACCTAATAAAAATGTGTGGCAACAGTCAAAGTGTGAATACTAGTGCGATAATCCCAAAAGGTGAAAGGAATGTGTGAATGCCAATCCTTGCCAGTATCGTCAAATACTTTCATAAGAATTTTGTTCAAGGTTTTATTGGTTGATTATGCTTGGCCAATGGTTTTCGGGTAATAAGGTGAAGAGAAACTGAGTTGGATGCTAAAATTTTCACACAACTTATGTAGGATTTTGTTTTTGAATTGCTTTCCATTATCAGTGATGAGACAGTGAGGAACACCAAAGTGACAAATGATGTGATGGTTGATGAATTCACATATTTTCTTGAATTTTGTAGAAATGAGGGGAATGGATTCTACCTATTTAGTATAATATTCAGTAGTGGTTATAATCCATTGATGGTGTTGTGAAGAATGAGGATTGATCTCTTTGACAAGATCCAAGCCCCGTTGAGAGAAAGGCCAAAGGTCTCATGCAACCTGTAAGGCATGACTAGATGTGTGATGAAGATTAGTATGTTGTTGGCATTTTACACCATGTTTGACATAGTCACAATAGTCATGGTTTAGGGTTGGCCAATAATAGCCAAGGTGAAGAATGCATTTTGTGGCACCTAAACCACTAAAGTGGCCTCCAAAAATTCCATCGTGAACTTCCTTAATGGTGTAGGGAATTTCAGAACTTTTAAGGCATCGTAAGAGAATATCGTCAAAGCCACACTTATAAAGGAGAGCATAAGTGATGACATAGTGAGAGACACTTTTAAGAAAGGCATGTTGTCCATTATGAGTGAGATCAGCAGGTAGAATGGAAAGGGAAAGATAGTCTGTAAATTGCATATACCAAAGGTCATGTCGGTCAAGTGCAATGGTTCCAATGGAGTAGACCTCATGAGGTAAATAAGAGGGTGATTGTAACCTTTGTATTGTGAAAAATATTTTAGAGTCGGCAGGCAAAACGGGTATCTAAGAATCTAAGTAGGCCATGGTAACCATAAATTTATTGGTAGAACATGGGGTGATTTGAAGTTCATAACAGTCAAATGTAGTCAAAAGTCTATCTACATGATGTTTATACTTTTGAAGTATTTCATTACGACACTGGTATTTACCATTGAATTGGTTTATGACTAGCTAGGAATCACAAAAGATATTGATTGACTTAATATTTAAGGCATAAGCATCCTGAAGACCCAATACAAGTGCTTCGTATTCAACAATATTGTTTGTACAATCAAAATCTAGTTTGAAAGATAAGGGAATAGGTTCGCCATCAAGAGGAATGAGGATAACACCAGCCCCACCTCCACGTTGAAACTTGGAGCCATCGAAGAAGAGTGTCATTTGGTAAGTGGTGTCATCTAAGGAGAGGGTAGCTATGGATTCATCTCGGAAATCGAAGTTAGAGGGTTAATTCCCAGAAATAGGTGCGTCTGCTAGTTGGTCAGTGATGGTTTGTCCTTTGATGGATTTTTGATGAGTGAATTCGAGGTCGAGGTCAACAAGGAGCATAAGCCAATGTGTGGCATGTTGATGTTGATAGGGTTTGGCATACATATAGTGTAGGGGGTCTGTATTGGTAACAACAAAGGTTTTGTGGTTCAGTAAGTAATGGCGGAGTTTGGTGGCGATGAAAACTAAGTATAAGCAGATTTTTTTAGTGTGGGTGTTAAAAGGAATGATAACCAGATCGTACCAAGCCAAGAACACAGATGCTAATCAAACACCACGATCAATAAGATGAAAGTAATTCACCAGAATAACTTTACATAAAACCTTTCCAAATAAATGAGCAGCAATATCATATATTATTATGGAACTCAATGCAATACAATGAGAATGGGCCTTGCTTAAATAGGCAAGGAATAACAATCTAAGAAACAGTCAAGGTCATAGATCAAGCCATAAATCAAGGAAATAACTAGTCATCAAAGAACTAGTCAAGACCATAGATTTAGGAGAGAACTAGACATCAAGGATCTAGTCAATACCATAGATCAAGGAAAGAACTATACCTAACAACTAGATAATATCTCCTAATATCTAAATAAGATAAAAGAAATATCCACACACATAAGTGGGTGAGAATAAATATAATAAAGGTAAATAAAGTACCTAGGTGAACATGAGCTAAGGTAAATACTTACTCTAACACCCCCCTCAATTGAAGCTATGGGCCAAAATAGAAGTGGCATGTCCACAGTATGAGTCCCGGCAACTAGGCCTGATGAGGTACTCATGTACAATAACTAGGAAAAAGGGACACTGCAAGGTACCTAAAACCAGTAACAACAAAGTAAAGAGAGTAAAAATCCGCTCCAAAGCATCCCAAAAAGCTCGGCTCAAAAAACTCATACAATGTTGAAGAATTTTGGTGTGCATTGTGGTCTAAATCCACTACTCAATCACAAAACTTAAAAAAAATTGACACTGGGTTTTACTAGAATATCTCCATACAAGGAGATTGTCAATGGAGTGATGTCGAAAGTGTAAAAAAAATACCAAACATAATTCGATCAACTGCTGCAAATAGGTGTGCAACGATCCAAGAACAATAACCAAAGCAACAAGGCAATGACACAAACTCCAAAGTGTCACTATCCAAGAAAAGCCAAGGTAACAAGGCAAGGACACATAACCCGAAGAAGTAGGATCAGCAACACACCCTCCCATACTGTTGAATGGGTGGAGTGACACTATAAATCTGTATGAGTTTCCCAAAATAAACTACTCGAACATTGACAAAATAACACTGGACTTCACTAGAATAGATCCCCCACAAGAGATAATGTCAACATGCCAAAAATGTCAAAAATACAGATACAAAATCTCTCAACAAATAAGAGAGATACACTAAACTTGCTAAAGAAAAATGCTCAAAACAAGAAGCATCATAATGCAGAAGGTATAGAAAGTGGATCAAGAGGTCGAATGGTGGAGGAGCCATGCCTGTAGAGTCCTTTCAATGAATACCTATGTCACTGCCATGAGTGATCAAATATCCACCCCAAATCAACACGGATGGATGAAGAATATTCCTGCATATGACTTAGTACAAAATGCATAATGGGTGCATGCAAAAGAACATCATAATGTGTGTAAGGTTGATCATGTTAGCCAGCTGAAATATCAGGTTTCTCAAGCCTGAGTGAAGATGCAGAACTCATGTGTTGCTCATGATCCTCAAAAAGAGTCGAGCGAACACACAAGGAGCTCTATCAATATGTGATCCCAATGAAGTATCTGCATGAAAACCAATGTCATGGAAAGAATTCCACTTAACATTTGGAAGAGGAGAAACAATACCCTGTGAGTGTCTGTCAATACCTTCGTGAGTGAAACCCATAAAACGGAGCATGCGAGAACTAAAGGTAGTGGTACGCTTCTAAAAAAGGCCATGCAATTGAGCAGAAATAGGATACACACCATGTGGTACTGTAATAGGCACATATGTGGAAGAGCATGTAGTAACAAGCCTCACAGGTTTAGAAGCATCAAGAGCAGGAACAGGCTCAAAGACTTCTAGATCAATGTCAGTGGGTACAGGAGCAATAGCTGCAAGTGGACCTAGGAGCATGGATATGGCTATCCATAATATCATAGTGATGTTGTAGGCTAGCAAGTTGTTGCAGGGAGTGGATTATTGTATCCTTATCATGAATGAGTGATTGAGAAGAAAATTTCTCTTCTTGAGTGATCTATTTTCTTCCACAAATTTTACTATATCCTCTTGAAGTCCACATACTTCAGAGAAAAGAATATCATTATCAGAATCCATGATAGAGAATAATGTAACTCCCAAAAGTTTATGACGTCGGGCTCAGCTGAAATTACATCCACAATTGATTAAAACCCTTCTCCATATTTGGCACTTTATACTTATAGTGCGAGTCTCAAAATAAATATTTCCAATGGAAAGAGCATGAAAAAACAAGCCCTTTTACAAAAAACGACACTCAAAATCGAGTTATCAAGCAAAAGATACAAACTTTTCAATATTTTGCTCTACTATTTATTTTAGCTACCACAAAAATAAAATTACAGGGGGATGAAGTTAAGCACCTACTAGTAGGAATCACAAGCTTTAAGCCCTCATATGGCCAAGGGCTAATGATTTTAATGAGTCTACATATTTTCCAAGAAAGTTATGAAATTCTTCTACACGCAACTCGAAAAAGCTCCTCTAGACCAAAAAAACCCAATGGCAATCTCAAAAATTCCAATGAACCCAGAAAAATATTTCCATTTTTTCTTTCGTGACTGGTTCGGATCCTGAGGCAAACCCATGCGCTTCTCTGTAAAAATAAAAAACTAAAAAAATGACTGCCTCAAGAAATGGCCAAGTTTACAGTTGATCTTAGGGTTTTCACACCTTCCGCATCCAATGGAAGCCTCTGCTTTGCATAAACCCACATGCAGAAACAAAATATGACCAACTCCTAATTATATGAATATACAAAGAATTTATTTGTAAAATAAAACTTACAGACGAATGTCAACAACAATCTCCAGCTCTGATACAATAAAGGAACGATAACCAGATCGTACCAAACCAAGAACACAGATGTTAATCAAACACCACAATCAATAAGATGAAATCAATTTGCCAGAATAAATTTACATAAAACCTTTATAAACAAATGAGCAGCAATATCATATATTACTATGGAACTCAATGCAATACAATGAGAAAGGGCCTTCCTTAAATAAGCAAGGAATAACAATCTAAGAACCAGTCAACGTCGTAGATCAAGCCATAAATCAAGGAAATAACTAGTCATTAAAGAACTAGTCAAGACAATAGATTTAGGAGAGAACTAGACATCAAGGATCTAGTCAATACCAAGGAAAGAACTATACCTAACAACTAGATAATATCTCCTAATGTCTAAATAAGATAAAAAAAAATATCCACACACATAAGTGGGTGAGGATAAATACAATAAAGCTAAATAAAGTACCTAGGTGAACATGAGCTAAGGTAAATACCTACTCTAGCAGGTGTATCTAGTTTTGTAGTCCAGGAGGGTATGGCTTATGTAATAAATTGCTTGCTCTCCGTGTTGCTCATCGCGATGAGCGAGCATGACACCTAAAGAATGGTTAGTGGTAGAAATATATAGGTAAAAGGGTTGGTCATCCTCAGGAGGAATGAGAAGTGGTGGTTGAAGAAGGTATTTTTTAAGGCATCAAAGGATTTATGGAATTCATCATCCCATTTGAATGAAATGTCCTTCTTGAGAAGATGATGAAATGGTTGACATCGGTCGGAAAGCTGAGAGATAAAATGATGAATGGATTGCAACTTACCTTGCAGGATTTGAAGTTGACGGAGATTAGTAGGTGGAGACATTTCTAGAATATCCTTTACTTTAGCAGGATCGACTTCTATGCCACGCAAAGAAACAATGAAACCAAGGAGTTTTCCTGAAATTACCTCAAAGATGCATTTCTTTGGTTGAAGATGAACACAATACTTGATGAGGCGGTCAATTATGACCTTTAGGACGGTCAGGTGTTCGGCCCAATGTTTGGATTTGGTAAGAAGGTCATCCACGTAATCTTCCAATATGAGATGCATGATGTCATGGAAGACATAAGTCATGGCTTGCTGATATGTAGTACCAACATTTTTAAGGTCAAAAGGCATGACTCGATAGCAGAATTTCCCCCAAGAGGTGATGAAGACAGTCTTGTGTTGATCTTCTGGAGCAAGTAATATTTGATTATAACCCGAGAAACCATCTATGAGTGATAACATTTCATGGCTGTCGGTGAGATCAACTAGTTGGTCAATGCTTGGTAGGGGAAAATCATCTTTAGGACAAGCTAGGTTGAGGTCATGGAAGTTCGTGCAAATGTGGAGTCCCCCTGTCACCTTTGTGAAGGTAACTATGTTAGAAATCCATTGGGGATAGTCAATAGGCAGGATGAAGGAAACTGATAGAAGGCATTGAAGTTCTTCTTTGACCAAAAGAGCAATGCGAGGATGCATTTTCCGTAGTTTTTGTTTTATGGGTTTGGCATTAGGAATGGTTATGATATTCTGGACCAAAATTTTTGGGTCAATACCAGCCATATTGGCATAGGACCAAGAAAAAATGTTGCTATGGTCCTGAAGGAAAGAGGTAAAAGCTTCATGTTCAACAACATCTAAAGAATGACCTATCTTTAGAATGTACGGGTTGTCCTGAGTATTAATGTTGATTTCGATAGTCGATTCATTCAACATGGTTTGTGTCTCAGAGGGTAACGATCAGTGAATATAAGATTCTTCCGCACCCATATAGGTGAGGATAAAATCATCGTCCTAACATTGAATGATGTTAAGGGTAAGTGCACGAAGTTGGGGGGAAAAAAGTGGACAAGAATCTGAAAAAAATTAAAACGGGTACACGCTTTGTTAAAATATGTTCGCGTTTTAATTTGTTTAGCTTGAGAATCAATGAAGCATAACACGTACGCATTATAAAGTGTACATGTTATGCCTACTATAAACAAAAAATGGGGCTTGCGCCTCTATCATTTTATCTCCCTCAAACATGATTTTCAAAGCTTAACTGTGCCCTTGCATTTTTTCATTCAGCTAGATCTCAAGATCAAAGGATCATTTCTGGATCATCGGGAAGATCTGAATTGATGATGGTGCCATGGAGAAGAGGTAAGCACAATTATTTTCTCAAAATTTAATTGAACTATGATAATTATAAATTAAAATTTCAATTGAATACATATTTTTTATTGTTATAGCTAGAGGTTGAGGGAATCAACCACAACTAAACCATGTTATTCCTGTCATCCCTCCCGACACTCCCACAATTGCTCAAGATCCCTCGAGTATTCAAGAATATTTAGTAGCCCAAATAGTTGAAAAAAAATAGAAATTGAAGATTTAATCTAAACAATGAGGGATGCACAATATACAAACCCCCACCGCGCCTCTCTTACAAACACATTAGAGGCATTACTTGTTCAAATTAACGCAGCAACAAGGAAAATTGATCATTGGAAAACTTACAGAGAGGGTTGTAGGGTTTATTATTCTAGCAAATTGTCATATGTGGATGTAAAGAAAAAAGAAATTTCAAAAGACCTCATATGCGCCTTATTCACGGAACCCTGCTCTAATTCATTGAAGATTTAATCTAAACAATGAGGGATGCACAATATACAAACCCCCACCGCGCCTCTCTTACAAACACATTAGAGGCATTACTTTTTCAAACTAACGCAACAACGGGGCAAATTGATCATTGGAAAACTTACAGAGAGGGTTGTAGGGTTTATTATTCTAGCAAATTGTCATATGTGGATGTAAAGAAAAAAGAAATTTCAAAAGACCTCATATGCGCCTTATTCACGGACCCCTGCTCTAATTTTCTTGTTCTGTTGTCATGTAAACAATTTCCCATCCATTGGTGTAATAATAATTTGATTAAAAATAATTTTTGGGACCGATGGTGGATGGTGTTTGATTTTCCACCTTGTAATAACAAAGAGGTGCCACTATACTTTCTGAGGAAACTCTATTACGAGTTTATCCTCAGCGAGATCCCAAATTATTTTGATTTTCGAGATTTACAGGGCCAAGGAAAAGGATCTACACAGTATTGACCAGGTGTACAATGTGCACCTATTATGCAGGGTAGATTCCCTGCACAGACGGCCCCTCACCCTGAGATTGTCCCTCAAGTAGTGAAAGAGACAGTAGAGATTGATACACTCCACGCTCTTCAGGGGCTTGTTGTATATATCTCCCCCAAGGAAATATGTCGGAGAGGTCCAAAAACCTGACACAAAGGAAATATGTTGGAGAGGTTCAAAAACCCGACACAAAGGAAATATGTCGGAGAGGTCCAAAAACCCGACACAAAGGATTTCGGGTTTTGGAGTCGGGAAAGCATGGGGTAGTAACATGTTGAGGCACCCTCCAAACCCGATGCAGATGCAAAGGAGAAACCCGAACCCGACTGGAAACAGACCCTAACTTGGGGAATATTCAAATGGCCATAACTTTTCACAGGGAGCTTAGATTCTCGCAAGGTTGGACTTTTCGGAAAGCTCTCGGCATCCTCTACCCAACTACGACTAGATATATTTATTTAGGTGAGAAAAAGTTCTTCAAAAATGCAAAATACAGTTCGACACTTTTTGAGTTTGCTAGGGTTCTTACCTACCGCCATAATGAGATGAGTTAAGTGCATTCTGGAGGTGGTTGGGGTAGATTTCGAATTCCTCTCTTCTCCCTCTCTTTTCCTCCTATAAATTGTAAGGAGGGGCTTCTTTTAAAAGGTTGAACATTTTTGTTTTGCCCCTCCCTTCTTCTCTTTGGCAGGTGAACTTGTGGGGTAAAAACCTCCCATTTGAAACTGTAATGCAACTTTGCCTCTTGGCATTTTGTAGTGTGTTGTATCAATCTTTGGAGCAAATTAATGCATGTCTGTGGATGATTCTCAACCCTCTCTGTGTTCATTTGCATCCTCCTGACCTTTCACTGTGAATCTGGTTATCTGTGCATGATCTTGCATTGCGTTTTTTATGGTTTTTGTTTATTGGCAAGACAGGTGTTCTTCATTCCTCGGTGCATCACCTTTGTAGTTTAGGTTTTATTTTATGCATTTTCTTACCCTATCTCCTTAGCAGGTTAGATTAAGTTTTTAGTAAACCCTCTACATTTTATTTGTGCATCTGAACAGAGGAATAGGAACCGGCCTTTATCCGGAGAGCTTTTCCGATTTCGCAAGGTCCCACACTTGGGAAAAGCTCCATGTTATGCAATCGTACGGAGAGTCTTAACCCATCATGTTGCAGACATTCAGGGGTGCTGCGATTCGCACCAACAGTTTTGGCACACCCAGTGGGACCAAGAGGTCATTCCACAAGATTTGAAGGAGTTTTCATGAAATTCGGACTAAAAAATTGTAGTTTTTACAATTTCGGATTTTGCACCTTCCAGGCTGAACTCCGAAATCAATTTTCAAGGGCTTAAATTGCTCAAAAAAATTCAAAATTTCACCAGTTGGTAGATCTGAGGGTATTCTTCAAAAGGGTATCCTTATTTTTTTGAGATTTTGACTTTCAAAATTTCATGGTTTTTTGGGTTTTGGGTTTTCGAGGTTCGAGAACATCAAAGAAGACCCAACAATCATTTCGGGTTTTGGGGGATGCATTGCATGGTCCTATTCCCGACAATAGTCATTTCAGGTTTTCCGGGGTGTCGGGCATGTCCCAAGTTCCGACACATGGCAATTCGGGTTTTGTAAGTTGCATTGCATGACCTGAGTTCCGCCTGTACCTTTCAGGGATCCACAACTACACAACAAGGCCCAAATTACGGATTGAAGACTGTATCCTCTGGGTCCTTCAAAGTTTTAAATTCCATTTTTAATATTGTCAAGTTTGGTATGTAACTTGGCAAAATCCAGCGTTTTGAGGCTTGTTATCTAACACATCTGGCGACTTCGAAGGGATAGAGTTCAGCGGTGTAGCAGCACAAGTTGCCTAGGCACATGAGAAGAATTCGAACCAGGTCTGATACTCGAGAAGAGGGGCTATTTTTCCACTTGCAACTATCACCAGGTAGAGGGAGGAGAGGAAGGAGACCACAAAGATCACCATCTCCACCTGACAGGACTTTGTCTACACCTCCACCTGGTAGACCTTTTCTCGCATCAACCAGGGTTCTTAGGCCAATCATAATGGCACATCTACCACCAAATCCCTTTGTCAATTTCACGGGCAGTAGTCCACTTGCCCTAAATGCTCAGAATCAAATTCCAGTTGCAGCGCTAAAGAATATCCCCTATTTTACAGGAGAAAATCATACTACTCCTATTGATCACATCCAGGATATTGCTAATGCATGTGCAATCCACGAAATAAATGAAATGGATGTTGCAGTTAAGTTATTGGCTTCATATTTCAAAGGTAAGGCCTTACAATGGTTTAGGAGCTTAGCAGCAGGGTCTATTACGAATTGGAACCAACTTTGTTCAGCTCTTTACAACCAATTCGGGGAGAGGGTAGACAATTTATCTTTATTGGAACAACTGACAACAATCAAAAGGGCTCCTAACAAACAAATGACAGATTTCAACTTCATATTCCAACGGACATGGGACAGGATTCCAATAGCTGTTAGACCAACCGCCGAAGGAGCATTCCTTTATTTCTTAAAGGCTATAAATTCAGACATAGCCATGATGATCCAATCAATGGGAGGAACAACGCTGCCAGGGGCCTACGACACAGCTATCAGAGCAGAGAACTGTTTGATCCAAGCTGGCAAGCTTGCACCAAGGCCACCAATGCCTCTCTATCCGGATATGGGAAATCCTACAACCAGTCAAGCACCAGAGTTGAATCCCATTCCAACTCCTAGAAATCAAAGCAATAATGAGGCATCAACTTCTTCAAATACTTCAAAGGAATTGCAGGAGGTCATGAAACAACTGCAGAACCTTGGAAATGAGCTTGTGACTATCAAAAGACAGCAAGCTCAAAGTGCTAGATCGTATCAGCCTCAAGCACAGTACCAGGCTAGGCCCCCATACCAACAAAATAGACCATCACCTCAGGCTACAAATCAAAACCAAAACCAAGGACAACCTCAAGCTGCCAGGCCATTTCGACCGTATGATCCAAATACAACGACATCCTCAAGAGCCTTGGTTCCAACACAAAACAACATGGCACAGGAGTACGACTGGTGTTACCCTTGCAATCTACCTCACAATCAGTCAACGTGTTTCAATGGTGCACTAAATCAAGCCCTGATGGTACAAACCATTGGTGTGCCTCAAGAACCAAGCCAAGAAGGGAATCAACAGCAAGAAATGCAACAAGAAGGACCTCCAACAGAAACCACATTGGCCAATTGGCAAACGGAAGACTTCTGTGGAATTAACCAACAGCCTTTTCAAGGCGTGGCGGCCAACACACGATCAAAGAAGAGAAACATAGAAGAGGGACAACCGTCTAATCCAGTTGTTTATCAGCCCACTTCCACACAACAAGGGGTCAGTAGACCAAACACAACTCCAAATGTGCAAAATCAGCCTAAGGTACCTGTTGTAGCAACACACGCACCTGTTCAAGCTCCAGAAAAGGCTGTGCCAAACAAGGGACAACAAAAGGACAATTCATCCCCTTTCAACATCATCGATCAAATGAAGAAGACACATGTGAACATTTCCATGTGGGAATCACTTGCGATCCCAGGGCAACGAGATTTATTGCAAGCTGCAATGGCTAATTGGTCTGCCTCAAATGTATCAAATCGGGGACATGAGAAAGTTCTCACTAATGCAGTGCAACATGATGGGGGCCAGACAAGCAAGAATTTGAAGCCTCCACCATTCTATGTGTCATTGGTTATTGGAAACCACTTGGTACACAACTGCATGATAGATTCAGGGGCAAGTAGTTCAGTGATGCCGAAGCAAATAGCGGATCAACTGGGTTTGAAGTATGAGCCAGTGCTGAAAGGAGTAGTACAGCTAGATGGAACGGTAGTGGGAACAGTTGGGGTCATCAAGGGGTTAATCCTAACACTACATTTATGTCCTAATGTTACAGTTCTACAAGATGTGTCTGTGATTGACCTTCCGTCACTCTTTGCGTTGTGTCTATCAAGGGACTTCACTGCAAAAATCGGTGGATATCTGCAGATTGGTCACACATGATTTTCAGGACAAGGTATGGGGCCAAAGCAACAATCAGGTCAGAACCAATTGCCAATTTCCATATTGAGCCTCATGTACCAGGTCCTATCAATGCAAATTGCTCAGCTTTTGATCAGGAGGAGTGTTCAAGTGATCTAGAAGCAGGTACTAAGGTCGAGGGAATTCCTGATTTAACTTTGGATGAATGGGCAAACAAGAGTCATGAATTTGACCCATACAAGGAAATTGAAGAATCTGAATTAGGCGTGTATTGTGTACATGAAGAAAATTCACCCATTCCCGACATCATTCAGCCTGAACAAAAGGATGAAAGGAAAGTTTGGAAATTATTTTTCGATGGTTCGAGAAGCAGACAAGGTGCTGGAGGTGGTGCAATGTTGATTTCACCACAAGACATCAAATATTTTTTAGCTTTTCGTTTCCAATTTTCCTGTTCAAACAACACGGCTGAATACGAGGCATTGATTCATGGACTTCATTGGGCCAAGAAAAGGGGCATAAAGAACTTGCAGGTTTTTGGAGATAGCGAGTTAATCGTCAACCAAGTTAGGGGACAACATGCTACAAAGAATGACCTGCTGAAGAGCTATAAGAATAGGGTATGGGACCTCATTGAGGATTTCGAAGCTTTCAACATTGTGTCCATACCCAGGAAAAAAAATGAAGCCGCAGATAGGCTCGCAGTAGTTGGAGCAACGTTTGATGTGGTTGACAACATCAGAAGGGAAAAAACACAACCACATATCCATGTGATTGTGAGGCCAGCAGTTCCAGATAATAACATAAGCTGGCAGGTGTTTGAGAACGATCAACAGATCGTCAATTTTTTACAAGAAGAGGCTGAATTCTCAGCTAGAAATCAGGACAGACTAGAGCAGCAGTATGGGGATCAAGTAGTGCAGCTACGGACAAACAAGCTTCCCAAGGGTTTAGTAACGTTGGAGTCTATCTTCAACCCTAATGACCAGTTCCGTAAGGAAAAGGCTAACATACAGGTCAAGAGAGAAGATTCAGGGCCAATTCTGGTTGGGGAAGGCAAAACACTTCAAATTGGTAAAGTGGCCACTGAGCAGGAGAAATCAGATTTCACACAGCTTTGCCAAGAATTTCCAGATGTCTTCGCTTGGAGCTATGAAGACTTGAGAGGATTCAATCCGAAGTTGGCACAACATACCATAGAATTGGATCCAGATGCTAAGCCCATCAGGTAGAAGCAGAGACCTGTTAACCCTCACATTGAGCCTCTAATGAAGAAAGAGTTAAACAAGCTAATAGAGGCAAACATTATATTCCCGATCAAGCACTCAAGCTGGGTTGCAAACTTGGTTCCGGTCAGGAAGAAGAGTGGAGAAATCAGGTTATGTGTGGACTTTCGAGACCTCAATAGGGCATCTCTCAAAGACCATTACCCCGCTCCCTTCAATGGAACAAATATTGCAAGTAGTATCCGGTTCAGAGAGATTCTCTCTCCTAGATGGCTACTCAGGGTATAATCAGGTGATGGTGAAAGAAGATGACCAATTCAAGATGGCTTTCACCACCAAATGGGGGACCTATGCCTACAAGAAGATGCCATTTGGGCTATCAAATGCTGGAGCCACCTTCCAAAGGGCAATGGATATGGCATTTAAGGGGTTGATCAATAAAATAGTTCTGATATATCTTGACGACATCACTGTATTCTCAAAAAATGCAGCGGATCACCTCTTACATTTGAGGCAAGTATTTCAGAGATGTAGAAGATTTGGGGTATCATTGAATCCCAAAAAATGCATATTTTTGGCTCACGAGGGAAAAATTCTAGGCCATATTGTTTCAAAGGAAGGGTTGACGATTGACCCAGAAAGAGTTGAAGAAATTCGAGCATTGCCATTGCCAAGTCACAAGAAGGCTCTTCAAAGCTTCTTGGGAAGGATCAATTTTGTCCGCAGATTTGTTCCAAATTTTGCTGCTCTTGTGAAGCCAATAATACTAATGTTGAAGAAGAGCATGGTATTTAAGTGGACATCTGAAGGCAAGGAAAGTTTTGAGGCAATAAAAGAGGCTATATCTCAAGCTCCAACTCTCGTCAATCCAGAATTCTCCAAGGGCTTCATGCTATATGCCTTTGGTGGTGGAGACACAATTTCTGCAATCTTGGTACAACAAAACAAAGAAGGATTAGAACAACCATTTGCTTTCTTCAGTCAAGGCTTGGAGGAATACGAAACTAGGTACTCTTTCATTGAAAAGCATGTCCTTGCAGTAATCAGGAGCTTAAAGAAATTCAAGCACCTAGTCTCAAACAACAAGATCCAATTATTGGTCTCTCATGCGGGAGTCAAGGACTTCCTTCTAAACAAGGATCTGAATGAGAAGCGTGCAGGGTGGATCACTCGTGTCATGGAATATGACATCGAGATCAAGGTCACCAAACTAGTACGTGGAAAGGGACTATGTGAGCAGCTAGCCTTGAGTCAACAAGTTGAAGCAGGTGATGAAAAAGAGACTACCTTGGTATTGCAGGATGGTCAAGAACAAGAAAATGATGATGTAGCCGCTCCTTGTTGGACTCAGAAGATGATACACTTCCTACAAGCAGGCCTATGCCCTCCAGAAATGAGCAAAGCAAAGAGGAGATACTTTAGATTACAAGCCATTCCATATGTGCTTGTTGATGGTGTTCTGTTCAAGAAAGACATCAATGGGGTTCTATTGAGGTGCATTGGGACTGGTCAAATTGAGAGGGTGTTACGAGATTTTCACGATGGAGATTCTGGAGGACATTTCACCCCATGAGTAACAGCTCTCAAGATAATGAAGGCAGGGTATTATTGGCCCACAGTGTTCAGTGACTGTTATACATGGATAAGAAAGTGCAAGAAATGTGCACTCTTCACGGGAAAAGAAAGACTAGCAGCGCTTCCATTGCACCCAATTTTGGTTGACCAACCATTTCTGTAATGGGGATTGGACTTCATCGGGGTCATCTACCCAAACTCAAGCCAAGGCCACAAGTGGATTCTCACGGTGACAGACTATTTCACCAAGTGGACCGAAGCAGTAGCGCTCAAAGAGGCAAGTGAGTCTAACATACTAGACTTTTATGAAGGAATAATGACCAGGTTCGGTGTGCCGGCCACTATCATATCAGACAATGCATTGGCATTCATAGGTTCCAAGATTACAGAATGGGCTATCAAGAATGGAATCTACTTGAGCACCTCTTCAAATTATTACCCACAGGGTAATGGACAGGCAGAGTCCACGAACAAAAATTTGCTAAGAATCATCAGGAGGACTCTGGATGAAAACCAAAGAACATGGCATACCAAGCTAAAATCAGCATTATGGGCTGACAGAATAACACCAAAGAGGTCTACAGGTAATTCCCCTTACAATTTGGTCTATGGAAAAGAGGCAGTATTGCCTATATCATTAGAACTGCCTGCATTGGAGTTCATGAAGCAGTTGGAGTTGGCTGAGTTCGAACCAATGGAGGCCAGGTATGCAGAGTTGATGGAATTGGAAGAAATTAGAGAACATGCAATTCAAACAATTGAGAAAGATCAGGCCTTAGTAAAAAAGATGGTTTGATAAGAAAGCAAGAGCAAGGACCTTCCAGGAAGGGGACCTAGTTCTGAAATGGGATGCAGATCGAGCAAAACCAAGAAGGCATTCCAAGTTTGATGCCATTTGGAGTGGCCCCTACATGGTCATGGGATGTAAGGATAGTAATGCCTTCCAATTGTCTACATTGGATGGAGAAGAACTCCCGATTCCGGTTAACGGAATCTATCTTAAACATTGCTACTGAAAATAAAAGGTTTACCCTTGTAAATATTAGCCTAGATTTCAATTCCTCTAAGTGCGTATGCACATTGTCTTGTTGTAGTTAGGTTTCAGTTTCCCTAAGTGCTTTGGCACAGGTTTTGTTGCTCCTAGGTTGGATTTCTACAGTTCAGCGTGCTCTCGGAGAAGGAGTTGCGGTATCAGGCTCGGGATCAGATATCAGGTTGGTTTCAGGTTATTGCTTATGACTCCATGCCCAATGGATCGCTAAAAGGCCACTGATCTTCTACCTAGCAGGCAGGTGATCCCGTTGAGTCGCCAAATTGTTGTATATATCTCCCCCAAGGAAATATGTTGGAGACGTTCCAAAACCCGACACAAAGGAAATATGTCAGAAAGGTCCAAAAACCCAACACCTAAGGAAATATGTCGGAGAGTCACCCATGACACAAAGGAAATATGTCGGAGAGGTCCAAAAACCCGACACAAAGGAAATATGTCGGAGGTCCAAAAACCCGACACAAAGGAAATATGTCGCAGAGGTCCAAAAACCCGACACAAAGGAAATATTCGAGGGTCCAAAACACACAAAGAAATTTCGGGTTTCAGGTTTTGGGAAACACGAGACATGAAGCATGAAAATCGCAAGGCATGTCCCGATGCTTGAGAGTTCCACAAACCCAAAACACTACCTAGGAAAATCAGGTTTTGGAGTTGGGAAAGCATGGGGCAAAAACATGTTGAGGCACCCTCCAAACCTGATGCAGATGCAAAGGAGAAACCCGAACCCGACTGGAAACAGACCCTAACTTGGGGAATATTCAAATGGCCATAACTTTTCACAGGGAGCTCGATTCTCGCAAGGTTGGACTTTTCAGAAATCTCTCGGTGTCCTCTACCCAACTACGACTAGATATATTTATTTGGGTGAGAAAAATTTCTTCAAAAATGCAAAATACAGTTCGCCACTTTTTGGGTTTGCTAGGGTTCTTACCTACCACCATAATGAGATGAGTTAAGTGCATTCTGGAGGTGGTTGGGGCAGATTTAGAATTCCTCTCTTCTCCCTCTCTTTTTCCTCCTATAAATTGTAAGGAGGGGCTTCTTTTAAAAGGTTGGACATTTTTGTTTTGCCCCTCCCTTCTTCTCTTTGGCAGGTGAACTTGTGGAGTTAAAACCTCCCATTTGAAACTGTAATGCAACTTTGCCTCTTGGCATTTTGCAGTGTGTTGTATCAATCTTTGGAGAAAATTAATGCATGTATGTGGATGATTCTCAACCCTCTCTGTGTTCATTTGCATCCTCCTGATCTTTCACTGTGAATCTGGTTATCTGTGCATGATCTTGCATTGCATTTTTTATGGTTTGTGTTTATTGGCAAGACAGGTGTTCTTCATTCCTCGGTGCATCACCTTTGTAGTTTAGGTTTTATTTTATGCATTTTCTTACCCTATCTCCTTGGAAAGTTAGATTAGGTTTTTAGTAAACCCTCTACATTTTATTTGTGCATCTGAACAGAGGAATAGGAACCGGCCTTCATCCGGAGAGCTTTTCCGATTTCGCAAGGTCCCACACTTGGGAAAAGCTCCATGTTATGCAATCGTACTGAGAGTCTTAACCCATCGTGTTGCAGACATTCAAGGGTGCTGTGATTCACACCAACAGGGCTATCTGTGACCGTTGTTCAATATACAAGGGATATTTCTGAGCCAGATGCTCGTGGAGGTACACAGAGTATTCCCTCAAGGAGTACTAGCATGAGGCCACATCTTTTCTCGTCATGTGGTAGCATATGTTTAGGGCCCGAGGAGGATGATACTTTTATGTGTACTGATTTTGGTGCTCCTGGTGCTAGGGGTGAACATGATAATGTCACTATGTCAGATGTCCTTTTGAGTGAAAAATTTGGATTACACTCATCGGCGTCACCTTTGTAGGTAAATTTGTTATGTTTTGTTATGTGTGTTACAAAAAGTTTGGAATACCCGATTTACTTATATATGTTAAATTTTTGAAATAATTGTATTTGTACATGTACATGCATTGATATTATAGTGTGTGGGAGGTGCATCTTCATCCTGAACATAGTTGGTTTGGTCACACAAGCTTCCATTTGCAAACTACAGCCTCTGGCATCCCTACACTGACTCAGACTGCACTATTTCGTGTGTTTGCAACCAATAGCACAACGAGAGAGACAGATGGAGATGGAGAAAACCATGAGAGGCTTTTGTAGAGGGCCCCAACATGGAGGTCTTGGATCTGATGAGATGTCTCTAGGTGCCACGGAGTCTGAGAAATCACCCATCGAAGATATGGCGTGATTGAGCCTCAGGGTCTTAAGTGACTACGCCCGGTGGGGTAGGTCAAAAGCACGGGGAGCATAGGGAACCAAAAGGAAGCCTCCACTATCATTCACCAGGCCACTGTGACATGTTGGCATAGTTGGTTCGGCCCCATGAGCTTCTGTTTGCAAACTACATCCTCTGGCAGCCCTACACTGACTCAGACTGCACTATTTCACGCATTTAGAAACAATAATACAACGAGAGAACCGGATGGAGACGGATAAAACTGTGATAGGTTTTTATAGAGGGCCCCAACATAAGGGTCTTAGATCTAACAAGACATCTCTAGGTGCCACGGATTCCAAGAAATCACCCATTGAAGATATGGTGTGATTGGGTCTCAAGGCTCTTAAGCGACTACGCCCATACGGGGTAGCCTGAAAGCACGGGGAGTGTAGGGAACCAAAATGAAACCTCCACTAGCATTCAATAGGACACCCTGACGTGTTGGAATAGTTGGTTTGGTCGTACGAGCTTCCGTTTGCAAACTACAGCCTCTGGCAGCCCTACACTGACTCAGACTACACTATTTCACGTGTTAGCAAATAATATCACAACGATAGAACCGGATGGAGAAGGAGAAAACCGTGAGAGGATTTTGTATAGGGCCCTAACATGGAGGTTTCATATCTGACGAGATGTCTCTAGGTGCCATAGAGTCTGAGCAATCACCTATTAAAGATATGGCGTGATTAGACCTTAAGTCTCCTAAGCGACTACGCCCAGATGAGGTAGCCCAAAAGCACAGGTGGAGGAAACCACCAATGTTCAATGATTTTGCACAGGATGCAACTATGTAGACTATGAACTTAGTTTTTTTGGGGAGACCGCCAATGTTCCAACTGTTCATTTTGAAAGAATGAATATCTTCAATCAAACAGAGAATGAAGAGCCTGAATTTTTTTGGACATTACAAAAGGTTGTTTGTGCCCAAAAAGAAGCCGAAGGCCATATAAATATTCAGTCTTCAACTTTAGATGACAATGAACATCGTGAAGAAAAACAATTAGGTGAAGATGTCACTATGATTCAAGAAGAAATGCCTCCTGAAAGTCATAAAGAGTCAATTTGATTACCCAAAAACATCTGGAAGAACTTAAAGAGAAGATACGAGCAGCAGAAAAAGAAAAATGGGAAGCATGGAAGGATCACAGCTTAACTGGAATGGAAGATATATGTGATGTTGTCGATAGAATCATGGGTAATCTTAAGGACAACATGCCAAGTTGATTATTTTTTTTAATTCCAGCTGCTTCAACTTCACAAATCAAACCAGGGAGTTACAAAAGCAACATACTAGCAAGAAAAATTGCAATGAAGTATTGATAATTGAGCCTGAAACTTGTTTAGAATTGTAATTTATTTTTTGATTGATCATTCACCCATAGTTTCTTTTGTGAAGGAAGAAATTCATATTATATGTGAGAAATAGAATGTTGATTTAGTCTATTACTCTGACTATTTAGGTTATATTTATGTAGTCATTCAATTAAATTTTGTAGCTCTTCAGTACTAACATGGAAAAATTGTCGGGGCCCTCTACGAAAGCCTCTCATGGTTTTCTCCATCTCCATCCGGTTCTCTCCATGTGCTATTGTTTGCAAACACGCGAAATAGTGCAGTCCAAGTCAGTGTAAGGTTGTCAGCTGATGTAGTTTGAAAACGGAAGCTCATGGGACCAAACCAACTACACCAACACGTCATGGGTGGCCTAGTGAATGCTAGTGGAGGATTTTTTTTTGTTCGCTATGCTCCCCGTGCTCTCGAGCCACCTTGTCCAGGCGTAGTCACTTAAGAGCCTTGAGGCCCAAACACGCTATATCTTTGATGGGTGATTTCTTAGACTCTGTGGCACCTAGAGATGTCTCATCAGATCCAAGAAACCTCCAGCAACAGAGGCCCTCTACAAAATGCTCTTGCTAGTTTTCTCCATCTCCATCCGGTTCTCCTCGTTCTGTCCTATTGTTTGCAAACGTGAGAAATAGTGCAGTCTGAGTCAGTGTAGGGCTGTCAGACATGTTATATTTTGCAAACACTAGCTCGTGGGACCAAAACTAACTATGCAAACACGTCTAGGGTGGCCTGGTGAATGCTAGTGGAGGCTTTTTTTTGTTCCCTACAGCTCCACGTGCTTTCGGGCTACCTCATGTCCAGGCGTAGTCCCTTAAGATCCCTAAGACAAAAACACGTTAGATCTTCGATAGGTGATCTCTTGGACTTCGTGGCACCGAGAGACATCTCGTCAGATCTGAGACCTCAAATGTCATGAGACCTCTAAAAGCCTCTCATGGTTTTCTCCATCTCTATTTGGTTCTCTCGATTTATTGTTTGCAAACAAGTGAAATACTGCAGTCTGAGTCAGTGTAGGCCTGCCAGAAGCTGTAGTTTGCAAACAGAAAGCTCATGGGACCAAACCAACTACACCAAAACATCGAGGTGCAGCCTGGTGAACATTAGTGAAGGCTTTGTTTTGGTTCCCTACACTCCCCATGCTTTCGGGCTACCCCGTCCGGGCGTAGTCGCTTAAGAGCCCTGAGGCCAAAACACGCCATATCTTTGACGGGTGATTTCTCAGACTCCATGGCACCTAGAGATGTCTCGTCAGATCTAAGAACTCCATGTTGGAGCCCTCTACGAAATCCTCTTGCAAAATTTCTCCATCTCCATTTGGTTCTCTCGCTATCCTATTGTTTGTAAAACGCGTATGAATAGTGCAGTCTGAGTCAGTGTAGGGCTGCCAGACGCTGTAGTTTTCAAACAGAAGCTCGTGGGACCAAACCAACTATGCCAACACATCAGGGTGGCCAAGTGAATTCTATTGGAGGCTTTATTTTTGGTTCCCTATGCTCCCCGTGCTTTCGGGCTACCTCATCCGGCACGTAGTCCCTTAAGAGCCCTGAGGCCCAAACACGCCATATCTTAGACGGGTGATTTCTGAGACTCCGTGGCACCTAGAGACGTCTCGTTAGATCCAAGACACTCCATGTCAGGGCCCTCTACAAAATATCTCTCACAGTTTTCTCCCTTCTCCATTCAGTTCTCTCGTTGTCCTATTGTTTGTAAACGTGAGAAATAGTGCAATCTGAGTCAGTGTACAGGTTTCCAGATGCACTATAGTTTGCAAACGGAAGCTCATGGGACCGAACCAACTATGCCAACACATTAGGGTGGCCTGGTGAATGCTATTGGAGCATTCTTTTTGGTTCCCTACACTACTCGTGCTTTCAAGCTACCTCGTCAAGGCGTAGTCCCTTAAGAGCCCTAAGGCCCAAACACGCCATATCTTCGACGTGTGATTTCTCAGACTCCATGGCACCTAGAGATGTCTCGTTAGATCCAAGACCTCCATGTCCGGGACCCTCTACAAAATCCTCTTGTATAGTTTTATCCATATCCATTTGGTTCTCTCGTTGTCCTATTATTTGCAAATGCACGAAATAGTGCAGTCTGAGTCAGTGTAGGGCTGCCAGACGCTGTAGTTTGAAAACGTAAGCTCGTGGGACCAAACCAACTATGCCAACATGTCTAAGGTGGCTTAGTGAATGCTAATGGAGGATTTTTTTTGGTTCCCTACACTCCCCGTGCTTTCGGGCTACCTCGTTCAGGCGTAGTCGCTTAAGAGCCCTGAGGCCCAAACACACCATATATTTGATGGGTGATTTCTCAGACTCCATGGCACCTAGAGATGTCTCATCAAGATCTGATACCTCCATGTCAGGGCCCTCTACAAAATCCTCTTGTGGTTTTCTCCATATCCATCTGGTTCTCTCACTGTCCTATTGTTTGCAAATACACGAAATAGTGCAGTCTGAGTCAGTGTAGGGCTGCCAGACGATATAGTTTGCAAACGGAAGCTCGTGGGACTGAAACCAAACACCAAAACGTCATGGATTGGTAAACGCTAACACCCTATGCTCCCCATGGGGCTACCCTGGTGTGTAGTTGCTTAAGATGCACTAGTGGAGGATTAACTTCGACATTTTTGTTCCCTATGCTCCATCAAATCTGATGCTTTCGGGCTACCCCGTTCCAGGTAGCATAGTCCCTTAAGAGCCCTGAGGCCCAAACACACCATATATTCGACGGGTGATTTCTCAGACTCTGTGGCACCTAGAGATGTCTCATCAGATCCAAGACCTCCACATCAGGGCCCTCTATGAAAGCCTCTCACGGTTTTCTCCATCTCCATCCGGTTCTCTCGTTGTGCTATTGTTTACAAACACACAGAAATAGTGCAGTCTACGTCAGTGTAGGGCTACCAGAAGCTGTAGTTTGCAAACAGAAGCTCGTGGGACCAAACCAACTACGCCAACACATCGGTTTGGCTTGGTGAATGATATTGGAGTCTTCATTTTTGTTTCCTACACTCCCCATGCTTTCGGGCTACCCTGTCCGGGTGTAGTTCCTTAAGAGCCTTGAGGCCCAAACATGCCATATCTTTGACGGGTGATTTCTCGCACTCCATAGCAACTAGAGATGTCTCGTCATATCTGATGAACTCCATGTCAGGGCCCTCTACGAAATACTCTCATGGTTTTCTCCCTCTCCATTCTGGTTCTCTCGTTGTGCTATTGTTTGTAAACAGTGCCAAATATTATACTTTGAGTTAGTGTAAGGTTGTATTATGCTAATATTTTACAAACGGAATCTCTTGGAACCAAACTGACTATGCCAAAACATTCAGGTGACTAGGTAAATGCTAATGGAGGCATAATTTCAGAGGCCAATGCTCCCGGTGAGTCTTTTCTACTTCATCTGAGCATAGTCCCTTAAGATTCATGAGAGAAAAAACATGATATAACTTTGACAGGTAATTTCTCGGTCTCTGTAGCACCTAGAGATGTCTCATATAATCCTACATGTTCATTTTGGGATCCTTTAATAAAACCTACTTTGGTTTTATCCATCTTGATTTGGTTCTCTCGTTGTCCTATTTTTTGCAAACAATGTAAAATAATGTAATTTGAGTTAGTGTAAGGTTGTTGAATGCAATATTTTACAAATAGAAGTCCATGGGACACAAATGACTATGCACACTCATCAAGATGGCCTAAAAAATGTTAGTGGAGGATTTTTTTGCTAGCCAAATCTCTTGGTGCTTCTAGGCTACATCGTCAAGGTGTAGTCCCTTAAGATCCATGAGAGAAAAAACATACTAAAAATTCAACGGGTGATATCTCTATCTCCATAGAACCTAGAAGATGTCTCGGCCGATCCTACATCTCAATATTGGGACCCTCTAAAAAAAATTCTTTGTTTTATCCATGTCAAAAAAATTCTCATTGTGTTATTGTTGCAACAGTACAAAATATTCTGCTTTGAGTTAGTATAAGGTTGTCTGGTGCTATATTTTTCAAACAAAAGCTTGTGGGAATGAAATGAGTGTGAAAAAACTTTGGGATGGCCTAGTAAATGCTAGTGGAGGCATCGTATTGGTATTCAAAACTCTCGTGCTTCCACACTACTTCATCCAGGCATAGTCCCTTAAGATCCTTGAGACCTAAAAGTGCTATAAGTTTGTTGGGTGATTTCTCAGACTCTATGGCACCTAGAAAGTTATTTTAATATCTAAATTGTACATGTTGGTACCCTCTACGAAATACCATCTTAGTTTTCTCTAACTAAATTTAGTTCTCTCGTTGTGCTATTGTTTGCAAAAGTGTTGAATAGTTTAGTCTGAGTTAATCTAAGGCTGAACGAAGAAATATTTTGTAAATAGAAGCTTATGGGACCAAACCGACTATGCAAACACATCACGATGGTCTAGTAAAAACTAGGGGAGGCATCCTTTTGGTATACAACACTCCTAGTACTTCCAGACTACTTCATTTGGGTGTAGTCACTTGAGAAACTTGAGACCAAAATATGTTATAAGTTCCCCAGATGATTTCTTGGACTCTGTGGAACCTAGAAAGGTCCCATTAGATCCTAGATCCATGCGAAGAGACCCTTCATGAAATACCATCTCAGTTTTCTCCAAATCACTTTGGTTCTTTCATTGTCCTTTGGTTTGTAAAAGTGCCAAACAGTCCAATCAGAGTCAGTATAAGGCTGGCCAAATATATATTTTACAAATAGAAGCTCATGGGACAAAACCAACCATCCACATGCATTGGGATGGAATTGTAAATGATAGTGGAAGCATCATTCATTAGCCAATGCTCTCAATTCGTTTAGGCTATTTTTTCTAGCGTATTTCCTTAAGAGCCCTAAGACCAAAAATTCTATAAGTTCATTAGGTGATTTCTTAGACTTTGTGGCACTTATAAAGGTCCTGTCAGGTCCTACACCTCCACGTTAGGACCCTATATGAAATACCATCTCAGTTTTATCAATATCTATTCATTCCTCTCGCTATGCTATTGTTTGCAAAAGTGCCGAATAGTTTAGTCTGAGTCAGTGTAAGCTTATCCATTACCAACCACATGAATAATATAGGTGGTTCATACAATATAGGTGGTTGAATGAGAATTTTAATAAGATATTTTTACAATATAGGTGGTGAAATGAGAATTTTTGTTTATCATTCCTTTCTAATATTTAATTTTCCTTACCTTCTCTTGACTTCGAGAATAATAAATTAGCTACTAACCGTATCAATCATGTGAAGGTGGAAGATTTTTTGGCACCACTAGCTTACATAAACATGTTAGTAAGAAATTAAATAGAATTTTAATTCTTATAAAATTTAAACAAAATCATTAAAGTTACTATTCAAATTAAATTTATGAAGAACATACCTTTACAAATTCAGTACAATGAACAACAAAGATCAACTCTACTTTTGAGAGTCGCAAGAATTGCTTCATGATTTGATTCACGAAACTTCCACACATTCTTGTTTAGTGGCATACATTGATATTTGATCAATTAAATATTTGTAGCAAGAACCAAATGTGGATAGTAAAGTATCTTTCGATGTACTTCATAGTCTTCAAACAACCAAGTATTTGATTTTTTGATAGGATATCATCGAAACTAAGTTTCAGTGACTACCATTAGACCAATGGGATACTCAAGACCTTCACCATCAATGAACTGTGGAAGTCAATTTTTTCCCCTCTACAAAACAAGGAAAGAAGTTGTCTCCCTCTTCATTAAATTTTGTCCCAATAACTGTAAAAAATGTGCCCTATGTATCAAAAAGTAAAACTGTTCAGTCAATTTATAAATACATTAAGAGTTGACCATTTAATAATTTATAAATCTAAAACATGACATACATATATATATGTACCTTGTTGCACTAAATCAGAGACTTGGTCAAAGTCAGGTGATGTTGTCATTTGATCTGAAGACCCTGCAATGTTGTAATGCTCGTGGAACTTGATGTGTGTCGAGTGGAATTAGAGGTCTACAATTCCATTCATCCACCCATTGTTGTGACTCACATTCATTCCACAAAAAATCAATGCATGATATACAAAAACATGTCATGCACCTAGTATAAATAGTCCAAGAATTTGCATCTGAACTACGGAATGAGTGCATATCACTTGATCCTGTAACTATCATACAATCTTCAATTTTTTCAGATGTTGTTTCTCTATAAAAAAAAAATATCTACGAACCATTGATCTCTCTTGAGATTCATGGCCCATGTTCTTGATACACCAATCAATAATGCATTTTGCACTTGTAAATTTAGCAACATCCTTGAACTTTGACTCTTCTCTTGCAAGTGCTCTTTTCACACATGCTCTAGTACCATCATGCTCTTCTTTCCCATATACTACCTTAGTAAAACTACTAGATTATGTTGTACACATATTTCTTTGTGCATCCTGCTTAGCCAATAAAACATCTGCACATTATTCAATTGTGATGTGTAGTTGTTCTGACTAAATGTAATGTTAATTGAAAAAAATGTTCCTCTCATTCAAGTTAAGATAAAACACATGGAAACACCCTTGAACATATTCTGTAGAATGTGTTTGATCATCAATGATATAGAAATGATACTCTCTCAATATTTTTTGGTCTTGCTTAGTGATTTCTTGAGAGTGCATGAATGTTATATGCATGAAAATAACAAACATGCACTTAGTTATAGTATTGAGACTTAAACTTCTATTTGTGGTTGCAATGTGTAATTCTCTGCGAAGTCAATTACTACAATAATAGTACCAAGTGAGAATGTGTCCTTGCTTAACTTTAATTTTTCATCCAACCATTGAGCTCTATGTGTATGAATTGCATACTCATAAAAAATTTACTCTCTGAATTTGACCATATATTCTGATATAGGTAGTTGTTGTATAACAAGCTTACACCTGTTAGATTATTTTTGATGTTTTTATTGATATGTCACCGATTTATATTTAGTGAAACCAACTAATTTTGTTCCTATTGAAGATTTACTCTTCTCATGGATAAGAACTTTTCAGATTTGGAAATCCACCACATACAGTTGCACGTTCCATCCAAACATGCTTTATTATAAAAAAAATATCTTGTTGATTTTTCACAAAGTATCATAGGAATAAAATCCCTTGTAGATTTTTGTGGAACATTTATTTCACACTCCTGCAACATTATGTCAGTATGGAAACCACAACGTATTTGACAAAAAACATCATAATGCATTGAAAATTCAACATGATGCCTACAACAACAAGTTGTATGTGAGTGATTGATTTTCACATAAAAGGGTTTTTTTATTTCAAAAAATATTTAGGTTAATGTTAATTTGTGGATTTTCATTCTTAAACTTAGAGAACAATTGTGTTTGAGTCATATCCAAGAAATGTTTTTACACATGATTCATGATTATGATAACCTATTCTTCTTTTTATTGAATCTATTCTATTTGGTTACACCCTTGTGTTCTCATTCTAATAATTTTACAAGTAATTCTTTTAGAATATCAGACATATGCTTATATTTTCTATGGGAGTCTGCTAGAGAATACCCAATAGTTAGTGTTATTGACTGACTCAAGAAAATTTATGTCTCCCTATTGATTTCGTTTATGTTTTTTGTTTAGCTTCAAAGCATGTGCTTGTTTTTCTAATCAAGCGTTCATTAACTGATTTATCACTCACTATACAATTAGTAAGTTCATGTCGTGTAGCATTACTATCTTTGGTACATCTGTTGACACCTATAGCTTGGTATGCTTTATGTATATTTTCAATAATTGACGCATTTCGATCAACAACATTAGATGTTCTTAACCCAAAGGTCTTAATTGTAGGTTTCATCTTAATTAACTTCATCAATGTAACAAAAAATTGACAACTTTGTGTGTCATTTAAATTCTCGAAGTAATTATCCCAAATTCCACTAGCTTTTCTTCTTGCATTTCTTTTAGACATTTTTTAGGCAATGGTTTTATAATTTTTTCATCAATTTCAATTAAGTGAATTGGTTTTCTTCACGAAATCGAAGAAGGTGTTCTTAGAGGTGAAGATTCATTAACAAGGTTACTTTCTTCATTCATAGTTTCCATACAAATTTCAGGATTAACATTTGGATTCTTAGGTAAAGGTTCAACATTTGGATTCATATCAATTTCTTCATCCATACCAACATTATCATTCAATTCAATATCATTATTCATTACAATATCATTATTCTCTACATTTTCATTATGTATTTCATCCCAATTTTCTAATACATTAGCTACATTTGATATAGCGGATGTACCTTGCCCTGCTCAAATTTTTTGCATTCTTTTCAATTTATTTATTCTCTTCACTTCCAATTGCTCCAGTGTCTTATTCTTGAATTTCCCCTTGTCCTTAGCTCAATGTTTATCGCCCATTATTAGAAAAAATCAACTAGTGGGGTAGGGGACAAAATGAAATACTAAAAATTCGTGCAAGAATGTAGAGAATATTGCAGATGCAATATAATGTTTGCAGAATTCCCATTAAAGAGGTGAAAGGGATGTTGGGGGGTCCACTCCGGTCTTATAGGACAATTAGTCGTCACGTTCGGATATGCGGAAACTCATGTCTTGTGAAGTTTTGTTGTAGGATGGATCTAAATGAGATACTCGGATTTCAATTTGTAGAAGGATGGTATCCCAGAGTTTTGACTGAATTTATTGGGATCTTGAACCCATTGTTAATATTCAAACCTCACTATGTGAGAGTTACCGTAATAGTTATATATTTCACCTTAACGACATATGTAATTTATGATATTAATAAAGAGATGATTACCTTGTATGTAATAATATCTCAATATGAGTAAATGATAAATACTAGAAGTGAGAAATCTTACTTATCATAAATTGTTAAATTTATTTATTTGATATTTGTCAATGTATGAAGCCGATTATAATTGGACAATTATTGTAACATTCAATTGCCTTTAATTTCTAAATTAAATAGCTATTTAGTGGCGTAGTTAATCGGAGGAATATATATATATCTATATATATATATATATAACTCGACCTTCCAATAAACTTGGTATTAATATGTTAAGATTGTAAAGCCTATTGTGTAGAGGATGAAGAGTATCTTTATAAAAAGGTAATTTAAGGTTAAAAACCAAACATCAGGAAAAGAGAAACTAAATGGGAAGATAAATAGATGAAAAGATCCATTAGTCATATTAAGGGATAAGTACATGTGAAATGCTGAAATAGATACATTTCAGCATAACGAATGTACTTATCTCATGATGATCCTAGTTGGCCTTTGGCATTTATCTCGATATAAACTCTTGCAAGATAGGTTAAATTGGAAATAAAGTAAATACAAACTATAAGATCTAGATAACTATGAAAGGGATAGTTGTGAGGTGGCGGAAGACTTAAACTCATAAGACTATTGTGATGTCTTGAGTTTAGTCATTACTTGCACGGCGGAAAACTTTAGCCAAAGTAATGCATTGATGGTTGTGAATTGTCTGATCACCTAGTCCTCGAATTAAATTAAAATTACCAGTAACCTGATCATGGGAAGTTGAACACTGAACATGAGGTAGGAAATGGTCAGATACTGGAATACGAAGTTAGAAAACTAGCTTCATGGTAGACCCAAGGACTTTCACATGGTTCCCATGACCTGAAAAAGGTTGAGCCAAAATGCTAGTAAGCATTGTCACTCGAAGTAGTGGCAAAGGGATATCGTGGAGATCTAGATACACCCTTCTCAGCCACACATGGCTTACACGGATGTTATCAGATAGATCAAAAGAAAAAATTTGATTTAAAGAATTTGATTAAATAAATATGTTCGATTGCAGTTGTGTAATCTGTTTTTATGTATGTTTAAAAAAAATCCTCATTTTCCAGTTCTAGTAATTTTGAGCGTTACATTTTGGTATCAGAGCCAGAGGCTCAGAAACTTGGACATTAATGAGACACACGTTCTAATAAAATGTATCCTCTTTTATAAAACATGAAACTTTTACTAGGCTGACAACCAGAGCTAATATGGCGAGTGATAATACGGCTGCTAAGTTAGAAGAAATCCTCAACCTTTTGAATGACACCTGAACCCAAGTTATTACCATAAAACAACAAGGTCAGGGTGGTGAAGGAGTTGAGGATTGTAGGGATGATAAGCAACATGATGATCGACCCGAGCACCTGAATGAAAGCGTAAATAAGAAAGTAAGGCTAGCTGTTGAGTTAGCAAGGGACATTAAAATAATATCCCCACCTAAATTTGATGGTACAACTCTTGGGGATGGTGTTGAAAATTGGTTATCCGAAATGGAAAAGTATTTTGAGATTATGTACTTTTCAGAGTAGACAATAGTAGTATGGGGAGCTTATAAATTGTCCCGTGAAGCATCTTCCTGGTGGGATAACCAAAAAATTGAAATCGGAATTAATTCTTGTATGATCACGTGGGATCAGTTCAAGGCCTACTTTCGTCAAATATGGCTGCCTCAACTACACTTTGACCAAAAGATGGTAGAATTTCAAAATTTGACTCAAGGAAAGTACTCAGTTACAGAATATTGAGAACATTTCACTCGATTGCTGAAATATGTTACTATGTATCAAAATGATGAGAAGTTTAGAGTGAGAAAATTTATAATGGGATTGAATCCTAGCATTGGTGGTGAGGTAGATGTTCATGGACCTACCTCGATGGAAACATTTTTTGAAAAAACTATCAAGCAAGAACAAAAACTTCTAAGTATTTATGCCTCTAAAGAGGAAAATAGAAGGAAAAATATCAGTTTTCAAACACCAACCGCAAGTAAACCCATATGGAAAAAGGGAAACAAAAATTTCAGTCCTATATATAAAAGAGGAATAACAGGTAAAACTGTTGTGAATAATAAAAATAATGGGAAACAAGGAACAAGTTTCAACCAGAATAAGATTAAGAGAAAAGGATCTCTGGGTGGATGTTTTAAGTGCGGTGGGTGATCATTTTGCTAACAACTGTCCGCAAAGAGGACAATGGAATAACCAACAGAAGGTATTACTACAGTAAATAAAGAGGGGGCAACAAAATAATATTTATGCTATAGTCCATAATAAGCAAGCAGAAAAGCAAGCAACTCCCATTAAAACCTCAGGTAAGCTTTTTCATCTAAACTCATCTTTCTGTTTTATTTGATTCTAGTTCAACAGAATGTTTTGTTTCATCTAAAGAAGCTAATAAACTCAAAATAAGATATGGGTACATGGAACACACTTGGATTGTACAGTATGGAAATAATTTTGTACATAGAGTAAAGCAGTGTTTGTTTGAGGAACCACTAGAATTACCTAAGTTCACAACAAGATTAAACTTGTATGTCACACCTCTTGGATCTTATGATGTTGTCACAGGTATAAATTGGCTAAGTGAACATAATGCAACCTTGGATTGCTTAGGAAAACGTGTAACCTACTACGATGATCAACAGAAAACAACAAGTGTTCAAGGTGTTAAAAGAGAGTTTGTCACTAGGCAGATTTCTGCCATGTAGCTGAAAAAGGCAAAGCGAAACGGATGCCATTTATATGCTGTAAAACTATCAAATTCAGGACAGGAAATTGAGCCTGAAATTAAAGCAGTTCTCATCTTAAGGTAATTTAGAGATTTGTTTCCAAATGAGTTTCGCGGACTTCAACCTAGGCATGAATTTGACTTCACAATAGAGGTCAAACCAGCAATGGAACCAATTTCCAAGGCACCGTACAAAATGACAACAACCAAATTAGTTGAGTTGAAAGCTCAATTACATGAATTTTTGTCCTTGGGTCTGATTAGACCAAGTATATCACCGTTGGGTGCACCGGTAATCTTCGTGAAAAAGAAGGATGGGACCCTCAGAATTTGTATTGATTACCGAATGCTCAACAAGGTAATAGTGAAGAATTGGTACCCACTACCCTGAATCGATGATATTTTTGATCAAATGGGGGGTGCAAAAGTGTTTTCCAAGATTAGATCTTAGATCCAGTTATCATCAACTATGAATCAAGGATGAAGATATCCATAAAACTGATTTTAGAACAAGGTATGGGAATTACGAGTTTATAGTTTTGCCCTTTGGTCTAACAAATACACCTACCACTTTCACGAACTTGATGAACAACATGTTTAGGGAATAATTAGACCAATTTGTACTTATATTTCTCGATGATATATTAATATACTCCAAGAATGAGGAAGAACACATGATGAACATTTAAAGATTGTGCTAGGAATTCTTAGAAAACATAAATTATATGGAAAATTATCTAAGTGTGCTTTCTATCAATACGAAGTACAATACTTAGGCCACATAATAAATAAAGAGGGAATATCGGTGGACCCTTCAAAGATCAGTGCCATCATGGAATGGCCAGCACCGAAGGATGTGCATGAAGTGAGAAGTTTTATGGGTCTAGCAGGCTACTATCAGAAGTTCGTAAAGTCCACTTTTCTAAGTTAGCAGGACCTATCACTTCTTTGCAAAAGAAGGGTAAGAAATTCGTTTGGGACATCAAGTGTGAAGAAGCCTTTAAGGAGTTAAAAAGTAGACTCACAAGTGCTCTGGTGTTGAAGATTATGGATCCAAACGGGAACTTCTCAATGGTAATCGATGCTTCAGGGGAAGGTTTGGGTGGAGTACTACTATAAGATGGGCATGTGGTAGCTTTTGAAAGTAGGAAGTTGAGGGTGCATGAGAAAAATTATGCACCCCATGATCTTGAGTTTGTATGTGATTGTTCATGCACTGTAGGTATGGAGGAACTATTTTCTTGGGAAATCTTTTGAGCTCAAAACAGATCATCTTGGGCTCAAGTACATCTTTACATAACTGAATCTAAATGAAAGGCAGGGAAGATGGCTGAAGTTCCTAGCAAATTATGAATTTGATATAAATTACATTAAAGGAAAAGAGAATAGGGTGGCTGATGCCTTAAGTCGCAGAAAGTATATTGCTGCTATAATTACATTAATAACCCAGTTCAAAGATGAAGTCAAAAATGAGTTAACCAATGAACCCTACTACAATCATGTTAAAATAGCTCTAGAAAAATATCCAAGAGACAAAAGGTATGATGGTTTCAAGTTGGAAATAGATGGGATTCTACGTTATAACAACAAAATATATGTACCAGAGGGTAAAGAACTCATAAATAAAGTTATGAGAGAATTTCATGATGTTCCCTACTCGGGACACCCAAGAGTAAAAAAAATGATGGCAGACATAAAAAAGCAATGCTTTTGGAAAAAGATGACAAGCGATGTGATTCTTTATGTCTCACAATGCTTGGTATGTTAGCAAGTAAAGGTTGGACATTCACATCCAGCAGGATTATTATATTCTCACAACATGTCTAGAATATAAGTGGCAAGTTATAAGTATGGATTTTGTCCAAGGTCTACCCATGTCCCAAAATAAACATGATGTTATACTTGTAGTTGTAGACAAGTTAACTAAAGTGGAACATTTTATAGCAAGTAATTTAAAGGATAATTCACCCATACTTGTAAAAAGGTTTGTGCAAGAAGTTTTCCAATTACATAGAGTTCCAGAAATAATAATTTCAGATAGGGACTCAAGGATGACTTCCAGATTTTGGTAGAATTTGTATGCTACCTTAGGGACAAAACTGAACATAAGTTCTAC
Organism: Taxus chinensis; assembly: GCA_019776745.2. Classification (NCBI taxonomy): domain Eukaryota; kingdom Viridiplantae; phylum Streptophyta; class Pinopsida; order Cupressales; family Taxaceae; genus Taxus; species Taxus chinensis. The sequence continues at coordinate 181,534,050 of CM034153.1, read as the reverse complement.
CTACCATCCTGAAACTGATGGTCAAACCGAAAGAGAAAATCAAGTGTTAGAAGATTTACTAAGAATGTATTGCATGGATCAGGAATACAAATGGGAAGAGTACCTTCCCTTGGTTGAATTTTCCTATAATAACACCTACCATTCTTCCATTCAGATGGCTCCTTTTGAGGCCTTATATGGTCGTAGGTGTAGAATACCAATAAGTTGGGATAATCCTAAAGATAGAGTACTAATTGGACCTGAAATGCTGTCGAAAATGGAAAAATAGGTAAAATTAATCCAAGAAAGATTGAAAGAGGCTGCAAATAGATAGAAAAGTTATGCAGATTTAAAAAGAATTGACAGAAATTTTAACGTGGGGGATAAAGTTTTTCTTAGGGTCAAACCTAAAAAGAGTTCCATTTCATTTGGCAGATCAGCCAAACTATCTCCCAGGTTTGTAAGACCATTTGAAGTCCTAGAGGTCATTAGACCAGTAGCCTACAAGCTAGCACTGCCTCCTGCTCTATCCAGGATGCACAATGTATTTCATGTATCCTTGCTTAAGAAATATGTACCTAATTTAACATGTGTACTTAATTGGGATTTAGTGCAGGTTCTGGATCTAAGGGTAATCGCGGTTGAGCCTATAAGGATACTAGAAACCCGTAAGTTACACTTAAAAAATTGTGAGGTTTCACAATGTAAGGTCCAATGGGACCAATATTATGAAGAAAGTTCCACTTGGGAGAATCTGGAAGATATCCAGACTACTTTCCAGCATCTGTTTGACTAATTTTTAAGAATATGTTTTTGTTATAGTGCTAAATTCAGTTTTTTCTGTAAAGAGGTAGATAAGAAAATCCTATCGATAAGCTTACAACTGAATATTGGGACTAAGGTACTTTTTTATGAGTAGTTACTGTTGAAGATTTTGTAATGAACCTAGAAAATATGTCATTTAAGCAGTAATGTGTTATGTCAACAGATTATGTGACTAATTTTCTAGATATATAAGGGATGTTGTGACCTTTATGATTCAGTTGAAATGATATTGATACAAAATTTAAGCTGATTTGAAATATATTAATGCAACAAATGAATTATGGGTTTAGTTTATCTATTTATCCTGAAATCATAAAGATGATGATTATTCTAAGGGGTGGAGTATGTAACATCCCAAATTTCTTGTAAGTTAAATTAACTACGGTTAAGTCTAAATAGGATTAGACGAGATCATCATTGTGTGTAAGAATTTATTTGGTTCGTCGTATCATGACCCACAGTTTCTACTGCAGGGCATGACACTACTGAATGGGTAACCCCGCACCCACCTTGATGATCCTTCCTAACATGATTAGGCCTTGATCGTAGGTAAAACAGTTCTTAAATGATAGAAAATATTTTGGTTATTTGTATTTCAGTCACTTTATTTTAATCAGTTTAGTCGTCTTTTGTTTTGTTCGACTTTCACAATGACCATGATGATAGCTGCCTCTATTTTATTTGACAATGCTATATCAAACCAGATTTATGAGAATATTCAAATTATTATTTGCAGACTTGGTGATTTTCATTTGTTTGAATGTTTTATATGGAGCATGAGAATTCGAATAATTATTACGATAACATATTGTTGGCAATATGTGGACTTATATTATGATGATTAATTTTACCATTAAAGTTAGGTAACAATTAATTTTTTTTATAAAAAAATACATTATTAATTTGTGAAATTATATACTTAAATCCTAAAAAGATTTGGCATGTAAATCAAAATTTAAAAATAATAGTAATAATATTATTATTTTTAATACTTAAAAATCTGTGAGTTTTGAAAGGGACGCGCCTTCACCTGACATCAAGTAGGTGGCATGGATTAACGCATGAAGCAACATTGGGAAGCCCAAAAATTCTCTATTATACTATAGCTTCTTCATTATATTTTTCTTTTATTTCTCCTTTGTTTATTTTCATTCTTCCCTTCTGGGATACCTGCGTGAGTTTTGGAAGAAGGAATGATTCAACTTGTGGGAGCTGGAAGAGTAAGAGGTTGTTGATTCTGGGTTTACTTCAGGCATGAATATCTTCTCCCTTCTCTGCAACATTATTTGTAAATAATGAGGAAATACACATTCTATTTTAAATGGCAATTAAATGAATTTGTGGACAACTTCTGATTTAATTACTTGGAAATGAAATTTAAAAAGAAAATTGATGGATTCTGTATTCTCTTAAGTTTCCTTTGTGTGGTTTTAGCTAAACCTAGAAAAAACACAAATGGGTGTTCCAAATCAATTTTTTTATTTTCTATTTAAATTTGATTTCTGGAAACCCAAATCAATTTCTACCTTTGGGTTTTATTACAGTAAAACAATAATTAATTTGTATGAGCAGAGCGATTTTTGGGTAGCGTGAAAAATGTTTTTGCCAGGTATTTCATCATTTTACCTGATATATTTACTTTTGGATTCTAATAATTTCTAAACAGAAAAGAAATTAATGTTGGAACAAACTGATTTGGATGTGTACAAGTCGATTTGCCTATAGGTATAATTTTATTACCTGATTGAAAAAATTAGTGTTAACAGTCTATGTAAGATGAATTAGTTTTTCTTAAAGGATTTCATTACTGGAAGTGTTAGAAACTTATTGTTGTTATTCTATGCAAATAGACTTCAAAATTATCATCTTGTGGTATGTGGGTTAATTTGTTTTCTTGATATGTCGGTTACCTGAAAGAACATGCTAAAATGATTTAATAGAGGTGTTTTTTTACACTGTTTATTTGGACTATATATATATATTATGTATTTTGATTGTTTGAAATAAATTTATTGTGCGTTTTATAGAGCTGCTCATTACCTAGAGGGAATATGTCTAATTGGTATTTGGAAACGATGATTTCAGACAGTTTTGTTAAGTTGCTTGTTGATTGGAAGGTAAGAAAAATAATAGTTGAATATGTACTGTGTGAAGCATGATTTGCTTGTGGTTTAATTAGAATTCAGACGTTGAATTATTATGGTTTGATTATGTCTTGATCCTTGTGATTAGAGTGAAACATGATTGCTGAAATAGAAATTGGTTGTTTTATTTGTGTACATTCATCATTATATCTTGATGAAAAACATGTAATAATACATTCCCCGATGTATTACCATGCATTTGTTGATAAAATAACATGTATATCTTTTCATATTTTATTAAATAATTGCATCAGAAAATGGAGGCAATAGTCATGCTAGTTCATTTTGAAATGACATCATACTACTACTCCAATCTTGCAGGATAATTAACCATCACGTTCAGATATGCAGAAACTCATGTCTTGTGAAGTTTTACCATAGCATGGATCTAAATGAAATACTTAGATTTCAATTTGTAGAAGGATGATATTCCAGAATTTTGACTGAATTTATTGGGATCTTGGACCAATTGTTAATATTCAAACCTCACTATGTGAGAGTTACCGTAATAGTTATATATTTCACCTTAACGACATATGTAATTTATGATTTTAATAAAGAGATGATTATCTTATATGTATAATATCTCAATATGAGTAAATGATAAATACTAGAAGTGAGAAAAATTACTTATCATAAATTGTTAAATTTATTTATTTGATATTTGTCAATGTATGAAGTCAATAATTGGACAATTATTGTAACATTCAATTGTCTTTAATTTCTAAATTAAATAGCTATTTAGTGGCATAGTTAATCAGAGGAATAATTAAACATATATTTAATGCGGCCTTCCAATAAACTTGGTATTAATATGCTAAGATTGTAAAGCCTATTGTGTAGAGGATGAAGAGTATCGCTATAAAAAGGTAATTTAAGGTTAAAAACCAAACATCATGAAAAGAGAAACTAAATGGGAAGATAAATAGATGAAAAGATCCATTAGGCATATTAAGGGATAAGTACATGCAAAATGTTGAAATAGATACATTTCAGCATAACGAATGTACTTATCTCATGATGATCCTAGTTGGCCTCTGGCATTTATCTCAATATAAACTCTTGCAAGATAGGTTAAATTGGAAATAAAGTAAATACAAACTATAAGATCTAGATAACTATGAAAGGGATAGTTGTGAGGTGGCGGAAGACTTAAACTCATAAGACTAGTGTGATGTCTTGAGTTTATCCGTAACCTGCACGACGGAAAACTTTGGCCAAAGTAATGCATTGATGGATGTGCATTGTCTGATCACCTAGTCCTCCAATTAAATTAAAATTGCCAATAACCTGATCATGGGAAGTTGAACACTGAACATGAGGTGGGAAATGGTCGGATATTGAAATACTAAGTTGGAAAACTAGCTTCGTGGTAGACCTAAGGACTTTCACATGGTTTCCATGACCTGAAAAAGGTTGAGCCAAAATGCTAGTAAGCATTATCACTCGAAGTAGTGGTGAAGGGAGATCGTGGACATCTGGATACACCCTTCTCAGCCACACATGGCTTACACGGATGTTATCAGATAGATCAAAAGAACAAATTTGATTTAAATAATTTGATTAAATAAATTTGTACGATTGCAGTTGTGTAATCTTTTTTTCTATATGTTTAAAAAAAATCCTCTTTTTCCAGCTCTTGTAATTTTGAGTGTTACACTAGATAGGGGTTTTATTAGGTCTAGGTTGACAAAAACCCTAACATATGAAATATATAATAGCCTTTTTGCCATAGAGGTTGCGTAAACAACCTCCTGCTTACCTCTAATATAATTAGGCAGTGTGCTTCCATGGAAAGCTTGTTTAAGCAGACCCAAACATGGAAGCTTTTAGGATTTCAACTAGTGTCAAATTCCTTGTCCTGCAAATTCGTGAGTAAGCCACAATTACCAGAGTCATGACCCCAAGTTAAAGAATTTTTCCCTATCTTCCTCAGTGACAAAGGTGACATAAAAGTAACCAGTGGATATGAACTTCAAGGTGAATCCAGTTAGAGGCTTCCATGCGTGGGTGAATAATTTCATTGTTGCTTCTTGAACTAAAACGGTCTTCTTACAAGGAATTAAGTTGACCACTACCACAAACAAGTACTAATTTTCTGGTCATATCTTCATAAAACATGTAGAAAATCTACATATATTCTTTTTTGTGTTTAGTTGGGTACTCAGAAAGGCATGTATGGTCTATATTTCTGGTTTCTTGGCTTGATTATGCAATCCTCTTGTAAAATCTGCCATGTCAGCTGCATCTTGGGTCAGTAAGCATACCTTTAGAGATTGGTGAATCTTTTGCTTGATGCAAAATGTTTCCCCAACCTTAACCTGTGAGATCCTCTTATGAGTCAAACTCTGTTTTTGACTTGTGTAATACATAGTTTATCTACTAATAATACTTTCGGAAATACTTTGAAGTGAATTAGCTTATAACCATGAAAAATGGTGTTCACAAAGCCCCTTTGGCTCAATTGTCAACATATACAAGATGAATGCATCAGCCATCTTCTCCCATAAACAATTACCAACAATGTAAGCACAAAACAATAGTATCAGAACATTGTGATTCCAATTTTGGACAAAAGCATCTTTATTTCATAGTAGAATAAAATACAACTGATAAATATTATTATATAGTTTCTCTTAGAAAAATGACAGTTAAATCCATCATTTTTCATTTATCTTTTTGTTGCATTGCAATTTTTCTTGCTAAGTTCCCTAGTAATAGGCATAGTTACCAAATCCTGTTGGATCCGGATTTTTCAGCGACCCAGATAAATTTGGTCCCGGTTAGCCCCAATTTAGGTGAAAAATCTATTTTTTATTTTATTTTTTATTTTGTAGTTTTCTGGGAAAAAAGAGTCAATTATCAACCTTATATATTAAAAATATAATATTTTACATTACATTATTAATGTTTTTCATTGTATTTGTCAAATTTTCATTTTTGTAAAATTCAATTCATATATATATTTCAGACCAAATTTTTCTGAACCTTTTCAAGAATTCTGGAGTTTCAGATTTTTTTGCCCTCCAAACGGATCCAGATTTCCGGACCTGGTAACTATGGCAAATCATATATCATGTATCCCCTTGGTTAGCAAGTTTCTAGTAACTTATTGGATTTCCTTTACCAATTAAACTCGTTCCTTTTATCAAAGGCATCATATTCATGGGATTTAGAGTAGAAGAGATCAACACATTTCTTTCTTTTAAACCCAACTTAGTTAGCATTTTTTGAAATATTTGGTACAAATTTAATCATGAAAACAATAGAATAGAACACCAGATATAAACACAAATAATATACTTTTGATTTTAATCATTCAGAATTACAATTACATTGATGGAGAATACATTTTATAACAAAGGTGGAGTCAAACTTCATCTTCTATCCTATTTCCTAGTAATCCCTCAAATTTCTCCAGCAATCCCCAAGATATCTCACACTCCTAAATAACTACGTGAGTTGTGCATGACAACTAATTGTGCACAATCATGTATTATTTAAATATTAAATAATACAAATATTCAAACTATATGTTCACACTATGAACAATTATTTCCTAACATTTTTTACCTATAGACATCAAAAACAAAGATTTAATCAGTAACAAAATTTCCGTATTAAATATTGTTAATAAATAATGCAGAGCTTCTGAAAACTTAGCCATTCAAATCTGATTAGCACACTTTTGTAAAGTTAGTAACAAGTGTTTCACTTGGTAAGCATTGAAATCAGAGCAATTTGTAGCCAAGTAAGAAGCATTGAAATCAAAGCAATTGGGAATCATGTAAGTTAATAGCACAGGGAATGCATTTCCTTTTTATGTTTTCACTACAACATTCTTTCGAGACATATCAAATGCTTAAAAATTTGTGCCATCATCTCCATTTCTAAAGGCACCCAATCCTCAAAGCGGCATCCTCAGGTTTGTGCTTTTATTTGTCTTTATGCTTATATTTGACATGCGTCACTCCTTTAACGAGCACGTTCCCCTTAAGAATGGATGCGAAATATCATGTCAGCTCTAATACAAATTTAATATAGCCACAAAAGTTCATTTGCAAGCACACCAATCCTACAAAACAAAACAATTGATCTTAGTTTATAAGCAAGAGAGAAAAATACTATCATAAATAAATAACATGAACATGGAATAGAAGAAACAAAGTTTTAGTACAAATGTACCTATGCAACATCACGTATTTATACTAGCTACAAGTTTTTATTTGAAGCCCAGGAAGATCTTTATATGTTCCCCACTGGTACATTTGGGGAGTGGGGTCTCAAGTGAACAACAACCCAACCCTGTAGCTGTCAGAGCCACACAACAGACAACAAATAAAAATAACTCTCTTTTTCATTAAATTTCAAAGCCTTAATGACATATACACTTAGTGTGACTCTTTCCCTATATTCTATTCATTCTACAAGGTGAAGACATATCGTAGTAAGTGAAAAACAATCATGAAATGGTTTCAGCATCATGGAATTGATTCTTGGTCACTAAGTTGAATTGTGAAAGTCTAGAGGAATAAGGAAGTAATTCCCATATCCTAACTCCTACATTGTGATAAGAGAGAATCATCATGTTCCCATCACAATGCAGACCTCATAACAATGTTTCTAAACACTTATCCGATGTTCTGGAATGTTTTCATGTCTCACGGCAGAAGGAGATTGTGATCACAGTGTTTCGAGTCAACAAGCTCTCCGTCGGCAAAAACTTCATCTTCATCAAAAACCTCTCTCTCTCTCTCTCTCTCTCTCTCTCTCTCTCTCTCTCTCTCTATATATATATATATATATATATATATATATTCTAATTCCACATTGAAAATGTACTCTTCCCTATTTTGTTTTATTCACTTAAGTGACCTTCAATTCAATATTGTAACAATCCTTTTTCATCAATAAGTAAAAGGCTCATTTTCATTGCCTAGGAATATGGAAGGTCACAAGTGATGAGGATAGGTGAAAAGTCATGTGGGGGAAGATGAAAGGACAATTTATAATGCTATAAATTAGAATGTTTTCTCCATTCCAAAGGGGTTGGAAATTGTTGATTGTTGTATATTGTTGAGATTTACCACTACTACATCAAGCAATAAAAGTTGCATTTCTTCCATTTCTATGCTCATGTTCCTCTAATCTCTTTATCTCTCTACTTTCAAAATTTGTAAGCATGGTGATCTTGCATAACCAAGAAGGAACCTTGTGTCCTTGATTGATGAATCTGCAGAACTATGTGTCTCTAGTTTGTTAGTCTTGTTGATTGCTTACATTGGTGTGTTCTTCTCATTGAATGTGGACCTAGTTTGATTGATGTATGTGAATTATGTAAGCCTACTCACAACATTAACCCTCTCTCTCCTTATTTCTCCAATTCCCCTTTACCTCCCTTCAAATCAAATTACTCCCTTGTACTCTGTACAAAGTATTTGCCACAAGTTTAGTGGAGTACTATTGTGTGATCCCCAACCTAACGACCACTCACTGTTTTCAATTAGTTTACATTCAATAATGGGAGCCTCCCCATACATAAGGAGGGGCTTAACCCTGTGACCATTGGTGAAAACCAATCATCTGCACTGCGACTAATTATTTCACAAACAAGAGTGAGTGCATGTGTTTGTGTGGGTAAGCTTAGCTTGTAGCCTTATTTTGTAATCGGGTGCAAGTATTGGTTGCAAGTATACAATTTATCCAAAATCTTATACTGTGCATCCAAGGTTCATACATTCATATACTCACAATATTTATCTGATGTACCATTATTACAACAAGCTTATCTGATTAAATAACCACAAACAAAAGTTAGAATAAACCTTAAATAAATGACATGAAAGATGAACACTAAATTTGGAGGGTTGTTATAATAGTGAGCCAAAATAAAAGTAATGGTAATGGTCATAAACACAACCAAAATGTTCAATTCAAAGTTAGTATAAGTCTGATGTGTAATGCACATTGTTCAAGAGCTAAATTAGATTTGATGAGTATGCTGAAGAAAACCACAAGAGAGTTTTTTATTATCATCTAATGGTAACTTGTTCCTCCTAGGTCCGCCCCTCAGCTCTCAGCTATGACACTAATCTTGATGGCATATCTTCCTTATATAGTTCAACGCACACCATAATTTCCCATGCTAGTTTTTAGTTACCTTCACTAATCTATACTGCCTTTGGCAACAATTTTCACTTTGGTTAACAAGAAGTGCCTTCTTATTTTCTTACACAACTTAATGATTTTCCTCAATGACAACTTTGGGTTTTCCTCCATGAGTTCAAAAATGCATATGGCTACTTCTTTCCCATTATCGATTTGTTATCTTAGGCTATAATATTAGCTATCACTTGAATGGTCTTTCCTGGTCTATTGTAATCAACATTATTTAATCTAGCTTTGCTCTAGCAATACGCATCTACTATTCTACATAGTTAAGTTGCATTTTTTTAGGGCATTAGAATTTTGGAGTCATTTTGCATGGCTGTATGATCAATATTTCTTTAGACAATTATACATAAATGAGCATACACTAGATAACCTTTTTGTTGGCTTCATTTTTCTCGAAGTCTTTGATTTTCAATAAGCAAAATGCAACAATATAGCACTCACATTCAAGGCATTGTTTGACATATAATTCAGTCCATTGTATATTAATTTTTCACACTCTTGCATTTTTTATTCCATCTTTGTTTGACTTTATTTTTCATTTAAAATTTGAGGTATTGTTCGCAGCGCTGCATTTTTAGGTATATTTCTAGAAACAACTGCATAGGTGCTTTAAATCCGATGTTTCAAGTCACAATACTAGACTCATTTTTCATATCGTGGTTGTCTGCATACCATATTCTATCACATCATGTTATTTTGCATATTTTTAATATCCTCTTCCCAGTGAAGACCTTTAGCCTATTTTGTCTACCAAACGGCTAAGGGATGCAAAAAAGTGTGACTTGAATTCTAATATTTTATAATAAAGTGCAAAATATTATAAAATAATATAAAACATTAGATGCACTTATAATAATTTATTAGTGACTTCAAAATAGAAAAATACAACATATAGTGAAAAGCACTTGGGCCAAATTGTTTTATTCTAAGAAAGTGCGACTTGCACTAAGGAGCAAAAATAAATAGGAAAATAATGTAAGAGCATATGGGCCAAGTTATTCACTCTAGATAAATGTGACTTGCATGAGCAAGAAAAGTTGGTGGGAAAAACATTTAATGAGAGGAAATTTTGGTTGGTCACCAAGGTGGTTGTTTGGGGTCTTAAGTTCTATAAAGAAAAGTTGATTTTCCTTGGGAGATACACTTGATCATTTACTTATTCCTGATTTTTGTCTGAAGGTTTGAGCTTTGTCAAAATTATTTCTAGGGATGAAACCCTTTAGAAATACCCTCTTGAGGACGAAAACCTTCCAAGAATTCGTGAGGATTCTCTACACAAGGGTTTCCATTATGCTAGCAAATATTTTTAGTTTATTTTCCAGCAATTGAACGAAGGAGGTTTGCAGATTTTTGTTAAGGGTTTGAAAGAAGATATTGCCATTATATTGTATGCCCTTATTTCTGGTATAACGACTACCATTGGGGATGATTCAAGGTGATCTAGGGCTGCTCTTAGATGTTGTTATTTTCCCTGATTTTTAGATACTAAATTCTCTTATTTTCTGAATTGTTGGAGGCTCGGAAGCATTATGTACAACTATGTTTATGGGCCGCTTGCCTACAGATTTAAATAAATTATTCTAGCCTGATTTGGAGCACTATTCGGGTATTTATTTCATGTTTCTACCATTATAAATATTGTTGAATAGTTTGGGATACATTTCAATGGTTCTAAGTCATCTTCATATGGGTTTTCTCTTCTATACCTAGTCACATAATTTCCTAGAGTAAATTCAGATATGCATTAGATAATTTGACATAAATTCTATTATGTGCATTTGGGGTTTGGGATTGGCCTAAAATCCAACTTGGGGTCAAATAATCCTATTTGGAGACATTACAACATTCTAGAGAGTAATCCTCATTTACCACTCATCAGAAACACTTGATAGGTACATAAAATGGAAGAGTCGCACTCATGCATACGGTATCATACTATCCATGCATCCATTGATTACAAGTTTTGTTCCTTCCAACCAGTGTATAAATAGTTTCTTATTCAACCCCCCTATACAAAATAACACCCACTCGTTTAGAAACAACCCCTATACAGGATCAGCCATATGTATTCTATCTATCCTCCCCAGCTCTGTATAAAAGCAAAACACCCCCACCCCCCTATACATGATCGGCAGTGCCCACACATCCCCATAGAGCACTATACAAGATCAGCCATATCTATTTTATTCTCTCTATCCCACCCAACTCTATAGAAGAGCGGAGTCCCACCCTAGATACATAATACAAGATCGGGCCTCCCCTCCATATAGAAATAGAAGAGGAGCATCTACCCTCTATACAGGATTGACCATATCTATTCTATCCATCCCACCCAACTCGCTCATATAGGATAGAACCTCCCCTCCACATAGAAATATAATAGGGACATCCACCCTCTATACATGATCAACCATATCTATTCTATCTATCCCACCCAGCTCTAGTCTGGATAACACCCTCTAGTCTAGATAGCACCATAGGATCAGTAGGGCTCACCCATTCCCCTTTATCCCTAGATATATATATATGGGGCCCATCTCTCTAGAGCAAGATTCTATTTTCCTCAATATGGATAGGGGCATGGATGGAGAGGTCTCTCTCGGAATGGGTAGGGACATCTCCCTGATAGATGGGTTCTCTCGGGAGGCCCCAAATGGAAGGAGCCTTCTCAGAAGTTGTATCTTATTGCTATACGTGGTATAGGACTTCAATACATTATAATGACCCCCATTTTCTCACCATACAAATATTATAATTGTCAGTATTGTGTAATGGCCTATCAATCACTATTTCTCATTGCTAATTTGAAGCATTCAAGATTGATCATTTGAGTCGAATAATGCTTAATAGACCATCTTATGAAGATGGGTGAAATGTTGTGACCCTGGGTGAAAAACTATGGCTGGGACTAATCCTTGTTTGTGAGAGTAAAATCATACAATATTGGAGTATTATGTGTGTGTGTGTGTGATTGGTCAACTTTCAATATAATGTAAACATGGTTTGATTGTATGTAGAGTAGTAGCCATGTCATCTTATTATAGAGAGATTTGAGTTGTGTGATATGAAAATCCTATAGATACTCTTAGGAGGGTTGGTAATTGAATATTTTTTTATATTTATTTTTGAGAAAATTAAATTAGAATCATATTCAGAGGCTGCGAGAAAATTATATTTTCATATTGTATATTTACGTCGTAGGCGTTTTCACAGCGGGAGGTACTCTGGCCGTTTTCATTGTCCAACTTGGGTTATGTCGTTTTAATGCCAATGCATTGCCTGTGTTGTTCCGTTTTGCTTTGTTTCTGCTTTGGTCTGTTATTGGCTCCATAGGCGGCGGTTTGGGATTTCCTGGGAAGCCACGTTAGGTTGTACAAACTGGTATGTGGATGTTTAGCTGTTGGGCCTCCCTCCACTTGCTGCGGCTACAGTTCCTGTTGTCATGTGTCATCGTTGTCCTCCCATGTTCAAAGGGTTTGTGTAATGAAATTACTTTATTAATTATGATTATCACCAACAATAGAACACCAAATAACACAATATTGCAGATAAATTCTCTGAATATGAAAGTATAATAGCTTGGCCACTTCGAGGGGGAAACCTCCAGAACATATAATAAGACTCAAATACTCAACCTAATGATCATCCACTACCTATAACCCCTATTTATACTATTCTTATGTTATGGCCATCAACAAGGCCGACCAACCAATGATAATAGATCATATATAAAAGAGATACATCATGATATTAAATTATGATAGCAACAAGTCGGCTATAACCATCCCATGTAAGATATATAATTAAGGGCGTAACAGTTTGTTTATAAATTATAAATAACAGAGATTGAAATTTTTGTTGCATTGGTTTATATACTTAGGAAGAGATTGAAACACATTGTAATAGAATCCTCTGGGAAAATACACAGTTGTTTGTGGGTTGTTCGTGGTTGGAGAAGCTTCGGAAAATTCATAAAGATAGTACATCAGACTTTCCTCAGGCTTTTGTCTAAAAGGATATGCCATTTCATTTGGAAATATTCAACCATTATCAATTTTACACTTGATGTTTATGATATTTTCTAAATATGAAATGGGTATGCCGTATTATTTCAAAATTACAAGTTGCTTAAGTTGTAGGTTTCAAATATTAACTAAGCATCTTGTATTTGATATTAGACCAGAACGATGAATGTTATTCTTATGGGGAAAAAGGCAATGACGTTTTTCCAAAATGTTGGGTTGAGAGTAATTTGAACTATGCCACTGTGAATAGTAACGATAGGCAGAGTAAATACTATTAAAAAATGTTTACCGAAACTGACCCATGCCATAAATAGATAGCCACTGCCCAATTTGTAGAGTTAGGTGTTTGGCCATTCAGATGAGATTGGGTTGTTCTAAAACATAACTGAAAATCATTATATTTAAATAAATTCTACAACAATTAAATTACAACATCTGCTCTGCAATTGCAAGTTAAACTGTACAATAGCTTTTCTACGTAAAATTGCTGTGATTTTTTTGGCAAAATGCAGAGAAATTTGTTAAATCTAAGGGCAAATGTCCTTGGACATGACACAACAGTATCAGGAAACAATATTTTACTAGACAATACAAACTAGAAATTTATGTATGTATTATCTGTGTCTATACACAAATTATTTGTGTAAAAATTATTATAGTGCCATATGGTTTGATGCTCTCCAGGGAGGCCGCTTCTTATTTCGATGGGGTTTTTGAGACGTGTCTGCCGTTGTTTTGGCTACCTACATGCGGGCCCAAAGGAAACACAAAATGAGCATGAGCATATCGAGGCGCCACCACCAACTATGGCGATGTTAGATGTTGGGCCGCCTGAGGACCCATTTCCCACATGTTGTTCCTGTGTAACTCTAACTTTGGAACACTTTATTTTAGAGGTTTTGGTACTATAAAATATATTGAACATAGAATTTACCTTGGTTTTGTTATTTAGAAACATGAAATATATTGAATGAAATACTTTTTTGTACAAACAAATTGTGTGTGTGTGTGTGTGCACATTCAATAATAAATAAATACGATGTGCATTTGTTATTTACAATTTAAATGTGGTTTGAACCCTATTACAAACATGGATACTCTTATGCTTCATTGAATATGACATTACCATGTAAGTTTAACAGTTAGCCCCTATTAATAAATCAGTTTGTGCTACAACCATTCTACATAATTGTTATACATGTATTGGTTCATGGTACCCTTGTTATACTACACCTTTTACAGTGTGTTTTTAATTTTACTACTACCTACTTTCATGAGCACAATAGATGTTAAACATTATTACATATGTGTCAACTTGTAATATGGTTCTTTTACTAGTACAAGTATTAGCATATATAAATATTTATATATATTTTGCAGTTTAGGTACACCCCATTTGAACACACTAACGCTTCCTAATGGCTTCTTCTAGCTCAATGCACACCCCTGAACTTGGGCCTGACAGTTTTCTTGTTAGTGACCAGGGTAAATTTGTTGTTATTTTTACTAATCCTGTCATTACCCCTATTAAAAAATTAAACCCATATCGGCCAAAGTGGACTATTAAAGGCCGAGTAATAAGGAAAGGGAATGTTCACCACATTGTTAACAATAGCGGCACAGGGCATGTGTTCAGCTTTAATGTTAAAGATGTTGCCATAGATTTATTATCACAACATTTGAAAGTATTGCACCCACTTTTTATGAAGTTGTACAAAGTGAACAAGTTTACAATATATCCAATGGTAGCTTAAAATGTGCTAACCAACAACGTAGCCAACATGATAACTTGTGGGAAATAATACTAAATAAAAACTTCATGCTTTAGTTGTGTTCTAATGAGGAAAGCGACATACCATTTGATAGTTTTCAATTTACAAAGATAACAACTATTAAGGATATAATTATTAATACACAGGTTGATGTCATTGGACTAGTAAAGGTTGTTTCTAAAACTTCATCCATCCACCGACCAGATGGAATAGAAACAAAGAAATGTACCATTTCCATATGCGACACTTCTGAGCATTCTATCGACGTTACTCTATGGGGGGTTTTTGTGAAAGTGAAGGCACCTTATTGCATGATTTGCACTATGGTAACACAGGTGAAAGGATAGTTTTGGCCCTAAAGCGGGTTAAAGTAACATCATTTAACGGTAGATCACTTTCAACAGGGCTTAAATCTGAATATTTTATCAACCCTACCTTGCTAGAAGTGGAACAGTTATGTACCTGGTCTACCTTAAATTCCAAGGATCTTGTACCAGTCAGCGTAAGTTCTGTGAAAACAAAAAACACTAATATTGCAGGTGTTCATGAAGTAGCACAATTACAGGTAGCAACAAAGGTTTTAATAACAACTAAGATTATTCATGTAAATATGAGTAACTTTTGTTACACATCATGTACAAATGTGGTTAGTGGTAAACAATGCTGCAAAAAAGTAGTGCAAACAGATAAAGGCGTATGACGTTGTCCTAAATGTAATGTAGATTCCTCCCAATGCGCATTCATATATGCATTGAATGTATTGCTAGAAGATACCACAGGCACAATATGGGCTACTTCTTTCGAAGATGTCGGTTTGAGCATAATGGGTCTTTCTGCACAGGCTTTATATGACATAGCCCAACAGCCTGATCAGTTGCCTATAGTGATAGAACAAGTCGTGTTCTGTACGTACGATTTTGGTTTACTGGTTAAAAAAGAGGTATACAATGGCAACAAAAAACTCGGGTGTACCATTATACATGCTTCTCAAAAAAAGGACTCGCCAAAACATGATACTATTGTCAATGCTTTGTTAAATGCCACCACACCTTAATATTCAACTTACTCCCATGTAAATTTGTTAAATTTTTGCATATATACTCTCTTGTACCAGTTGCTTCTCTAATGTACCCTATACAAAGCGACCCCACATGTAAAGGAAACTCTTGTAACTATTTTACTTTCTTTGTAATCATATGTACTTTTTTGTTCCATACTAATTTTTTAGTACACATCTTATGCCTACCTTTTCTTTGTATCAATAATAACGTATGTAAACATTATAAGGTTCTTATACTAAAGCGTATGGTTACAACCAATATGCTTTTCTCACAGTTACGTTTTCCATTTTCTAATGTTACTAAAAAATGGATAACTTACTCATTTCATGATACACCTAAATTGTAAATACCCTTTTAATATGGATTATATTTATTAATGTCCTAATAAATACCCACCCTCCACCAATTGCCAAATCTATTTCATAACCGACCCTGCTGTATATAGCATTATTTATGATATGCATGCCCATGTACGATGCTAAGATTTAAGGACAATTAATAGCATTCACCTTGTACTTTAAACGACGTATATTAAATCAATTTGTATGTAATTATAATACAACAATGTATCCTTTTCATGAATGTCCTCATACACAATTCCTAAAGAACAAATATGTTAACCCTGGAAAGCCACGTACCCACTAAGAACAGAGCTACTGTAACGGACAATTTTTTTCCCTTTCCATTTATAATGTGCAAACTACTATAATGTGCACATGCCTTATCTAATTACAAAAAACTAAAAAAAACAAGAAGGCTTTGGCTGGAATTGAGCCTTGGAAAGTTCAAGTGAGAATAGTTCATAGGCATTAGTTCAAACCGTGTGTGTGTGTGTGTGTGTGTGTGTGTGTGTGTGTGTGTGTGTGTGTCAAAAACTCATATGAGTGTTTTAAACATTGAATGGAATTACAACATCACTTTTAAATTCAACATAGACTACCTATATATATGACAACATAAATACGCGTGAAACTTAAAATAAAAGAAACCAACTAACATGCACCTTAAAATTACCCAACCCAAGCATTTACTAAATCAGTACCTACTTATTTCAACTATGCTTTAACTTTGAAAAAAATACACAGCGAATGAGTTGGTGTCGTTTGTATATGTTTTGGTTAGCTTTCAATATAGGGCCCAATACTATAGCATTCAACTTGTACTTTTAACAACGCATGTACAATCAGTCTACATGTAATTACAATAAAAGAATGTATGCTTTTAATAACAACTAAACACCAAGCTTATAGACTTTTATCTTTACAAAAAAATGTGCATGTTATATAACGTTGTTACAAGTTCCACTTCTAATATCTACACCTTCTGTGCACCTTTAATCCTACACTCTTTAAGGTAATGGCAGATAATCACAACATTGGTAAAATGAAAATGGGGTCTGACGAGAGAAAAACTCATGATAATGCAATTCGAAGGCAACATTATGAGGAAAACAAAGATGAAATAAATAGGGGTCGCCACATCGCATATAAGGCTCACGAAAGACCAAAGAGCACAGTACGGACACCTGAACAAAGCGAGCAGGAAAGCAACCCCTTTAGAAATCCACTGTAGCAGGTACTGCTAATCCCCATACAAGTTTTTGTGAAAAAATAGATGCATTAGGGAACACATTTATGTGCGTCATTTGCCACAAATCCTACCCATCCATGAGAGTTAAGCTCCGGGATGGCCACAACACATGCTTCAGATGTAGTAATGAGCATGATGGCAACTAGTTTTCCACATGGAACAAAATGAACCCAGGGGCGCAACCTGAAGTCTTAGCCAAGTTAACGCAAGTTGACGAAATGCTTATCGCCTGAATCAATCCAATTGTATAGGTAACTCATGCCTGGGAGGGGCAATACAAATATAACGGCCACATAATCGGTTTTCCACAGGACATTTCTTCTATACTAAAAGTTCTTCCCCGTCGTATTGAAGAGCTCTACATTTTAGTACTGTAAAGGAAAGTGTCTGCAAATAAAATGTACGAATGCTTTGTTAATAGGGCTAGGGTTAATGTTGCACTACGCTACAAAATTTCACATGACCCTTATTATAAAGAAGTTAGAATTGATGAGGCCGCACTCTCCCTGTTGCCCGCGGTAGACACAGACATTGCTACTATATTACGTGAGTTGCCTCTTACATCAGGTTCTGAACCTGGTCTTGTAGCTGAAGCTATGTTTACCAAAAGCGAAGACACAGAGGCCGAGCCTATGACTGGGTCATCATTTGTACCTGTTCTACCTAATGTCCGCACAGAAGTTGAGGAAATACAAGAGTACTTGCAGTAAGAAATAGCTAGTGCAGAACCCTATGTAAATTGGCCTACTATTAGCTCAACGCCAATAAATGAGTATACTAAAGAAGGCTTGCTCTCTATGGCATTTCCAAATTTGTTTCCCACATGCATAGTAATGTATAAACATGCCCGACCACGCCCTGTAGCTATGCATGAGTACGCGTTACATTTACTACAATACCATGATAATAGGTTTGGCAACCACCCCCGATTCCAGTATTTTTTACTGAACTTCATGATGTGGCACCGTAGTCAGGCAACCTCTGCAGTATTCGCTAAAAAAGATATAGATGATGACCTACCAACTACAATGTGTGAGCTTCATGAATACTTAAAAGACCAGCCAACCGAACAAATTGTTGCACAACTCATGCGTTTCGGGGCAAACTTACGTGGTACAAGAGCGTATTGGGCTAAATGTCAGGCGGAGCTAACAGACTTGATAATTCAGCTGGGTGCGCCCATGCTTTTCTTCACTTTAAGTGCCGCAGACACAAAATGGCCAGACCTCCACAGAGTCACGCCTAGGAGCCCTCCCCTAACAACAACATCAACTCACTCCCGGAGAGTTAACAATATCATTAGATACCCACATCTAGTTGCTGCATATATGGAACAAAAGTTCACGTATTTTTGGGCAGAACTCTTAGAAAAAACACTCCACGCCCAAGACTATTGGTATAGGTAATACCTCTTACCACTGTATTTATTTTATAACATTATTGCCTCCAAATACAACACTAAACCGTAGGGCATGTTGCTTATTCAAATATGAATGGCAACATAGAGGATCACCACCTATACATGGATTTCTATGGCTAGAAAATGCACCAAATATGGCCACTTTAGATTGGGCCAACCCCAATCAGGTACAAGCCACCAAGGCATTCTTTGACAGCTATGTCATGGCATGGAACCCAAACATGGGGCTACAAGGTGTGCCCAAGATACACCATGCCGTTTTTGATGACCCTTGCTTATTAGACATTGCCACTATTCAATTACCCTCTGCTAAAATTGATTTCATTGACCTGCTCAACTGGGTTCAAAGGCACACCAAATGCTCAGAAAACACATGCCTGTGAAAAAGAGGCTCCCAACTACAATGCCGATACAAAGCCCCATGGCCCTTGCAAGATGTTTCCAACTTACTAATAAATGAAAAAGGGCAACCTATGTACATGCCGGCCCACAATGATGACAGAGTCAACATTCATAATGCAACAATGCTACAGGTTTGGTGAGCAAATGTGGACTGTCATCTAGTAACTTCCCAACATGTGATGCTACGGTATATAGCAAAATATGCAGCCAAAGCAGAACAAAGATTTGAAAGCTACCACCACATGTTAACCAGAGTCTCTGACGACACAAACCTACACAGCGTGGCCACACTTGTGTACAGTAAGTTCCTAACAAAAATGTTAGTAGACCGTGACATCGGGGCCCAAGAAACATGTCACATGTTACAAAAGTTACCCTTTTTAGTCTGCAACCACCTCTTCATATCATTAGCAGTAGGGAAAAAAGTATTCAAGCGCATTATAACTCCAATTGCAGGGCAAATCGCAACTCCAACAATCATTCAGTCCTACACACGTCGGTCGACATCCTTAGAAGGGCTATCACTCATACAAGTCTGTAGGTCTTGGTCATACAGTGTACACATGCGTGTGAACCAATGGAGCCCAAGGCCCACAGTAGCTATAGTACGTGTTTACCCCTGTTACTCGGTTATTCCACTCCATATCTCATTAACCTACGAAGTGTTTTACTTCAGTGAGCTAATTCTATATAAACCATTCCGAAACATTCTAAATGACATAGGTGGTAGACCTTCTCAAATTTGCCAACAGTGGGAATTATTTCAACATTCTTATCAGCCCTGGTAAATTCAAAGAGCACCAATGCAGACTGTCGTTCTAACAAACAATAGCAGCTCCAAAACAGAAATAGATAATTTTGAGCTAGAACAAATGGAAGAGTGGGAATTGTTCTCCCGCATCCATCCAATCGGCGTCATACAGATTGATGACCTAGTCATGCTCGGCCTACAAGAATTCAACACCACCCACCTTTGGGGAGAGTGTCACTTAGGTAGTGCCTTGCAAGAAACGGGGCCAACATTTATCGAAACAACCCAACTTCAAACACCCCCGCTTTTGCATACTCCCTTGCCCAATACCGACATGTACTTGCTTTCAAGCCAGCAAAAAGTCACTTTACAAATCATTAAAACCCATCCCACCACAAATCCTGTTGTGCGTCCATTAAAAATGGTCATTACTAGTACAACTAGCACTGGTAAATCGTATCTAATCAGGCAAATCTCATATGTTTTACAATCGCTTTCCCTTGAAAGCCACACCCGCCTAGCCCCAACAAGTGTCGCAGCTTTCCATATTAAAGGCACCACTATTCATGCAAGCATTTCGATTCCAATCCATGATGTACAACCTCTTCAAGGCCAAACACTAGTTCACTTCCAAGAGAAGATGAAATATGTGGATTACATATTAATTGATGAAATGAGTTTCATTGGGCCATGCCTGCTGAATGACATCAACATCCACTTATGCCAAGGCTTCCCAAAAAATGCAGACCAAGACTTTGGTGGTTGTTCAATCATCCTTGTCGGCGATCTCGCCCAACTACCTCCATTAAATGATGTGGCAATGTATGCATGCACCGCAGTTGGCCATGCCTTGTGGAATAAATTCACCACAGTAATAATGCTAGACACTAATTTCTGACAATCTGGCACCACACCTGCCCAGACCCGATTTAGAGCCCTACTTTTAAACCTCCGCAATGCAGACCCAACAAAATCTGACTAGCATCTTCTTATGATTAAGACACCACCAATAGTCACAAAAGAAGAGCACCAAACTTTTAAACTGCATACCCACATATACGCTACTAACAAACTGGCATTAATCCATAACAAATGCAAACTTAAATCCCTAAACATACCCATTGCTCTTAGCCAGTGCCAACACCATGCTGCCTCCCACACATTACTTATTGCTCCCACCCAATTAGAGCCTATACTCCTACTCCGTGAAGGAGCAAAATTTATATTAACAACAAATCTATGGATAGACGCTGGCCTAGTCAATGGCGCAATAGGTAAAGTTATATGCATAGTTTATAAAGAAGTTGAAAAACCCCTCAACATCCCACTTTACGTAGTTGTTACCTTTCCTGACTACTTAGGCCCGCCCTAGGATATAAATAATCCAACCCACATAACCATCCCCCCCATCACCAGAAACAACAGCTGACAAATCCCACTAAAATGGCATGGGCCCTAACTATCCACAAAGCACAAGGAATGACCCTCGATAAAGCCACAATAGACATTAGAGCTACCGACCGGCTAGGGCTTACTTTTACAGCTATTTCCCAAGTACAAGATCTTTCCAACCTAATCATTTCTCCTCACTTCTCATTTGCACGCTACACACGCATAGCACTCAACAAAAACGTGGCCACCCGGAAAAAAATTGAGCACCAGCTGCACCTAAAAAACACTATGCCCACCCCCTTATAAACGCCCCCCCCCCCTCCAACCTATCAGGTCCCCCATTTCACCTCCCCCCTACCGATAGCAGTACTTCTACTACTATTAACAACCCCCACTATTCTAACATCATTACTATGTACAGGTCCAGCAATACCCCTTAAAAAAATCATTTTATCAGCCACCAGCCACTGCAAACTCAGGGACAAACCCCTATGCATACATATTCCTACAAAAAAAAACCGATAAAAAATAGAATTTTTTCCCACTGCCATTGTCTACTATGCTAAAACTACTATTGTTCCCAAGCATCGCCGCTGCCCCACCGACAAAAGAGCGCATGCATAGAGGCCACAGTGACGTCTTTTACAAATTAGCCACCAAACTGGAACAAGACACCAATACTCTTCATCAGCTTGTGTGCGAGTCGATCAAAGCCCGTGCCCGCAACATAGAGCTAGTAGCTGCAGAAGACGTCTACACATTCCAACTTGCTAATGGAAAACTACAAGATACTGCTCAAATGTTAATGCAAGCCACCATCGCCCTCGAAGATACATATGACATTGTACGCAACAAGGCCTATGAGCAATATTACCGTTAAAAACCAAGGGTAAAGCATAACTAACCAGTGTAAAGTGAAAAACAATATCATGTTTGTGCTGTAAAAAAAATATAAACCTCCAGGTTTACTTAAGACAAAATATATGTAAATACACCACTTTCAGCTGATTATGTGTAAACATTATAAATCTCAAAGCATACTGTAATGTACAATTATTCTGTACATGCTGTAATTTGATTGTCATTTATAAGCCTTGCTACTTATGTGTAAAAAAATGGAACCCAACGACTGTAATTCTATAGTTATTCCTCGCTTTGTTACAACCCCATTTTCCAAGGCACACACCATACACATTTAATTCTTCTTGATACAGTACCTCAGATCCAAATAAGGATCAAGCATAGTCAGGACATTCCTTGTTTTTGAGAGAGAACATGAATGCATCTTTGGACTGTGGAACACTGTACAAATAAAAAACTTGCTTACCTTATGTGGTTGTAGTTGGATAACTTGTAGTTTGCTATTGTTCTGTTCATTTCACCATTAACTTCTGATTATTCACTAATGGGTCTGTTTAATTTAGCTTCAATTTTATATTTTAAATATAATTACTTGACAGTCGAGTATATTTTAAGACTTTTTTAATGTTAGAGCATTGGATTTTTTCCCTTGCATCGTGTTTATCACTGTTTATTTTGTTTCATTAAATTTAAAAAGTCCTTCATCTTGTGTCATTTTTTTAACATCTGCATTAGGCAATTAAATACAAGCTGATTTGCATATTCTTTGATGCAAATAAAAACACATTGTTTCACAAATAATATTGATTTATATTTGAGGTTTTCAACATGACAACGTCGTTAAATGTCCACAATTTATAAGTAAATAGTATAACTAAGCAATTCTCAGATCTACTTTCACTGCTCTGGAACACGCCTCGATAGGTTTCCGGAAGGATGGGCTTTGTTTCATTACATGTGATGATGTACAATATCTACCAGATACATGTTTTGTAATTTTCAGATTAGACGGGAATATATTTTTTGTTAATTAACTGAAATTTAAGAGACAAATTTAGCTATTAAAAGCCTGATTGGGTTTTTCTGCCACTAGTACTACTAGTTACAACAATTTATCTTAATTATAAAAGAAGAAATAATAATTTTTGTTCATTAGCTGAAATTTTAGAGGCAAATTTAGCTCTTTAGTCTGATTGAGTAATAATTTAAGAAAAATCAATGATGTAGATCTACTATAATAGACTGTAGAGGAAAAAATATTTCTTAACCCATATCTATGTAACATTGTATAGGAACATACCTATATAGTAATAACAGGATATTCTGTTCTTAAATCTCTTATCTATTAA
Organism: Taxus chinensis; assembly: GCA_019776745.2. Classification (NCBI taxonomy): domain Eukaryota; kingdom Viridiplantae; phylum Streptophyta; class Pinopsida; order Cupressales; family Taxaceae; genus Taxus; species Taxus chinensis. Next base: position 181,510,305 of record CM034153.1, on the reverse strand, counting down.
TTGTGGGTTTTTCTAATTATAAGTGAAATACAAATTTATTTGTCGCTGTTTTATTGTACATTCTAATATGAACATTTATATTAATTATTTTCCTATACGAAAAATACTCTGTTCTTAAATCTCAAGGATAATCTGTTCTTCTTAAAGCTCTAAATCTCTTAGGGCTCAGTAGATCTAAATTTTAAAACTGTAGATTACCTTCATCATGACTTTAACTTCACTGTACAACTATATATATATTTTTTGTCCTTTCCTACACAATTTAGTTCTCAAATATGTGTCCATGCTGTTCCTGGTTAACATGAAATTAAACTATTTAGGTGTCTTGAATGCTAGCTTAGGATGTGGAGCTGTCGAGCCATAGAACCCTGTTTTTCCTTTAGAGCCCTGCTTTATCCTGGCATAACTGGCCAATATAATGTTATAGAGCGTTCATGGTTATATATTTTCTCAAAGTTTTTTTTTTTTTTTGGCTTTACTGTACTTACTGTTTTCCTGAATGGCTTTATTACTGTATTTGCTTATTATTTTCCTGAATGGCATTGCAGTTCATGAAAGAAACTTGCTACAACTTATGGTTTAATGATTTTTTAGAGGCAATTACACTTCTTAGGTGTCCTATTTAGCTTTAAAATTTTGGAGGTTGATGTTGTGTGGTTGGAGTTAAACTGACCATGCTAATGTAGGCTGCGGTGCTGCCAAAAAACTTGTATTTCCTAGCTGTAACTCGGATGTCATCTAATCACATCAGTAAAATCATGCTCTAATTTGATAATAAACAAAAGTGACTCGGATGTATTTCAGCTCTCCAGTCTCAAACTTGTAAAACCATTGAGATTGATTTGAACTACAAATAATAGAACTTTGTTGAACAAATAGACCTTCTCTTTTTGTGAGAACAGAGAATCGGAGATGGACAGAATTGAAAGGCATCTCTTAGTTGACTGCACTTGTTGAACTGCTAGTAGTGAACAAGTCATTTTCCCTTTATTGTTTTTTCAATTTCAAAATTGGCAACAAAGTAAGGTCTATAATACACTAGAGTTTAGTAAGGGAGATTTGTTTGATTGAGCTGGCAAGGAATATTACTTTGTTTAAGTTATGAAGATGCATGCTATATAATTGCCGTTTCTCTATAATTGTGCCTCCCTGTTCACATCTCTTTCCTTGAAAATTCAATCACAACTAAATGCTTTCTTGGACTATATCTTATTTTCAAGTGTTTATTGGATCTGGCTCTTCGTCCTTCATTCAAGTTACCTCTAAATCACACTCGACTCACATGTGGATTTTGGATTAAAAAAATGAAAATGAATCGTTTAGTAAAGATCCCATAAAACATTAGTGCATGGATTTCCATCCTCAAGACTTTCTTCTTGCTACAGGTAAGTAGAGTCATTTCTTTCCCATCAGTGCCTCAGAGTGATAAGCCAATTTTCTCCCACGAATGACAGAGAAATGGCAGAGGCAAAGAAAGCAATGAAAATATTAATGAGGATGGATGAAACTATTCTTTCTACAGACCTGGGGAGCAGTATCAGGCATGGGAGTGAGCGCAGAAGGGAAGGGAACAACTGCAAGACAGGTGAGCAGACGGCTAAGGGGCCACACACCCCCTGTAGTAGAATAGTTGCTTCTCAGTGGAGATGTCTTATTTCTTGCATAACAATCATGTTGGGTATGTTTTTCGGTATCAAATTGTTTCTGGTTTACATTTTCATGATTTTCTTGCCTTTATGCCATATTTTTTGTAATCTACATTTTGTTGCTTTGTGGATAGATGTTGGGATATAGTCGTTAATGACTTGTGTTAGAAATTGCTGTCAATTTGATTATTTATCATAATGCATGAATTGGAGTTTTTAATTAGTGCACCATATTCATGATCAGATCGATCCATCACTTCCCAAATTTAGATATATACTATTAAAAATGGGAGACTCCGAGTGTTGGCACAAACATGGTAATTTCTTTGAACATCTCATGGATGTTTATAGAATTCTCAAGCTATGGAATGCTACTGATTCCATTACAAGGTGTGGTTTATTTCATTCTGCTTATTGTAATTCGTATGTCAATCTTGCAATTTCTGGGCCCAATGTTGACAGGCAGAAAGTGAGAGATCTTATTGGGGATGAAGCAGAGGAGCTTGTGCACATGTTCTGTATTGTGCCCAGGCAGCCTATTATCATGACAACCTGTTATTTCAGTTCTTGGATGAAGACTTGGTCACCGAAGGAATCAGAGAAAACTTTTCAAGAAGTTGAGGCAGATGATCTGGAGCTGCAGAAATTGCAATTGGAGGAAAGAAATGGGAATTGGATTTGATAAAAACGAGGGGAAATTTGAGATTTTCAAAACCAAATTGGAGGATAAATTAGATGAAAAATCAAATCCTTATGCTATATTGTTTTTTGCACTAGCAGTCAGTTAACTATCACCTAATGGCTGAACCTTGAAATTGTGTAAAAGCACCATTTTCTCTCCTATTCACTGTAATTTAAATACAAAGCAAATTAAATGTTTGTCAAATTCTTTGTCCCAAACTGATTTCTTACTGCACCTCAAACTTCGTCACTTGTAATATTATAACTTATCGACAAGTAATAGCTACAGATTTTTTTTAAACTCAACCCATTTGAATAAACATGCCACTTCAGAACCCACTACTCAACTGGGACATTTTACCATACGCCCTTGACTGCCTTCCTACACGGCGTATATTTGCTCCCCTCAAAAAGGGAGAAACTGCTAGTTTTAAATTGTTGTTGAGATACTGGGCTGCCATTGCAGTAGTTAATAAAAAGCGTCACTGCAACCCCCATCCCCCTTTCTGCTAACAAACACATTCATGTGTGCATGCTGATGCTCAAAGGAAACATTGAGTAGGACTTTCATATCCACTGCACGTTTCAATGGGAGGGGAACTTTTCCCACATCTCTAGACAGGACAATAAAGGTGCTGATGGGTTGGCTAATTGGGCCCTGGATAATCATAATATTGTATACTATGGGTCACCACCACCATGTTGGCCAACTAGGCTACAGGCGGATATAAGACATATTTTAAATCTTGATTTTCTTCTATGAATATTTGTAATGCTAATTTGTTGTATAATGCTCAGGCGTGGACAGATAGTTTCAACACTTGGCACAGTAGAATCTGTAACCTTATCTTCTCTCTAATATAAAGATCCTTTTGTTTTCAAATAAAATAAAATAAGAAAAATCACTTATCTTCCAAAGTATCTAAAGGCATATCAGCAAAGGAATTTCATACATTGAACTTTGAAGATAATTAATGATTTAGAAGTCTAATAACAGAAATTCTAGAATAAACAAAACTGGACATACAGTTCAATAGAGCCATGTGATGAGTGCAAAGTAAAACAAAAGAGAAGAAAGAGAGAGGAGGAAGAAAGCAAAGAGAACATAAGAACTGAAGGAAGCAAATACTGATTGTATCAATTATTTGCTACAGGTTTGTCCAAATTCATACTCCCTACTACATATGATGCTCTCTCTCACTTAAAGTTTTTCAAAACTGGTTTTGTATCATATATAACATAGTAGACAATGTAGGATATGATTTCAATACTGACCTGTTAAATTTCCTTGGGCGTGTTTAACATTGAATAGTTCAAACAGTTCAAAGGAAGGCCTAGCAATACACAAGTAACTGATATAGTGTAGCTTGAGTATCTCATAGAAGTATTTCAAGACATAAAATCCATGTTTTATGAGATAAACAGGAAAGCCCATATCTATAGACACTATACACTAACCTGTAGACTTCACCTAAGATTTAAGAGTATGCAATTGATTTTACAGACCTTATTGTAATAGTCATCTTCTTCTTTCTAGGCAGACATCTGATTATGATTATATTACATTGCTCCAGGAGAATGTCAGTTTGGCTACAACTGACGAGCTATAACTATACCATGTGCCTTGTTAGCTGCGCTCTTACCAATCTGACCTACAATTGACATGAACATTTAATCCATCTTCATTCATATGGAGTGTAAGTGAAGGCCGATAAGTGACTTCCTTCCCTGTAACAGCTTCATATTTGAAAAAACGAATAAGAACTGCAGCAACAATCTTCATTTGCATGTATGCAAACTCTTTGCCAAGACAAATACGAGGTCCAGCCTCCAAGTAAACAATACATGTCATGTCAGTTTCATGAAATGGAAAGGTGCTTTTTCAAAACATAATTTTCATGCTTAGGTCACTTACTTGAAATGCTGTGAATTTGAAAGGCGATTGAGATTGGAAAATCCCATTCTCAAGCCATCTCTCAGGCCTAAACTCCTTAGCATCAACCCCCCAGAGATACTCCATTCTACCCATAGAGTAGGGGACATAGTTGACCAAATCACCTTTCTTCATTCTATATCCATCTGGAAGGATATCGTCAGAATCAACATGCTTGGCATCCTGCAAATTATTTCATCTATTTTCATGTATCAGCTAGCCACAATTTTCAACCTTCCAATTAGATCAATGTAGAGAAAGCAGACTACCTTCTCATCAGCATATGGAATTTAAGAGCATGATAGTTTATCTGTATTTCTCAAGGAGTTCTTTTGCTTTTTTTTGGCAGGGATGCAACTTATATTACATCAAAGAACATAGAATATACATGAAATGTGCAATGGGTTTACAAGGGGAATCATGTCTTATGGAAGATAGAATGGCCACTATCTGGGTCTTTGCCACGAGAGACAAAAGAACAGTTGCAAAAAAAAAAAAAAACCAAAAGTCTGGAACAAAAAAGCTTAAAGAAAGATATAAAATTCTCTTACCACAGGAACAGCTGGGTATAAGCGCAAGGTTTCTGATAAAGATGCATGAAGATAATGCATCTTATCCAATACTCTGTGTGTTAGACATTGGGAAAACATGCTTATAGATTCTTGCAGGGACCCGGATTCATTTTCCATGACCACATCATGAATTTCTTGAAGAAGCTTTTCTTCAACACCTGGATTCTTGCACAGCAGAAAAAAGAACCAAGATAGAGTAACTGCAGTTGTGTCCCTCCCAGCAATCATGAAATTCAACAATATATCTCGTAGATACTTGTCAGAAAACTTTTCTGGCTCCTTTTCACTTAAACTAATAAAGCGAGACAGTATATCTGGTTTTTCCTGTAAATAATTTGTAAGCCAGCAAGGAGAAAAGAAACATGGTTATTAGTAATGGCAGCCAATGAAAAGAGTTAACTTATTATTTATGTGGAGTTCTCAATCGTCAATAGGGTTGGTGTGTGTATTTCCTTACACTGCTGTTTTGAGCAGAAATCTCTTGCCTTCTGCTTTGAATAATCTTGTAGACAAAATCATCCACAGTTCTGATGCTCTCCTTCATGATGGCCTCTGACCCAATATTGAAATATCTTTTTAATTTCCAAGCAATGTCAAGATAACGCCATAAAACCATACTATTTGCAGTATCAAAAGCCCTTGTGAAAGAAGCTTCTGGCCCAGAGTTCGACTTTGATAAGCTGTTCATTTCTACCCCAAAACCGATTTTGGAAATTGAATCCATTGTTGATCTTAGGAAGAGATCCTAATTGACAATCATCCACCACATTATATGGTTATTATCAGCTGCAAATATGAGCCACATTAATGATGTCTAAAATAAATTGATTCAGTAGTATAAATAAATCCCTAAAGAATATAAAACTATACACCACAAATTTGAGAAAACTTAAGGATGTCGGTTGTCCTATCAGAAATTGGTTTATAAATTACAAAAGAAGCACAAATATTCTGACACATACGATTAGTGAGAGCAGGGTCTCATGGAGAGGGCTAGTGCTGCAATATTTAAGCTGTAGGAGGTGTTATATAACATTATTCATTAAATAATTAAAAATGTAAAGTTTAGAATGTATCCCCAAGGGCCAAAACAATCAGAACAGCTACCATTTATGAACAAAATCTCCAGCTGCTGTTTGAGAGAGAAATAAGAAGTTTTTATAACCCACTTAATAGCAGCACTGAAGAATCTACTACTCTTAAAAATGCTTAGGGAAACTGAAAAATGATATCCACAGGATGATTTAATTGCAAAAGGCTCATGAATTGGTTCGACTCTACCTGCTGAGAAACTTCGGGGAAATATTTTATTTAGTAATTAGTTTACACGGAAGAAAATGAAGCCAAAGTTAAGTAATTGTCCCATGGAGGGGGATGGCACTCTAATTTTTATGCTGCAGGTGGTCACATGAATCATTCTTCATTAAAATAGAAAATATTGAATCTTCCCAAAAAATTATCAGCAGTTACTGGTTATGAAGAATATTTTCATCAGAGGCTACTGGAGAGGGAGGCCTGAAAGTTTGCAAACCTGCTTAAGAGTTTTATGACTACATGACAACAGTGAAGATTTTTTTCTGTGGGAAACACATTAATAAATGGCAGCTAATGCTCTTAAAATGTGTAGCAGATATGAAATATCAGATTACAACAAGATCCTAAACATAGGAAAACCCTTTTCAAGAATGTACTCACTACTCAACAATTCCTACCAAGAAAATTTTGGGAAACCCCCTCCGTGGGATCACTGCCTAAAAAAATAATTCTCCATTAACTGATTAGGGGAATCTAGCAACTGATTTACATAGAAGGCAATCAATCTAAACTTAATCTAAAAACTTGAGATACAAAAGAAGACTTCTATAGACAGATAAAACCACTGGGAAACAGATTACTTAGAACTTGAAATGCAACAATGACCTAGAAAAATCAAGAGATGATTGCCATCACAATACATTTCACATCCAAAAAACCATCTGAAGGAATTCTTTCTTACCTGCATCTCAACTGTTTGCTTTGTTCTAGATGCTTCTAACAAAATTTTGGAAAGCTCAACTGCACTTTTCCGAAAAACAACACTACTAAAATCCTTCAACATTTTGGTGGAGAATTCAAAACTTGCTAATTTTCTCTGCTGCTTCCATTTCTCTCCATCAACGGTGAAAATCCCATCCCCAAGAAGATCTTCCATAATTTCATGGTTGAAATTTTCCTGCGAATAGAAATTCAAGAATCAAAACAATCCCATGAGCTATATATGAAAGGAGGCACTTACCATGATGAAACCCATGTTTTTATCTAGTGGTCATGTTGCAAGCCAAAAGAGAATATCAGATTTGAGTATCTCAGTACTTTGTGCTTGCTAAGATGAAGTCTGGTTACTATGTACTTGCTATGATAAACTGGTTATCATGGAATCACTATTCTTGTAATCTGATTTTTTTTTCAGAAATTAAGAAAAAGGGGAAAAAGGAAAAACAAAATGTTTTGCTTGCATTCACCTGTATAGATTATATGAGCTAGTTGTCCCAGGCTTCAAATCAAACAACCTTGGTCAGCAGAAATTGGGTGCAATATAGGAATTAAACTAAGTTCTCATCTATCTCATTCCCTTTTCAGAATATACACAAATAAAGATTATAAAAATACCCAGAAGAGGCAAGATGAGTAGAGATTAATCTTAGCAACTGAACCATTGTATTATTACCATAGGCTGAGAATGTCATCCACTTGCATAACATCTTACAGATTTGGAATAACAATTAAGACTTTCAAACATTCTGCAACAGGTTTGGTCTGGCTGTAAATGTAAATAGATTCAAAATCATGACAGTCGAATCTCAACAATAATATACCTTATAATTTCTTCTAATAACCACCTTCTATCAAAAGTGTGCTACAAAAATTTTAAATGTTGATAAACCCAAATTCTTGACGGTCAAATCTTAAAAACAGATTACCAAATTAATTTCCTGCAACAACCACACTCTATTGAGAGCCGTTCAAACATTATGCAAAGGTCTGGTTTGATAATAAATGTTGGTAACACCAAAATCATGATAATCAAATTTTAAGAACCCCCTTACCCTATATAATCATGCTAATCAGGGGGCTGAAAGTTTTCCCCCACTGTTTAGGGTTTTTTCAGTACATATGACACCCAACTCTGCATTCCTATAATTTCTCACTTAAATTTTCTCAACCATGTTCTTCAAAAAAAGTATTTAATTCATGGAATCATTTGAATGGAAAAAATTCATAAATTTTATCAACAAGTACCAGCTGAGAAAATTTATGTAACCCCTCCACAAAACCACAACCTAGAACTCCTTCCAATATTCTAAAAGAGATCTGATCTAATTATAATTGTTGATAAAACCAAAATTACAATAGCTAAATCTAGAAACGAAAAAAAATAATCAAATCTTAATGAACAAATTACCTTATAATTTCATTTAATAATCCCCACTACTAACCGTCCATATAAATTCAGCTCTGCTTGTAAACCTGATAAAACCAATATCTAGAAAAACAGGTTACCCTATAATTTCCTTCACTAGCCATCTGTGGTTCCTACACATAACTAAAACTCAAATTTAATCATAAACTGAAATCTAACCTTAGCGTTAAAAAAGAATTTATGCAAATTGAAAGTCCTAGAAAACAACTGTCAATATGAGCAATATTCTTCTGGAGTCATCTGTGACGAAACTATATTTGAAAACTGAAAATATTAGTACTGTGGAATTGTAAGACATACCCTGCCATAATTTGTAAAATTGGTTTTGAGGATATGCTCCACGTTTGCAGGATCAGTAGTATAAACATAGCTATGAGTGGGATAAGCTAATCTGTATGTTTTGTAGCGGTAGTGATGATCAGTATAAAAATCATGAACTCTCTTAAAATTGAGAATATGACCAATCATTGTAGCAGCCACAGGTGGGTATGGATGATCACTCCATTTGCTTCTGAAAGCATGCCACAGAAAAACCAGAGAAGCAGCTGCAATTGGCAGGAAAACCATTGCTGCAGCATATATGCTCAACACCATTGTTGCTACTTGCTAATTACTCAATAGATGGTACTCGGATAAGTATTTAGAAATGAAATTGGTTGGATTGATAAAGCTTATATGAAATGGGTGTGAGGGAGGAGTGGAGTTTTGAACATGGGGAAAACAGATACTCCAGGCTCCTCCAAATTTGTTTGTTTTGGGAATTTGTAGTGAATGTGAATATAATAAGAAACTTACCGGTAGGAAATAAAGGAAGGTGGTTTTCTTGAAGAGTAGAAAACAGAACAATAATAATAATAACTGTTAATGGTATAAGTTTACGGAGATATTTAAAATTGATAGAGATATTTTAATGAAATTTATCTTGTAAAGTCAATAGATATCAATTTGGATTAAATATTATTTTTTGTAATTTTTTTTATTGAGTGTGATATTGGAATGGGTAAAATTAAATTAAAAATGGAGGGGGGAAAAATGAATCCATAAAATATGAACAATTTCTTTTTTGTCTTGTGACGGACAAATAGACATCAAATTTAAGGTTGTCAATTAATTGTTTATTGTTAGTGTATGATTTATTTTCGTTGTTTTATTTGTATTATCGATATTCCACCTTGGAGTTTTCCTACACTTATGGGATATGTTTACTTAGGTGTACACTTGACCACACTATTTTAGTTAGTGTTATTTACTACCCTTGGCCACTTGTTTGTTGACTGGCTATTTCGGGTATGGAGATTACCACTATTTTAGAAGGAGGTTGTTGTGATTCTAGGAGGAGGTTACACATTCACCTATGTACATCTCTTGCATTATTTTCTTTGATCGTATTAAGTTGGTGTTATTTCTGCATTATTGCAATTATCTCTCTTGTATTTTTGTAATTTGTAGTCTTGTATGCATGCTTTGTTTTGTCTTGGAACAATGCATGTCTCGCACCAGAATGTGGATGCTAAGCTTTAGTGGTGCAAATCCAAACTATCAATGCTTCCAATACAAAATGAAACCACAATGAAGGACACATGTAAGTGGATTGTAATTGCAGTAGGCTGGCTGTAAATATCCAATCGACAAGAATATCAATGGTTGGAGTTGGACTGCAAATGTAGATTGTGGATAACTCGCTAAGCCAATAGAGAGATGGATGGTGATCAAATGAGTTGGACCTTAGAAGAACACATCAACATATGCGTAATTTTTTTTTAGAATGAATCACCAACATCATAGGAGCATGAACATGGAGTTTTGTTGAAGAAGATCAAAACAATGACATATCTAGTAGATAACGCCTTGCATGTAATAACCAAATATATGGTTGAATGCCTTGAATTTGGTAGGGAAGGCAGAATCTCATACGTAGTAAATGGAAAACAAGCGGGCACATGTTATGCTTTCGTGTCTTCAACAACATAAGGGATACAAAATTGAGCTCCAATGATGCTTACACTCCTTGTATCTGTAAAAAAAGTGTTGGACATCTAGGGAAAAGCAACGCAAACACATCTTTGTGAATATGGATAAGAACCGCACACCACTCCTTCTGATATTCAACCTTTTCACAAAGCACTAAGCTATGTGAACATTGTACAAGAAGACTAAAAAATTAGAAATTTAACACATCAACCAACAAGTCAGTTTCTTTAATAGAGCACACTTCCTCTAGAGCTGCAACTTCACTAAATTATTTCCAAGCCATGATCAGAGCAACAAATACATTTCCCTTTGAAATTTCATTATGTCTCCATTGAGATCAACACGCTCTGATACCAAATCAAGCGAAACATAACCTTTGTTAACTTCATTATGAACATCAAATACATATATATATATATATAGGAATATGTATCATATAAACAAGGAGATCTTCCTATTTTCAGGACTCACAAATCACTCAACCTATTAACCAAATGAATCTATAAATCCACCAGTATATTATTGTTGTTGTTAACAATAATAACATACCAAACAATCTAAGTTGTTGCGTAAAAACTCATTTACAATTAATAACTACTAACACATTATTAACCCATAATATGAGCACTAAAGTAATCCTAACATTTCCTTTAACTTGGTTTGGAATTTATGTTTATACGTTGGTTGTTAAGAAGCTTCCTCCAATTACTAAGTGGGATGTTTTCAAGAAGCTAATCAAAAAACAATTTTATCCTATTTGTTATGAGGAAGAGAGGTCCATGTATTAGCAATATCTCAGGTAGAAAAAAGGCCAGACTATGTAGGAGTTTACCAGTGAGTTCTAGACAAAATCTATTCAGTTGGGGAAGGATGTAGCAGGATGGGACTTATTGATGAAGTATAATGGTGGACTCCATAGCCACCTAAGGAGACCTATCCTCTTGGCCAAGCCGACAGATGTAGATGAAGCTTGTGTGCGAGCTTGCTACTTAGAGATGGCCAAGAAAAAGAGTTCATCTACCTCTCAACATGCTTTGAACAAACAAGGTGACACCAAGTAGAAGGATAAAGGAAAAGGAAAGGGTAAGAAAAATGCTAATTCTATTTCTAAAAAGGATACTAAAATTCATTGTGGGCATTGTGATGTTGACACTCATTCCAAGGAAAAATGTTGGAAACTCCACCCAGAATTACACCCCTTCAAAAAAAAAGAAAAATAAGAAGAAGGTCATGGCTGCCCTCCAGGGAGAGGAAGTATTTTGTAGCGAAGAGGTGGATGTCCACAAAGAGGTATGTTTGGGTAGTAACAATGTTGTTCAAGAAAATAAAGTAAAAAATATTTTTCATCTAAAAATTCAAGTGAAGAAAAATAAGGTGGATGCTCTTTTTGATACATGTTCTCAAGCTAATTTGATTAATAAAGAGTTAGTGGACAAGCTAAAGTTAGAAACTTACAATCACCCAATAAAGAAAGGTGTAGACATCAAGGTTACTAAGAAGTGTAAGATCAATTTTGGTATTGACAAAAAGTTTATTGATGAAGTTATTGTTGACCAAAATAAGCTCCCACTTATTTTGAGTCAACTTAAACCATTTCTCCCCTTCTGTGCTGCAACCTGAATTGTTACATATTTTAAGCACTTAAGGCTCCTTGAAAGCATTTCCAACAAATAGGAATTTTCTTCCCCTTTCCAAAGATATAAAGAAATCCTTCTAACTCCTCCTATTTCGCAAGTTACAGGCCGGCGGGCCTTAGAGGGATTTTTTGCCAAAAGCGGGCCGACGGGCCCAGGGAAGAATTTTTGCCAATGGAAATTGTGGACTAGTAGGGTGGCGGGAGACATTTTTTCATTTTTCCCTTCTCACAAAAGACACAAGTATAATTACAGCGCCTACGGGCCCGAGAAGGATTACCTTTTGCGAAGTGGAAAAGGCGGGGCGACGGGCCCGAAGATGTCTTTTTACCCAAAAATGGGAAAATGCAAATCTGTGGGGCTGAAGAGGAAATTTTGCCCAAGTCTAAAAGTGGGCCGGCAGGTTTGTGGGGGACTTTGAAACTTTTTTACCTTTTCACAAATGGCACAATTTTCAAGTGCGGGCCCACAGGGTCTCATCGGCCATTGAAAAGTCATAGAGCCGCGGAGGGTGCCACGTGTCTTATTGGCGCAACTCCAAGGATTGAATCTAAAACAGAGACCCCAAACAAGCGCCAAGCCTCCACGTGTCTCAGGTTCGCAAAGGAGATAGAGCCGATTGTTTAAATAGACTAAGTATAAGGGTGTTGGTGGAAGCTTCCACGTGTCTCACCGGTGCAACACCAAGGTTGGGTCTAAAGAGTGGGTTTCCAAACGTGCATAGACTCTCCACATGTCTTGGGTCCAATAGAGTCAAAAGGAGGACAGAGCGGGCCCAAAACGACCAAGTATAGAGGATCGATGGATGACGCCATGTGTCACATCAGCGCAGATTCAAAGGCGCAACCCAAAGCAGAGACTCAAATGAGCGCTAGGCTTCCACGTGTCTAGGGACCCAAAAGGAAGCAGACTTGAATCAGCTAAGTACAAAAGGTAAGAAAAAGCCTCCACGTGCCTCATCGGCACAATTTCAAAAAGAAAATCCGGAGGTAGCACTCGAATGAGTGTAGGCTCGCCACATGGCTAGAGCTCGAAAAGGCAGAGGTGGTCATTGAAAAGTCTAAGCAGAGATAGGCCAGCGGAAGGAGCCAAGTGTTAGCACGACACAACTTCAAAGGTAAAATTTGAAGTGGGTTCCCAAATGCGTGTTGAGCCTCCACGTGTCTGGGGTCAGACTTATGGCCCTGCTAAGCAAAATGGACTTAGCCAAAACATGAAGAAACTGAGTAAGGCCGCGGAAAGAGCTACATGTCTCATCAGCGTAATTTCAAAGGCGTATCCCAAAAGGCAGTTCCCAAATGAGCGCCAACCCTCCACGTGTCCCAGAGTTTGAAGAGGTAAAGTTGGTCATTAAAATTTCCAAAAGCAAGCAGAAGTTGCCACGTGTCAGTCCAACGTGATTTCAAAAGTGAAAGGTAAGGGTCGAATCTTCAAGATGCACGATGCTGCCACGTGGACCCGGTACAGACATACTCTTTTAAATATTGCACGCCCGCGACCCTGATCTTTAGACGACCATATCTTTTGACTAGAAGCTCAGATTTGGGCTGAAGAAGAATTTTTGGAAAGATCTCGACCTCGTCTACGCCATGGGAGCCTAAAACTTTAATTTTGATGAGTTTAGGTGGGTGAAAATGGGAAAACATATTTCAGGCCATTAATGCAGAATCTGATTGCTTCAGTTACCAGATCAAATTTGATTTGATCCGCCGTTCTTCCTTCTTCAACATGCCAGATAGACATAGACAGGCAGACTTGACAAATTATGGGTGGATCCGCAGCGGTAATTGATGGTTGGTGGTTGGACTTTAGGAACAAAATCAAGTTTCTCTTCTTTCCCTTTGGTTTTCATCGTCTATATATTGTAAGCACTTCTCATTTGAGAAGGGGGAGACATTTTGGGATGTGGGGAAACTTTGTAAAATTCTTTGTGCCTCTAAGCACCCATGTAATAGTCTGTGCACCTTATAGAGCAATACAATCTTGTTTTGTGATGTCTTTCAACCCTTGGCATTGTTTTGTTGTTTCTCTGTGCCTCTCTATCTTGTGTTTGCTCCTTGTGTATGTATTTCATGTTTTCAAGTGTAAGATATCATGCTTCATGGAGTTTCAATGGGGGATTTGGGTTTGGGTCTGTGTCACTTCTGTCTGACTCGCTTAGTCCCCTTTTCCTTGTTTCATTCTCCCTCAACAAAGTATCTCGCCACTTCCTTTTTTGGTGTATCACCTTTTAGTGTAGGCTCTCTTTCAGCCTCTCTCTCTCTCCTTGTCCCCTTGGAATAGTTAGATTAGGATAGGTTAGCTCTACCTACACTAGAGTAGCTTATGGCATGTAGATTATGAAGCATGAACCAACCTTCTCTGGAGGTCCATCTCAAAGTTTACAAGTCCCACAACTTGAGAGATGGTCCAATGTTGTGCAATCACACCGAATGCCCCACTCATAACCAGGCCATTTGGGGGTGCTGTGATTCTGAACTAACATTTTTCGCTCACCCGGTGGGACCAAGAGGTCTTCACTTCATTTCACCAATTTGATGTGTTATTGGTGAGATACAGCCTTTAAAGGCACATTCAAAGCACATCTGGCGACTCCATCTGATTAATAACCCATCCTCTGAGTTAGAGACCTTTTCCATCCATTTCCACCCATATTCATTCATCTTTCTTCCCACATCTTTCATTTTCTCCCATTCCATGAAGTTGTGCAGTCATGCCTTCATTCCCCTCATGGAACTCACACTTGTAGCAACAACAGTGCAACCCACCTCTAATGTACTTCCCAACTCCTCCAGATCAACATTATGATTAGGTCTAGAACCATTATGCTTACCTATATGAGTAGAGTCAAAACCATTTTGGCTATGGAACTTATCAAGAACAAGGGGATGCATATGATGATAATAGCTACATGGAAAATGCTGATCTACTGGAGAAGATTCAAGGGATGGAGGCTAGCATGGTGCAGTCCAAGTTTACAACATAGATGAAGGCATTCAGGATTAGTTTCATGACACCTTGTCCATTGGGAGACCCTTTTCCAAGACATTACAACCCTTAGGAGAAGCTTGACTTCATGGTTGAAGTGTTGCCTCAACTTACACAGTGGATTGAGGATATTGAGGCATATGAACAAAGTGCGAGACAACCTTGTCAATGGGTAAGTCAATCACCATCTCACTGTCCTTCATTTTCTCTTTCTCAAACTTTATCATTTCAGCATGATCAAGAGTCAAGCCCCTCACTTACTGCTCCAAGTGTTGATTTCCCTTCTCCATCTCCTAGTCTTCCATCTCATCTCAATTCTTCTGCCCTTTTCCTTCCCAAGAAGTCATTACCTCCAAACAAACAAGAATTTCCACCTCCCTCCCCACCAAAAACAATAGGAAAACTAGTTGAAACCCAACCTACCACTCCTCTTGCTTTCCCAAGTCCATGTTGGGAAGAGACTCAAGAATCCAGTCAAGGAAATCAGCAAGAAGGGGAGCCCAATAGAGAAGAAATGATAGAAAATCTGAAGAGTTAAGCTACCAGATTTGAATTTACAAAGATCCCCTTGATGGTTAAGCCAACATAGGAGGTCAGAGTTGAAGAGCCAAGGTGGCTGAGGCTAAGTTTGCAGCAGAAGAAGAACAAGAACAACAACAAGAAGATCAACGGTTTGTTTTCTTTGAATACAGTGTCCCTAATGGCACTCTATTTGAAGAGGACGCTGATCTAATCTGAGCTGCACAACCAGTTAAGGAGGAGGAAAAATCAGGTCCAAGTCCCATTGAAAAGGAGTAGTTGGGAGAGATCAAATCAGAGTTGAGGCCACTCAATGAAGAAAGTATCATTGAAGATTTTTTGCTTTCATTTCAAGGGCCTGATTTTATTGATGAACCCATGTTGGAGGAGGGCCATACAGTTCCAGAGGCCCCAAGTGTGGATCAGGCCACAAAAGAACATTTAGTTCTTCCTCCCGCTTCATCCCCTTCAAGCTCTAATGTTGAAGAGGAGTTTGAGCTTTCAAACTTCATGTTTGAGGATGAAGGGAGCCATGGTGATCAAGTTGCAAATCAGGAGGACACCATGGAGGAGTTAGAGCACATGCAGTAGGACAACAAGGAGGTAGACTATCTGTCAAACTTGGAAGATTACTTTAATGGAGAGGAGCCTGAGGAGATCACATCATTTTATCCTCCATCATCCACCTTCTAAGCACATGAGCCTGCTGTCATGAAGGAGAGAATTTAAGTTCAACAACCTGCACTTCATAACAGCTCTCTGGAAACAAGGTTGGAAGATACAAGTCTTCCATGTTCCTCTTAGGAGGAGGAAGGGAAAGGGCAAGAGGATGTCATCATCCCTCTCATACCACCCACCCAGGAAGGTCAGAAAAAAGAATCCATTCTTGGAGTTGAGTTTCATAACAATGGGCACATTCAAAGGATCAGACCATGCCCAATTAGGTACTTGGCTTCATTGGAGCCAAGGGAGAAGCCAAAACCAGTCATGCCCACTTTAGGGCATGAGGATGAGCTCCAATATACCAAGGATCAGCTGTAATGCCTCTTCAATCCAAATGAAGAGCAACTAAAAGAGACATTTGTCTTGTTTCCAGCTGACACCTTGATGATTTGGGTGGATGACCGGCTTATGGTTAGTTTTTTACTCATGCAAGAAGCCATATTCAGTGTCAAATCATTTGGATGGTTGTCCCTTTTGAGGAAGGGAAACTACTTCTCCCTTCCTGTGGTAGGATTTGTTTAGCTTTTCTTTATTAGGGTTAGTGTAGGATTAGGCTTAGATTTTGTTTTTAGTAGAAGAAGTGCTTTTGTACACTCTACATGTTCCACTTGGATCATGTATGATTTCCATTTTTGTACATACTGTGTCGTGGTGTTTCATTTCTTCAAGGTTGTATCACTATGTGGTTCAGTGTGCCCATGGTCCATTTACTGAACATGTGAAAGCCCCAGGTAAAGAAAATTTTCTACTCTGAAAGATCTAATCTCCATGATTTTCTTGAAAAACTAAGAGTGCAAACAACGGGGCAAGTTTAGGGCCAGCTCCGGTTCCAGTAGGGTGTAGTGGCTCGGGGATCAAATTTTCAAAGTTTAGGGATTAGATTTTGTTTACCAGGTAGAATCCATGCCCAATGGATGCTTCAAGGCCACTGATCTTTTCACCTAGTAGGCACGTGATCCCCATGAGTCGCCAAATTGTTGACCAAAATAAGCTCCCACTTATTATGAGTCAACTGACACCAATTTTCCCCTTTTGTGTTGTAACCTGAATTGTCACATATTTTAGGCACTTAAGGCCCCCTGAAATCATTTCCAACATATAGGAATTTTATTCCCTTTTCCAGAGATTAAAGAAGTCATTCTAACTCCTCATATTTCGCAAGTTACAGGCCGGTAAGCCTTAGAGGGATTTTTTGCTAAAAGCAAGCTCGCGGGCCCAGGGAAGAATTTTTGCCAATGGAAACTATGGACAAGTAAGGCAGTGGGAGACATTTTTTCATTTTTCCCTTCTCGCAAAGACACAAGTATAATTACGGGGCCCGCAAGCCCAAGAAGGATTACCTTTTACTAAGTGGAAAAAGTAGGGCGACGGGCTCAAAGATGTCTTTTTGCCCAAAAATGGGAAAATGCGAATGTGCGGTGCCGTGGAGGAAATTTTGCCTAATTCTAAAAGTGGGCCAGTGGTTTTGTGGGGGACTTTGAAACTTTTTTACCTTTTCAAAAATGACACAATTTTCAAGTGTAGGCCCACAGGCCCGTGGGGTCTCATCGACCATTGAAAATTCATAGAGCCGCAGAGGGTGCCACGTGTCTCGTCAACATAACTCCAAGGATTGAATCCAAAATGGAGACCCCAAACAAGAGCCAAGCCTCCATGTGTCCCAAGTTCACAAAGGGGAAAGAGCTAACCATTTAAATATACTAAGGATAAGGGTGTCGGTGGAAGCTTCCACGTGTTTCATCGGCGCAACACCAAGGTTGGGTCTAAAGAGCGGGTTTCCAAACGTGCACAGAATCTCCACGTGTCTTGGGTCCAACAGAGTTAAAAGGAGGATAGAGCGGGCACAAAACGACCAAGTATAGAGGACCGACGGATAGTGCCACGTGTTGCTTTAGCTCAGATTCAAATGCGCGACTCAAAGCAGAGACTCAAATGAGCGCCAGGCTTCCACATGTCTAGGGACCTAAAAGGGAGCAGGCTCGAATCGGCTAAGTACAAAAGGTAAGCGGAAGCCTCCATGTGCCTCATCAGTGTAGTTTTAAAAATAAAATCCAGAGGCAACACTCGAATGAGCGTAGGCTCACCACATGTCCAGAGCTCGAAAAGGTAGAGGTGGTCGTTGAAAAGTCTAAGCAGAAACATGCCAATGGAAGGAGCCAAGTGTCAGTACAGTGCAACTTCAAAGGTAAAATTCGGAGCGGGTTCCTAAATGCACATTGAGCCTCGACGTGTCTAGGGTCAGACTTATGGCCCCGCCAAGAAAAAGGGACTTAACCAAAACACAAAGAAACTAAGCAAGGCTTTGGAAAGAGCCACACATCTCATTGATGCAATTTCAAAGGCGTGTCCCAAAAGGCAGTTCCCAAATGAGCACCAACAATCCACGTGTCCCAAAGTTCGAAGAGGTAAATTCAGTCATTGAAAAGTCCAAAAGCAAGTGGAAGATGTCATGTGTCAGTCTGGTGTGATCTCATAAGAAAAAGGCAAGGGTCGAATCTTCAAGATGCGTGAGGCTGCCACATGGACCCGGTATAGACAAACTCTTTTAAATATTGCCCGCCTGCGACCCTGATCTTCAGATAGCCATATATTTTGATTGGAAGCTCAAATTTGGGTGGGAGAAGACTTTTTGGAAAGATCTTTACATTGTCTACACCATGTGTGGGAAAACGTCTTTAAGAACATTAATGCAAAATTTGATTGCTTCAGCTACCAGATCAGATTTGATTTGGTCCACCATTCTTCCTTCTTCAACATGCCAGATAGACATAGATAGGGAGACTTGACAGATTGTGGGTGGATCCACAACGGGCATTGATGTTTGGTGGTTGGACTTTAGGAACAAAGTCTATTTTATCTTCTTTCCCTTTGGTTTTCATTGTCTATATATTGTAAACACTTCTCATTTGAGAAGGGGGAGACATTCTAGGATGTGGGGAAACTCTGTCAAAGTTGTTTCCCAACTCCATTTGAGTTGTAAGCCTTCTCCTACGCCTGACAAGATTATTTGTGCCTCTGAGCACCCATGTAATAGTCTATGCACCTTATAGAGCAATAAAATCTTGTTTTGTGGCGTCTTTCAACCCTTGACATTGTTTTGTTGTTTCTCTGTGCCTCTCTATCTCGAGTTTTCTCCCTGTGTATGTATTTCATGTTTGCAAGTGTAATATTTCATGCTTCGTGGAGTTTCGATGGAAGATTTGGCTCTGGGTCAGTGCCACTTCTGTCTGACCTCCCTTAGTCCCTTTTTCCCTGTTTCATTCTCCCTCAACAGAGTATCTCAACACTTCCTCTTTTGGTGTATCATCACTTAGTGTAGGATTTATTTCACCCTCTCTCTCTCTCCCTGTCCCCTTGGAATAGTTAGATCAGGATAGGTTAGCTCTTCCTGCATTGGAGTAGCTTGTGGCAGGTAGATTAGGAAGCAGGAACCAACCTTTTCTGGAGGTCCATCTCAAGGTTTGCAAGTCCCATAGCTTGAGAGATGGTCCAATGTTGTGCAATCTCACTGAATGCCCCACTCATAACCAGGCCATTTGGGGGTGTTATGATTTTGCACTAACAATTATTGTGGATGTTGTTCCCCTTGATGTGTGTGGTGTAGTTTTTAACAACCTATATTTGTGTATCAGGGATGTTATATTCATGAGGAGAGCCAATTAGTACCGCTTGGTGAAGGATGGTAAGAGCTACGTCATTTAAGCCTATTCAGGAGATTTGAAGATATCTTTGGTAAGTGTTAGTGAATCCTGAAAGCTCATTAATGCTAGTGGTAAATTCGCATTGCCAATGTAAAGGGATATTCCATATAATGAGATTTTTACCTCTAAAACCACTTGTAGCATGTTTTCTAATAAAGAGTAGACACATATATCAGATTTGGTTCAGCAGTTCAGAGAGGTCTTTCAAGAACCTACAAGGCTGTCCCTAGTCAAGGAAATTGAGCACGAGATCCACTTGCTACCCGATAGTCCTCTTCTGAACTTGGGATTATACATGTAATATTTAAAAGATGCCAATGAGGTGAAACAACAGTTGCAGTCTTTGATTGAACAAGGTATAATCCATCCTAGCACTTCTCCATGTGGTTCTCCTATTGTTTTAGTACCTAAGAAATATGGTTCTTGGAGAATGTGTGTTGATTATAAAGCTTTAAATAGACTAACCATCAAGAATAGGTACCCTCTTCCTCGCATTGATGATTTATTAGATCATTTACAACATGCTAAATATTTTACTAACCGTGATTTGAAGTCTGGGTATCATCAAGTGTGGATTAAGGAAGAGGACATCTAGAAGACAATGTTCAAGACCGGGAAAGGTTTATATAAATGGTTGGTATTACCGTTTAGGATATGCAATGCACCAACTACCTTCATGAGGTTGATGAATGAGGTAATGGGGCCGTTTATTGATTCCTTTATTATTGTGTACTTGGATGACATTCTGGTTTTTAACATTACTTTTAAGGAGCATATTGATCATTTGTGTCAAGTTTAGCAAGTTCTTAAGGAGAACCCGCTTGTGTTGAATGAAAAGAAGTGTGAGTTTGCACAACAGTCACTTGTATTTTTGGGACATGTGGTTGGAGATGGAGAGTGAAGGATTGATCCAGTTAAGATAAAGGCCATTCAAAATTGGCCTACACCATGAAGTTTGACAGAGACTAGTAGATTTGTTGGATTAGTTAAGTATTTATGAAAGTTCATTAAGAACTTCTCTTCCGTAGCAACGCCTCTACATTCAGTGACAATAGGGGGTAAGACATTTGATTGGGGTGAGGAACAACACATTACTTTTGAATCATTTAAATATAAAATCGGTCATGCTCCATTTTTGGCTTTACCTAACTTACAACTTCCCTTCAAATTGGAAACCGATCCCAGTGACTATGTTATGGGGGTTGTCCTACTTCAGGGAGGTAGGCTAGCATATTATCACTCTAAATTGTTTCACAGTGCAATTCTGAATTATTGTACTTATGACAAAGAATTGTATGCTCTTGTTCAAGCAGTCAAGAAATGGAAACATTATTTGATGGACAAAGAAACTATCTTCCACACGGATCATTAACCTCTCCAATATCTATAGGATCAAAGAAAACTTGAGCAAGCTAGACACTATAAATGGATGGGTTTCTTACAACAATTTCATTTGATTATTAAATATAAGAAAGGTGCAACTAACAAGTTAGCTAATATGTTATCTAGACCTCTTTTGGTTTCAGCTATGGGCACGTTAACTCTTCTTAAGCCTTTTTTGTGTGAATCATATTAAGAAGGTTATGAGCAGGATCTAGATTTTGCATAGATTTTTCAACAGAAACCTCCAAGTGAGGGATTTGCACCTAGAGGAGAATATTATTTTCAGGATGGTTTTCTCTACAAAAATGAGAAACTTTGTGTGCATAAGGGGGAAAGAGTGCAGTTGATAAGATAAGCACACACTTCCATGGTAGTTGGTCACTTTGGTGTGACAAAGATTGTAGCACACTTACAGAGGTATGTGTATTGGCCAAACATGCAAGCCGAAGTTGCTAGATTCATCAGGGATTGTGTTTTATGCAGTATAAACAAACCTAATAAAAGAAAGTTAGGGTTATTTATGTTTTTGTCAGTTCCTCTCAACCATGGGAAAGTATCTCCATGGATTTTGTGGGTGGTTTTCCTACCTCCAAAAAAGGTCATGATTATAAATTTGTAATTGTGGATCGATTTAGAAAAATGTGTATTCTTATTCCTTACAAAAATACCATCAAGGTCAGTGATGGAACTGAGTTATTTTGTGATAATGTGTAGGTTCACTTTGGATTGCCTAGTTTTATTGTGTCAGATAGGGACTCACGGTTCATAGGGAAGTTTTGGTCTAGTTTGTGGGAAAATATGGATACGAAGTTGAAGATGGCTACTGCCTTTCATCCAAAGACAGATGGGAAAATAGAGGTGGTGAATCATACCTTGGTCCAACTCTTGAGAGGGTACAATAGGAAACATCCAATCACCTGGGATGAGAACTTGGTGTATATCCAACGTTCTTATAATAGGGAAGTTCATGCTTTGACTAGTAGAACTCATTTTGAAACATGTTTTGGTTATTTTCCTAAGAGTAATTTTGATGTTGTTTTAAGATTACAATGTAGAGACAATAGGAAAGTGGAACTGGATGTCCACAAGGCTAAGAATTTTATTGAGAAAATTCAAAAGATACACCTTCATGTACAAAAGAGGTTGACTGAGTCATAGGCCAAGTACAAAGCACAACACGATCAACATAGGACTGAGCATTCCTTCGTTGTTGGAGACAAGTCATGGTTGTATTTGAGATGGGATAGGCTACAGGGATGATTTGTAAACTCTTCAACATTGGAATTATCCATAGAATCACAATTAATCACTGCTGTTCTACTTTCTATTAGAAAATAATAGAGATAGCTAGTGAATGAATTATACTTGTCCTTAAAATAAACAATTTGCAGAAAGGGAAAGAATATAGACTCATACACCAACAAATTTATCCTGGAAAACCTTAAGAGGAGGAAAAACCAGTTGGGAAGGGAAATTGCTCTTTCTTCCCACTTTTATTGGCCAATTCAATAATAAGTACATAAATTACAATAAGTATGAAAGAGAAGTAGATAATATCTCACACTTCCTCCCAGTTACTTGCTTGCTCTGATTCAATTACTCCTTGCTTCTACAAATCACAATTCCAACACTAAGAGCTTCTTACTCACTTGCTTCATGCTTCGATGCCTTTGTTCTCTTTCATAACATGCATTTATAGTCTTTCTCATGTTCTCGTGTGCACTGGAGAATGGGAAAATTCATGCAAAAGAAGATATATGGACACCCTTTGGAATTCTGGGATTGTTCGCGTCATATTTTATTTTCTGTCCGCAAGAGCTAGGACCGCAACCCAATACAGACTGACGTTCCCAAGACCACCGCTCTGGTGGGGCGGCAGTTCTGTAACCGTCACCTTGCACAGGGCAGCCATCCTGTCACTAAACAGACAAAACCTCAGTGTATATTTTTTTTCTTCTTTGTGTTGGCTGATTTGATAAAGTAGAGTCATTTTGGATCCCTATGGATCACACCTCCCTTGCTTATGAGGATTTTGGTCCCACAAAATCTTAGTGGGGGAGTAGATGAGGAAATAATTCCCTCACTTGCTCCTTCGGGTACCATCGAGCCTACCTTGGTGTCTTTCCTTTCAGTCCAATCTACCAAGACTCCTGCGGACCTCTCCCAATCTCTCTGACCTTTTGTTGCAGTACTACATCCTCCTCCAATTCACCTTGTGAGTCCAAGACACAATCTTCAATGGAAGGTAACAACTATAGTTCTTCATCTTCATCTAGCATGGATGGCTCATATAGGTGCAAGTTCTCGTAGTTTACTATAGAGTACATCCTCATGAATTATGGAAAATCAAGTCGAATGGCATTTTCTCCAACCTGCTCCAATATGGTGAAGGGTACATATCGTAATGGCTTGAGCTTCCGTGCTTGACCTTGTAGTATCTCCTTGCTCAAGTAAATCCAAACTCTATCTCCAACATGAAGCTTATGTTCCCTTTTATGTTGATTGTGCCTAGCTTTGTACTTGGCCTGAGATTTCTCTAGTTGTTCCTCGACTTTGAGATGGATTTTCTGGATCCTCTCAATAAATTTGTTTTCTCTAGTCACCTCTGTGTCTCGTGTATCCTTCTCATCCTATTATCCAATTCCCATGTCCAGCGGATTTGTAGGTAGATATCCCAAGCATGCTTTAAACGGCGACTTCATAGTGGATGTGTGTACTGCCTGGTTATAGGAATGTTGAATGTAGGCTAAGGACTCATCCCAAGTCCTTGGATATTTGTTGTTATACCCTCTGATCAATTGTACCAAAGTCTTGTTTACCACCTCTGTTTGTCCATTTGTCTGTGGATGGAAAGATGTGTTCCTCTGTAACTTGGTATCCATCTTGTCCCATAAAGTAGTCCAAAATTTCCCCAAGAATCTGGAAACCCTGTCAGAAACAATAGACTTTGGAAAACGAAAATACACCCATACATTAGCAAAGAAAAGATCTACTGCCTCATGTTCTTTTACTGTCTTTTTACATGCCATAAGAATACACATCTTACTAAATCTATCGGAAACTACATAGAGATATTCATGGCCATGTTTAGACATAGGTAATCCTCCTACAAAATCCATAGAAATGTCCTCCCACGGACGAGTAGGTACTGGCAAAGGCATATACAAACCTTCCTTCCTAGTCTTAGGCTTGCTAGTATAACAAAGTTTACATCCCCGTATAATTTTTGATACTTCTTCTTGCATATTGAGCCAATACACATACCTTTGCAAGTGGGTTAGGGTCTTACCAACACCAAAATGTGCCACTACTTTCGAGGTATGTGCTTCCCTCATAAATAGAATTCACTCTTCTTTTGGCATGTAAAGCTTCCCCCATTGGTAGAGCAGCCTGTCTTTGAGATAACAATCTTCAATCCCTATCTTTTCATCCCCTTGGAAATGCAACTGCTGAGATGTCACCCAAAGTATTTTTCCTGGGCATATGCCTATCCGTAAGCTTCCTTCATGAAGGGATCAATCTGAGAGATAGTGGCCAAAAATGAAAAATTCTCCTATGTGGGTGGCCTAGACAACATGTCTGCCACCAAGTTTGTACTACCCTTCTTGTATTTAATCACCAGATCGAATTGCTGAAGGAACCCCATCCATTTTTAGTGCCTTCCTTGCTGTAATTTAGACTATGCTTGCAAATATTGGAGAGGTTTGTGGTCAGCATGCATAATAGTTTCTGTACCCAAAAAATAATGCTTCCATTTTTTAATTGCCTGAACTAGTGCATACATTTCCTTATCATATACTGAATATCCTTTAACTGCTGAAGTGAAAGTTTCAGAATGATAACATACATGTTTACCTCCTTGAAGCAACACTATGCCCATGGCGTAATCACTGGCATCTGTGTCTAATTCAAAAGGTTGCTGCAAATTACGAAGAGCAAGTACTGGAGCATGACTAATCTTGTATTTCAATAACTCAAAGGATTTGTCTTGTTCCTTACCCCAGTCAAAACTCTTACTCTTTGTGGCCACTGTGTGTAGAGGTGTTGCAATCGTGGAAAATCCCAGAATGAACTTCCGCATGTACTGTACTGCTCCCATAAAAATCCTAGTTTATGTGGCTCCTGTTGGTGTTGGCCAATTAGTGATGGCTTCCACCTTCTTTGGATCCACTCGTAGATCTCCTCCTCCAACCACGTGCCCAAGATAGACAAGTGACTATTTGGAAAATTCATATTTCTTCATATTACAAAACAATTGTTTCTCCCTGAGAACTTGCAAGACTTGCTGCAAATGAGTTAGCTGTTCTTCCCATGTGGTACTAAAAATCAAGATATTGTCTAGATATACAATGACACATGAATATATGAAAGCCCACAATACATCATTCATCAATCTCATAAATGTAGCGGGTGCATTGCATAACCAAAAAGGAAGTACTAACCATTCATACAAACCCTATTTTGTCTTGAAGGTAGTCTTCCATATATCCTCCTCCTTCATTCTGACTTGGTGATAACCTGACTTGAGATCCAACTTCGTGAAAAAATTGGCATGCTGAAGCTGGTCCAAGAGATCATCTATGCGGGGAAGTGGATATATGTTATTTATGGTGATCTTGTTCAAAGTGTGGTAGTCAATGCACATTCTCCAAGAACCATCCTTCTTTGGCACCATCACAATAGGTGAACCACATGGTGAGGTTCTCGGACGTATCACCTCTTAGTCTAGTAATTCCTGGAGTTGTTTCTTTACTTCAGTACTCTTAAGCAAGGATTGCCTATACAACCCAATGTTCAGTAGAGGGGACTTTGGCAATAGCTGAATCTCATGATCTACTTCCCGTTTTGGTGGTAACCCACTAGGAGATTGAAATACTTCCTGAAAAGACTAAATAATACTATCCAAATCATGCTTTCCCTGGTTATAAATCTCTGCAACTTCTACCCCATCTTGTTTATCCTTCAATAAAAGTAAACAAAACATATTATGATTTGCTTAATAAGTCATTTTGCTTGGTTAGCACTTACCATAGTAACCCATGTCCAAGCCTCTCATCTACATCAGAGTCATCTTCAATTTACACCTCCCCTTCTATTTTCACAGTTGTAATGGACTTCTTCGAGTCCTTGGTTCGGTTCTTCGGATGCAACTCCGGATGAAACTTCTAACATGTAGTGTCAGTATGACCATTGATATCACAGTTCTTGCAAAAATTCTTGGGATCTTTACAAGTATTCAAAGTAGTGGCAACTTGTTTACCTTTCCCTTTCCACTTACCCTTGTTACTTTTTGCCCAAACTCTTTCTTTTATTGACTGCTTTACCCTTGGTTCTGCTTCTCATTGCTTCTTTTCATCATCTATGTAGTACGCCTATACGCATGCTTCGTTGAGATCTTTGGGTTTTTTGGAGATGAATTTTCTTTGAAGGTGAGTGTGAAGTCCTCCCAAGTACTTAGTCAGAATATCCTCATCCTCCAAGTCCTTGTTTAGCAACATGGCCTGCCTCTGAAACTTCGTAGTATAGTCCTGCACACTTTCACCACTGCCTTGTCTAAAATACTGCCATTTAATCATTTGGTCAGTCTTGTGGCCAATAGGATAGAAGTTAGCTCTAAGTAATTCTTTAAATTCTTTCCAAGATTTCACAATAGGATGCTTCTTCTTTTCACAAGTGGTTAGATGGGTTTCCCACCAAACCAGAGCGTGTCCCTCCATTTTGAGATGTGCAAAGGTGATCCTCCATGCCTCAGTGAAATTATGGATGCTAAAGTAGACTTCTAACTATTTTAACCATTTATCAAGCAACTCCGCATCTACTTTTCCTTCAAATATTTTAATATCAACTTTCGTCTCTAATTTAAAAGGAGTATGATCGGATGTTACCTTTTCTCTTGTGTTAGAAGTCTCTTCTTCATGCTCTTCCCCATAACTTTCCTCATGGTGGCTCCTTCTTATGCCAAAATTTTCAGCTAAGCCCCGAACCACTGAGTCCATGGAGTCTTGTTTGATAGAAGTTGTCTTCTGTAAATCAGCAAGCTCTTCTTTCCTTCTAAACATCCTATCCATCATGGTCTCTAGCATCTCGATTCTACGGACCAAGTTCTCTTCCTCCATTTGTCCCTGAATTCTCTGTTTCCACTTCTTTGTAGAAATTTCTGGATCGCAAGGTAAATCCTCTTCACCGTTAGATCTCATCGCTGTCATACAAATCCAAGAACGAATACCACAGTCTTGGATAATTGTTAGATATCAAACTCTTCAACTTTGGAATTATCCACAGAATCACAATTAATCGCTGCTATTCTACTTTCTATTAGAAAATAACAGAGATAGCTAGTGAATGAATTATACTTGTGCTTAGAATCAACAATTTGTAGAAAGGGAAAGAATATAGACTCATACACTAATAATTTTATCTTGGAAAACCTCCAGAGGAGGAAAAACCATTCGAGAAGGGAAATTGCTCTTTCTCTCCACTTTTATTGGCCAATTCAATAATAAGTAGAGAAATTACAATAAGTATGAAAAAGAAGTAGATAATATCTCACATTTCCTCCCAGTTACTTGCTTGCTCTGACTCAATTACTCCTTTCTTCTACAAATCACAATTCCAACACTAAGAGCTTCTTACTCACTTGCTTCATACTTCAATGCCTTTGTTCTCTTCCATAACATGCATTTATAGTCTTTCTCGTGTTCTCGCGTGAACTAGAGAATGGAAAAACTCATGCAGAAGAAGAGACATTGAGACCCTTTGGAATTCTGGGACTATTCGCGTCATATTTTATTTTCTGTCTGCAAGAGCCATGACCGTCACCTTGGTGGTGTAGTAGTTCTGTAACCACCACCCTGCACAGGGCGGTGGTCCTATCACTAAACAAACATAACCTCTGTGTATATTTTTCTTCTTCTTCGTGTTGGATGATTTGATAAAGTAGAGTCCTTTTGGATCCCTATGGATCAAGGGAAAGGCTAAGAAACTCAAGCCTCTTCGATATGGCCCATTTGAAATTTTGGAATAAGTGGGTAAGAATGAATTTCGCTTGGATTGGCCTCCTTATATGAATATTTATTTAGTTGTGAATGTTGAAAACTTATGTCTTTTTGAGCCCTATATGTTTGATGATGAAAGAGGAGTATTGCTTCCGTCTATTGAGGATCTTGCTCTAGACAGTCAGTTGGAATTGGAGGAAGGTGTGGTTTTATAGCGGAAAGAAAGGACAACATAGAGAGGAGTGTAGGACAGGGGGTTGATTGGGTTGAAAGGCCAATTGCCTACCAAAGCCAAGTGGTATTCTAGAGAAGATATGGTGAAGAAATTTCCTCACCTCATCAGTCCTTGAAGATTTTAGGGACTTAAAAGCCTCAAATTGGGGAGGTATGATCCAAAAATGGACCAAGAAATGCCAAATTATATGTAATCTATATATTTGATACTTACTTTATAGATTATCAGTTTATTTAGTCTTCACAAGATGGTCCAATCACGTTGGGGGTGATCCAGAAACCTTCAAATGACATTCTAGGCCATTATTGTTCTAATTCAGGGATTTTTCAGTTGGCGGTCGTGCAACCTCCCCGATGGTTAAGTAACCACTACTCTGTGCAGAGAAATGGTTGCACAACCACCGCAGTGATTACACAACCTCCTCAATGGTTACACAACTGTTGGTTCGCAACAAGTGGCAATCTTATAGGATATGGTTCCAGAATTTGGGATCTCAATAGTTGCAAATGTTTGAGCTTCCCAATCGACTCATTTAATCTCTCCACACATCCCTGAGTTGAGCAACTATAAATACAAGCTTTTAGAAGGATTCAAACAAGTGATTTTGGGTGAATTCTATTGTGAGAAAATTTGGAGAAGTTGAATTCTTTCTTGTTTGTTCATTTGAGTAGAGTTATTCATTTGTTGAGCGATTGTGAGCAAGTAGATATAATTAGAGGGAGTTTTCATCCTTCTTGAAGTCAAATTATTAGCAGTAAGTTGTATTATTGGAGAGTTACATAGTGAAGGGGAGAAAATTCGCTCACCCACTAGATTTTTTCACACATTGGGTTTCTCTAGGATAAATCTTGTCTCCTTTTGTCTCTCTTTTCTCAAATTTCAGTACAATTGTGTGTTGTTATTGCACACACCAACTTGGTTAATAAAGAACTCAACATAATTCATTCATTTTTCACGAGCATAGTGATATGTTTATTGTTAAAACTAAGATGTTTATGGATCATTTAGGGGGGAGTTTTTTCTCATTGGGTTTTCCCCTTTTGCTCTATCTTATGAGATATTGCATTATATGTGGGTACCTCATCAGGCCTTGTTGATGGGACCCACTTTCCTCTTTCACCACCCACCTAAGTTGTGCTTAGAGGGGGGTGTTAGTGTAGGATTTATTTTCCTCGCTTTATTTGTATTATCCTATTTGGGATATTCCACCTCACTTGGAGTTTCCCTACACTTATGGGATATGCTTGCTTAGGTGTACACTTGACCACACTATTTTAGTTAGTGGTATTTACTACCCTTAGCCACTTGTATTTTGACTGGCTATTTCAGGTATGAAGGTTACAACTATTCTAGGAGGAGGTTACCATGATTCTAGGAGGAGGTTACAAATTCACCTCCTTTATGTACATCTCTTTTATTATTCTGTTTGATCGTATTGAGTTGGAGCTATTTCTATGTTATTACAATTATCTCTCTTGTATTTTTGTAATTTACAATCTTTTATGCGTTCTTTGTTTTGTCTTGGAACAATTCACATCTTGCATCATTCACATGTGCATTATTTGAACCAGCAGATCCGTGGTACTTCTCCAGGGACATTACAACCCCTGGAAAATTCCAACCATCATATTAGAACCCCTACTAGGTTAATAAAAAGGATGAGGATAAATATGAGTTGTAGGGAAACAACTCATATGATAATGAAATTCAATTATTTGTGCTCTCGAATTGGGTTGTTTATCATTCAATAAAAAAGTATTAATGGATTCAAAGGGTTAAGAAAAATTAG
This sequence comes from Taxus chinensis, assembly GCA_019776745.2. Classification (NCBI taxonomy): domain Eukaryota; kingdom Viridiplantae; phylum Streptophyta; class Pinopsida; order Cupressales; family Taxaceae; genus Taxus; species Taxus chinensis. The sequence continues at coordinate 181,480,075 of CM034153.1, read as the reverse complement.
GTAGTTGAGGTTCACAATCCATAACAAAACATATAAAAAAAGTTACATTCTAAGAGGATTAGTATCAAACCAAAAATATAAGTCTTTGGGACTAATGCAACTTAGTAGGAAAGTGCATTGCAATATATTTAACAAGGTCAAATCCAACATGAATAGATGGGTTGGTAAATGGCCTATTTATTTCCAGTGAGGTCCTTAACATGTGAACAAACAAAAATATGCACAATCTAAAAAATACAAGGGGTAATAAAACCCCATTGTGGTTGATGGGGAGTTGGCTGACAATTTTTAGAAATTTGATTAATTCAAATTAATTAAACAAGATAAAAAAGATTAAATTTGTGGCATTGATATTTTTCTTGAGGGTGAAATTCCTTTGTTTTTGTAAAACCCATCTTCAAAGGAGGTAAATTGAAAATAAACCCTCAAGGTATTAACTACTTACATGATGTGAGTATATGCAAAGGAACCTATGATGAAGTGTCATTTCATTTTTATTATCCTTTGAAATGCAAGTAAAAGCTAAATTTATTGCTTCCTTCCAATTATCATGCTTAGGTGTGTCTATCTACCAGTTTCATAATTGAATTAATGTTAGCTAGTTCTCATCTCAGTTACGAATCTTTCCATTTAATTGGCATAATTTTAATTTTTTACCTCCACGAGGCTAATTGTTCTTTGGGACCAAAGTCAAAATTTTAGGGATTATGTTTAAAATAGAATTGCTTTTTTCAGAAGGTGGATATTTTATATATTTTGATATGGAATTTCCTCTCCTCTTCAAATATGGAGTAAACTTCCAAGGAATATAGTGGTAACTTGAATGTTTTAATAACTTGAACATTATATGATACAATGTATTGATACTTTATTATGCTTCAGTCACAAATGCATAAATATTTTTAGCCATTTATTTTTTAGTAGTTGTCCATTGAGAGGTAAAGATGAAGGAAACATCATGGAGCAACCTATAGTTTAATCACATGTTTAATACATAAAAGTCACACACCTCAACCTATAGTTTGTTGAGTTTTTGAGTGCTCAATTACAATAGTTTGATTGCCCTCCCTCAACCTAAAAGCTTTTGTGTTGTTGAGTGCTCAATTACTATAGTTTAAGCACCCTCCCTTGACCTATGGTTTTAAAATATTGATTCACTATAAAAATTCATATCTACTATGACATAGGAACGAGGCACAATGATGAATCTCTAACTTTACTTAAATGATTTTTCAATTGAATAAAGAGATTCCTTTTCTTTTTTATGTTATTCCCATCATGTTACATATATAATAGAAATATGTTGGGTAAGATCGGTATAATGATCCTTGTGAATTTCCTCTCCATTTAGCTAAGGAGAACTTAATCACTTCACATCTTATCCCTATTGTTCAAGGAAGTTGAGGGTTGAGAGGACATTCAATCGATAAAGAACTTAAATCCCTTGATCAACATTAAGTTGACTTCAATCCATTTCCCAAACTATTAGTAAGGAAAGGAAAGGAAAGGAAAGGTTGAGGGTGTGTATGGAATATGTGACATTCTCTCCCTATTGAACAACATAATTAAGTTAAGAATATGCTTAATTGATAAAGAAAAAACATGAACCACAACATTTATTGACGTCATCTACATCTTAACCAAAAATATTAAAGATTGATTATACGTTTAATTGATAAAGAATTTATCCCTCGCAGCTAAAGTTATTTGGATAAATTATAGTAAGGAAAAGAAAGGTTGAGAGGTTCCTAGGCACTCCTTAACATCCTCTCCCTCATGTTAAAAATATTAAGGGTCGAGTATACACTCAATTATTAAAGAACCTATACCCCACAACACTCATTGACATCCTATCCCTATTAACAAAAAATATTAATGGTTGAAAATACACTCAATTGATAAATAACTTATTCCTCATAGCTAAAATCATTTTCTTAAACTATAAATAAGGGAAAAAATATTGAGAAGTGCCTATCCATTCATTGGTATTATCTTCCTATTAACAAAAAATATTACAGATTAAGATTACACTAAATTAATAAAGAGCATATATTCCACAACTAAATGTCAAATTAACTTCAAATTCAATACCATCATCTTTTTCAATTAGAAATTAAATTAAAAAAACCTTAATCTTGCATTCATGCTTGTGTGAACTTAATCCTTATTTAATTAATAAACATTTAGTTTTATTTATTTAATGTTTAATACCTCTATGTACGAGCCTGGTTAATTTTGTAAATGCCATTAAATTAATGGAACAATAGTTACATTTCCTTCATCTGTCCAAAGTGGCTACAAAAATTTAACTTAGGTTCATGGATTTGTTGTGTTTGTATATATCAAAATGAGAATGAACCATAATTATTATATCCACACACAAGCAACATATGTTATATGAATAAAGATAAATTTTCTGTAAAGGAAATAGTTGAACTAATAAATGACTATTTGGACTCAATATATAAACATAAGAAGAGACATTGATAGTCTCTAACGATCCTTCTCAATGATTGATTATGTTCTAAATCTTAAAAGTATGGGGTGTGATGAGAAACTTCCTTCATTTTATATCACCCCCTTTGACTAGATTTGAACATATTTTATGTCACCTCCTTTCTTCCTCTCACTTGGAACCAATCATCTTGACTTAGTTCAAAGGTGAAGAGCTTATTCTCTTCAGAAGGAAATTAAAAGTTCAAATCTCGGAGAGGGTAGGGTATGTACGCATCATATTTGAATCACATGTAGGTGTCTCATATGTAATGAGAGTACGAGATGGTCTCATATGTTGCTAGTTACCTTATAGACCTAAAACATGACACTTGAACCTTAAATAATCTTTCATTTCCTTCCTTTCCATTTGTATAAACCTATTCCATTTTACCTAGATCATATGCATTATTTCATGAAGCTCAAAGCCTTATATGTGAGTCCATGCTTAGCCCACAATCTCTAGGAGCATCAAACAAATGAGAGGAATCTTTCATCACTAAGAACGAATAGAATCATAGATGATTTTCAATCTAGCTTCTGCTCATTTTTACAGGTGGAGACATGTTCAAACAATCTTAATTGATCTACTTCAACATATCCAAATGATTATGTAATGCCCAAAATTTGACCAACCAAAATCACATCCAAACTAGGTAAAACAATATTTAGGTGATACAATTACAGAACATACATCCATAGATACATTACTCCCCTGACACTTATTATGCAAAAAAAATCACCACCACTACTAACTTGTTTCACATTCAAAGATATACACATGCAACATAACAAATTTTCTTGAAACAAGATAAGGAGAGGAACAAGTTTGAATTTCACAATTTTAAACATAATCCAAAACACATTTTCTTGGTAGCTCCATTCATCAAAATTTCCTTCACAATACCTACAAACATGTTAATATCATGGGTTATATTGAATTTAAATAACATGGATTAAACCTTCATAACGAGCTATCAAATCATAAATTTCACTTTTTAAGGGTTGAGAGACGCAAGAAGGGGATTTAAAATTGATTTCAAAGTTCTCATAGTTCATTCAAGACACATTCAAAAGGTGTGTTTCCAATTTGTAAAGAGGAGATAAATTTCATTTCTAGTTTTTAGATAGAGAAGGGACAGTAAAAACATCATATGATTTCATGTTTATTTTTGCATTTCCAATTTCCAATGAGATAGAGATAAGGAGCGAGAAATATTATTATCAACATTAAGACAATGGTGGGGTTTTTTCATGTTTATGAATGATAAATCTCCACTTTACAATATGGCAGACCTTCAGGATGTCTTAGCAACTAAAAATTTTGTTTAACACTTGGGTAGAAGCTCAGGGTATTTCTACATTAGGGAACTTTGATTTACGAAGGGGAAAAAAATTATGTGTTTTTACATGATAACATTCCATCTACAGAAGGACTAGATTGGCATGCATTTACACCTAAAAATTTTGATTAATGGGATGGAATTTTGGTGTGCTTATGTACTTGAAAATTCTAAAATATATTTGAAAGGATTATGGCATGTTTTTGCACCCATAAAGCCTGATTACCAAAGAGGAAATTTTTTGGGATGTTTTTTCACCCAATAACTTTGATTCACACTAGGCAAGGTTTTGGCATGCTTTTACACCCAAAATCCATAAATACATTGAGCTTCAATATAACTCATAGTTTTATTAAACGAAAAATGTTCACATGATTACGAAGAACCATTAACATTTAATGTATAACTTGCACTCATCAGAATCAAGGCTAATTATATTAATACTTGGAAAAAGGAATACATAACAAACTAGTTAATAGGAATGGGAGAAATCCATGCCTAATAACTAAGAAGTGGTTAAGAATTTCCATCAAGTGGTTCATGTGATTTGTGTAGGCTCCACATTTGCACATCTATCCACTAGCAACATTCACATTTCATGAAGGTTTTCAAGGCCTTTTCCATAGACCCATTTGTGCACGTTTTTCCTTCATGGCATTCTAATGAGACCACATATCTTTCAAGAATTTTTTCAAATAGTTTGTAGGATTCCACATTTTCATACATATCTACTAGGTCACTTGCAACTCCAAATTTAAACAAAAATATGTTTTCCATTATGATTTGATGAATGCTCACCCTATTTCAAATCTTCCATTTCAGAATAGGCTAGGAGGATGTAGTTAAGTATACAATGTACAGAAATAAATTTCATTTCTACACAAGTAAGCTCCTCTCACGGTTATTTTTGTAGCCCACCAACAAAACCAAAACCAAGTGTAATATTTTTTTCCACACAATGCATAAACCTAGGAAGGAGCTTTAAGGGATAACACTATTCTCTGTGCTCCTATAATTATCCTTTCATACTCCACCACCTACCATGTCCTTCCATTTCCTTCCATAAATTGCATTTAATATCTCCACCCACCACATTCTCTCCTTTCTCATTTCATTTCTTGTATCTTATCTTATTTTTTTCTTTTCACCATCGTATTTATTCACAATTTCTATATTTTCTCCCATATTTTATTTCATCATATTCATTTAACATTATTTAATATTACATATATGCAAAAGGTATTCATATAATAGATAATTAAATGATCCCTCAAAATTCAAAAGGGTCTCTAGGAAACTTATCAAGGTATTTACAATTTTTGATTTAAAGGGGAAACCATCTCTAGCAAAGGTTTAAAATTGCTTCATTATAATATGCCATTACTAATGGAACACAACCTGGGTCAACTAAATCATGACATGGATTCATACTGAACAATATTCAGGTGAATCAGAATGAGGCACTACAATGTGTCTTAATTTTAAAGTTTTTCAAAACTACAGACATGTTATAAATCTATATCAGGTGTGTTCATATTTCAGACATGTTGAGATTAAAAAAAGTCTCTCATAAATCCATATAGTTTCATGATTAAAGGAAAATCCCATCATCAAAATTAATTTAAAAATCTTCGACGTGATCATACGTAAGTCTCCACTAGGGGTGTCACCTCTTTAATGGATACAATGGAAGTAATGAATCAAGACCATGGTCAAAATAATAAACTTGATGTTGGTTGGAGAAAAAGAGCTCAAAATTAAGAGGTTGAAAAAAGTATTTGTAGATGAAGGGAAACAAAATGCTTTGGAGGATGTTTTTAGAAAATAATTTTGGTGTGAAAACCCCCATAACAACATTAAAATATCCATCGATGGAAAAAAGGGTCCTCCATTCCCTTTGTTTTAGGATTTTGATAATGAATATGTTCATAATTAATTCATTTTGTTATTATTGTTGAAAGTGGGTGGTTGATTTGAATTTTGGTGTTGATTGGATGATTATTGTTGACAATTGGTTGCCTCAGTTAGTGCATAGGGAAGCCACTATCTTGCTGGTATGTTTCAATTTTTAGTTACATGGTCGACGAGAGCCACTAATATTGATTTGTACCATGAAACCCAAGACCATGTGTGGGGAAAAATCTTGTGCTAACATGAACTTAAATGATTATTAATAGTGCATGCATGTTATTAAAAGGCAATGAGCCAACCACATGGTGACAATGGATGTCTTACTTGCAATGAAATGTAACTTGTATTCATTAATCAAAAATAGGAAATAAGTATAGGTGCATCATAAAATTGGTGCAAGATGATAATATGAGGAAATATTTGCACATGGTTGCAATATGTCATTGGTTTTTGCAAGGCTCCAAAGGCTTGTGAAACCCATAAACACAAACTATTCATTGTATTGAGATTAAGTGCATGGGGGATGCAAGACTTACATGCACACAAGTTATGTGCACAATTGTGACCATGTGTAATTTATCCATGAGACTTGTGTGTGTGGGATTAAAAAAGAAATCCAAATTGATAGCAAGATGTGTAGTGGAAAAAGTGAGGAGTGTGCATATTTTTATGGATCATTTTTCCTTTCTTCAAGATCAAGGGTCCCCATCGTGTCTGTATTGAGGTACTGATAATTCATTTAAAATTGTTGAATTTTGTATCACTTAGCTTCATTAGAATATTACCCAACCTTGACCACTCTAGAAATTTTATGTGTGCTTCAATTATTTTGTGTATCCGTCACTTCAATAATCCAATCCTTATATGTGGGGCACAAATAATTAGGATCTAGATAAGAAGGATGTATGGTCACTACTAGCTTAAGAATGGGAAGGAAATAAGGGTTAAGGAGATCAAGATTGAATACTAGGTGTATGTCGAAGTATTGAGGGAGATAAAGAACAAAGGTGTTTGAAAATAAAGTGAAAATATAAAAACACGAAGATCATGTGAGATAACGTGGACATAAACTGATTTGCAGTCTGAAAAACGTGACAAGGTTCCATTAGGGAGTGAGCATCAACCATGAATGTGCAGAAAATGAAAAGGAAAAGGTCTCATCACCATGTCATATATCTGAAATAAAGGAAAGGGAACACATATGGGGTGATGTGTAACCCCCAGTGCAAGTAATCATACCTCCTCAAGTGGAGAAGAGGAGTTACATTCCTGAAATGGAAGGTAACTCTCGTATGGCACACTGACACACACTGACGTGTATGATGCAACAAAATATGTCTTAACCCCTATGACACATAAGACCTATGGTCTCACCTAAGTTAGATGAATCACCACATGATGTGAATAATGCACACACCAACACCCCCATTTCACCGTAAATTAGGATGAGGCAGAAAGTCGGAAATGAGAAATGGGTCCCATCAGCTAAGTTGGATAAGGTACCCATGAACAACAAGGATATCAAGTAATGGAGGAAAATCCAGTGGGAAAAACATGCACAATAAGAGATGGAAAACTCCCCTAACAATCTAAGAAATATGCCTCAAATGGGTCCCGATAACTGAGGCCTGACAAGGTAGCCAAGTACAAACAAAAATATCTCTAGAAGAAGAAGAAGAGAGGAGAGGAAGGAGACAAGAGGACAATAGAAGAAGCCATAGATGGATCTAAACTCTAAAAATATAGGAAGTATCCAAGAAGAGTGTTAATGACGTGGTCCTCAGCTTGTAGATTGAAGAAGATCCACCCACATCGGATAGTGTTTTTTCCCTTAGGAAGAAAAAAAATAGAGTACTAGAAGTTTTCCCACTCCGCGAAGGAAAAAAAAGGTAGCAATACGAATAACTATGAATCTAGTCCATGAAAATTTAACATATATCTATCAAATGAGTGCACAACAATCGAACATAATTCCACAAGCGTAGAAATGTCATAGTGTAAGAGAGGAACATCCATCGAAATGATGCCCAAGTGAAGTGAAGGCAAAGAAACAACCCCCGCAATAGAAAGAAGATCCATAAGTAAGGGTGGATCAATGATGATCTCCATAAAAATAGAAGTGATAAGAGTCCCATAAGGGACACTCCCAAAAATGGAGATGGAGGACTCCTTTGAAACAACTATAGAAAGATGAGAAACTCCTTGTACTACATCACAAGTAGGCACTTCAAAGAGACGATGAAGGTGTGGCATATAATCATCCCAAAAGGGTCGCTCGACAATGAAAAGAGTGGTGTCTGACATGTATGAACCATAAATACAAGAAGGAGGATTGGAAAGGGCCTCACACTTTGGAAGTGGAAAGGAGGTAGATGCAATGAATTTATGAGGCTAGGAACAAGACTGGTTGATGTCTGATGAGAAGGGAGGAGTATCAACATACTCTAGAAAGTGGCTGAGAGAAGGAGGAGAGGGGTCCTCAATAGTACTCTTGTCATCATAACTAGAAGAAAAATCCTCATCATCAGGGATAGAAACAAGTGAGTTTGTGTCAGCATAACTATCTTCACATGAAGAAGAAGAGGAGATAATTATATCAGTAGAAGCAACAACAACAATATTTGAAGGGTCTCTAAGTAAGGACTGAAAAATGCTCCAGATGGTGTGAGGAGGATCTGAGTCTACCACATGAAGGTAGAGAGGTCTAGAGACATACAACATCAAGTGACCAACAACATGGTCACATGTGTTGAGATAGTTTTCAAGATGAGATGGGTCACTGGGTTCAGGAATTGGTCCATACAGAAAGTGAGAAAGACCCTCGTAAGTGAAGTCGTGTTCCATAGAAGCATGCTATGATGTATAGTTCTCTTTAATAAGAAAAGGTGGTGGAGGCTATGAAGTGATCTTGTGATTCTCATGTATGGAAAGAGCATCCTCCATGGTGCATTTGAAAGAAGTGTAGAAAGCATGAGAAGAGGGTGCATGAATACACACAAGGTTGTAAGCCATCAGACTCAGTCAGGAATGCGTTTACATCTAATACAACACCAAATAAAAATGATAACCCCCTGTTTGTGGAACTTTATAAGTATTATATTGATTACAATAAGGTGTGTTCATATGTCATGGGATAGTTGACCATTCACCTTGCAATAGGTGATGAATTACGTAAGAGTGGAGGTCACAATGAGTCTCAGTTGGAAGTAGAGGAACAACACGCAACCAAACACAAAGGGAATAACACAAAAAATGGTACAACACTGCTAAGTGTGAGATAAGGCATCTCACATCACAAAAAATGGGCTCTCTTGCCACAAGGATGTGGTGAACGTGCTCACTAGCCACAAGCGAAGAGGAGCACTATGATGCATGACGAGCCAAAAAAGTGGCCCAGAAAAGCCCAATAACCTTATAATGAATCCCAGGAAAAATCTCCCCCATGAATGATGAATATTATTATTTTTCCCTTAATTGAGCTTAATCAATTTGAAAAAGGGAAAAATGACAAAAAATACAAAAAAGGGTGAAGATGAGGGTCCTGGGTCGACGGGAGCCAGCTCAGCTTGACGAGCTAGCTAGCAAGATGAGGGGCGAGATGGAAGGAAAATTGGAGAGATATACATAAGACAAGTCATGACTCGAGAAGGGAAAGTTATGTGCCATGTCACAAGTTGAATAGGTTGAGCTATACACTGTGGATGACAAGATGAGTTGAGTGTTGGAAGTGTTGAGGTCGTGTTACCAAGTTGAGCGTTAGTAGGGTCCACATGGAGAGCAACGTCCGAGCTGGTGGGATGGACCTGTTAGGGGTGCCGAGTCAACATGTAACGACCGAGATGGGGTGGTCGACATAACAACCAAGTCAGATGGTACTGGGCATTAATTCCATGGCAAGGAATGACGAGGATCCCAAAAAGTTTGGTCGGCACAGACGATCATTATGCAGTAGGTTGCACAAAGAATGCAGGGAGCTGTGAGTGCCAATATCAAACGTAGGTAAGAAAACCAAGGTTGAGAAATATCCAATGTCAAGAAAAAAATAAATAAAGCTAAGGAACACAACATGAAACTTGGTAAAGCATGACAGGGTGAGCTCGGTTGTGATGAGTTGCAAGCAGAGTGAACGTAGAGGAATTTTGAGCTAGAGGTAAGTAGATGCACACAGACCTCAAGGAAACAAACAGGCACAATGAGCTAAGTGGGGACCAATGTACGTGTATGAGATGTAAGCTTCAACATGATGCAACTAGAGAAAGCTAAAACATGAGCACATGGACAAGAGTATAGGGATGAAGCAAATGGGAGCAAGCAGGGGTCTGAGACAGGGAAGGAAGGGCCAAATAAGAGTATGAAAAAACATGCAGGGCTGAAGACTGGAGCGCGAGGTAAGGTGGATGCAAACCGAGCCAAGAAGGAATCATAAACGGTTAAAGATCTTGTTTTAAAACCCATCATAGAAGCATGTTGACCAAGTAGAATGTGTAGGGAGAGTTGAATACAAGTGAGCAAGGCGAGTTGGAAGGGCCATTTTGGTCCCTAACTAGGTGAGATGAGGCCAAGTTGGGGCAGAAAAAAAATTTTAACCACAGAAACTAAAAAAAAGCACTTAAACTCTGATCTGAAACTCCTAAACTTGTAACAAAACTCCAGAATACGCATGCAAACCCTGGAAATAGGAAAAATTCCAAAAAACACAAACCAAGCAACCTTGAACAAGATTGAACCCATAAAAATACCAAATCAATTCATATGAGGCACAAAAGGAATATACATGACGACACTTACAAATGAAACCTAAAAAATCATGAATCAAGAGTAGTAAGCAACCAAAAATTGCGAGTAACACAGATCCCAACAACATGCTTTGATACCATGACAAAGAAAGTGAAAATGCGACAACACAAGGATCATGTAGGATAACATGAACATCAACCAAGTTACACTCCAACAATGTGACGAGGTTCCATGGGGGAGTGAGTATCAACCATGAATGTGCATGCAATTAAAATGAAAGAGTATCATCACCATCTCATAGATCTGAAAGAAAGGAAGGGGTACAAATAGGGGTGATGTGTAACCCCCAGTGCAATTAATCATATCTCTTCAAGTGGAGAAAAGGAGCTACATTCCTGAAATGGAAGGTAAATCCCATATGACACATTGAAGCACACTGACGCAAAAAAATCTGTCATAACCCCTATGAAACCTAATACATATTACCTTGCCGAAGTGAGATGACCCACCACCTGATATGTAAAATACACACACCAACAATGTTCTCACAAGCTATGTGTAAAATGGTGCAAGGACTATAGTGTAGAGACTAGATATTTTGGCATGGACTCTTGAACCATTCCTTCTGAAGATGTAACTAGACTTTATCAACAACTTGGAATATATGATGTGTGATTTGCTTCATGAAACTCTTTGTACTTTTTTAGGGATTATGAGAGGATGTGTTGAACATATCGATGAATAGATTATATGTGTTATATAAGTTTATGTTATTTGTCTACTTCCTTTTAGATTCCTTTTTCTTATGTGTGTGACTCAGTTCATATTGGTGAATGATAGGATATGTATGAGGTGTCATTGGTTGGAGAACACATGTCTGGAATGGACTATGAATCATACAAATGTGAAGAGATATTTTGTACACATGTTGAATATAAAGAAAGTTATCATCCCAAGTGTAAAACATGCAAATGATTGTAAATACACAGAAGATGAACTATATTGTGAATGACATTGTTTATTTATCCATATGTCTAAGAAAAAAATTCCATTGAAAAGTCAAACAAAAAATTCATTAATTCCCAATGTTTTATGTAAGTTACCTAAAAATGAGCATCTTGATCATATGTAATGGATGTTGGGAGTCTAAAGTGAACCCATATATAGGTGAAGAGTTCCATATTCATTAATAATTTTCTCACAAGGAACCATGAAGGCCATATTAAAAAACCTATCCAATGCAATAAAAATTACTTTGTTTTGGAACTTCATCATAGGAACTCTAGCTATAAAATCATGTTTATGTATTCCCATGGTCTAGATGGAACTAGTAGAGGTTTGTAAAATCCTAGCTTTTTATTTGTGGACTTCGTGATGCAACGAAGAATGTAAGACTTGATGTGGTGCTCCAAAATTTTGCTCATCTACAATCAAAGAAATGTAACTACAATGTTCATAGATTTTTGGTAACATCAAATGGTCCCGATGTGTTAGCATTATGTGCCTTCAAATGATTCTCTAGCAAGTTACACAATAAGGCACATAGAGATGGACAATATTATAGAGAATCTTTTCACTTAGGTAGAACTAATGAAAATGTTCACCCTATGCAAGAGTGGTATAAGTATTTGTGAAGTCCTTGTTAATTGAATGGAGAGAAACCCAATCTATATTTTTTTAGCCAAATGTGTCCAACACTATGATGATCACATACTCGCAATCAGGGATCACTTTAAGATCTCCAAAAAATTAATTATAGAATAGGTGGTGAATCTATGAAATGGACTTTAAAAAAATGGTGAATATCCAAAAAAATGATTCACAGGAAAAGATGGGAAAAAAACATGTAACCATACAAACGACCGATTGAAGTATGGAAAGACAGAAAATGGGTAGATGTACGAATAACGAGGTGAATGCCTAGCGTCTGTGTATTTAGATTCCCAACTTATGAATCAAACTAGATGACTATGTATACAAATGCAACTGGGTGGCTAGATAAGCAGACACCTGACTGCATATACAATCGGGCAACTACACATGCAGATGGCTAACTACATGTGTAACCGAGTGGCTACACATGCAGAAGACCGGCTACATGTGCAAGCAGGAGGCTACACATGTAGACGATCGACTTCATGTGCAACCAGGTTTCTGTACATGCAGCCACTTGGTTATGCATGTAGTTGGGCATCTACATGTGTAGCTTCCCAGTTGCACATGTAGTCGGGTGTCTGCATATACAAAAACTTGTCTAAATTCTTGAATGAACACCTGTGTTTTTTGTCACTTGATTTTATGCACACCCGACTACTTGCATGTTTACACTATAGCTACCCGGTTGCAGTTTGCATGCACATATGCTCGGCCCATCCAGTTACACAACCCATTTACCACCACATCCCCTGGTCCTCCCTCGCCTATGTTTACTCGGGTCCTCAATCCTTGTTTCATTCTCTCATTTTTCCTTGCTTCAGTCTCCAACTCCAAACTTTTATCGTGTCTCCATTATATCAAATCAGGTTTCAGGCTATAGGCTCCTACAATCCATAAATGACTTCCTATTCGACATCATCCTAGACTCACTCATAGTCACATGATAAACCCCAAATTTAGTATAAAAACATTATGTGCCCCCAAATTTGCACATTGCTCAACCTAAAGGACACATTTAGTGATTTGGTTGATAAAAGTTTTTTTCAAGGGATAATTTACATGCTGTAATACAACACTGACACCAGTTTACTACAATTTCTTTTATCCAATTTTAACAAATCCACATTTTTCTTCAAAGTGAACTTTCCATCACGATAATTTTATTTCGGGAAATCTCCAAAATATATCCAATGCTTAATTGGGCTTCCATACACGAATGTCAACCCTGTGACAACAAAAGCATTACTCTTAGACACAGATAAAAAGTATCTGGAGTCCCACTTCGGCGTACAATTTGAAGGTAATAATCTACTTTTTAGTATTTACAGTCTTTTATTATCACAATATTAATAAGCTTATAACATGAATAATGAATTTTCCTTTTCTCAATGACATATGTGCTGGTATTTCTAACACCTCTAAATAAATATGGGGCTTATCTGTGCAAGTTGTTCAACACACTTTTTTGTAGGCCATGAAATTATTTTTCAGGCTAGGATAATCTTACATGGTAGAAAATCAGACATACCGTATTGGGATCTTGTTTACATCCTACGTTCCCTAAGTTTCCAAAAATTTGATTGGTGTAAAAATATACCCAACACGATACGATATGATATGACACATACTATTTGCAATGAGGGTGCAACATTTTCATGTTGTAATTATATACTTGCATTATATTATGAAGCTTATCATGATTTGAAATCACAAAATGCTAATATTCCTACTACACTTGATGAAAAAATGAGAGTAAATTTCCTTTCTAATGATGAGAAAGAGGTAAGTTTAAAGTTTTAATTTGTGTAAAATATTTTCATGAATTTATTTGGAAAATTCAGCTAATTTTCTTTCAAAAGAAAGCAATTGCATCACATGCAAGAAGACAAGCTACAGTAAGAGGTCATCAACCTCCTGAGGATTCTGCAGATTCTTACTTGGATGTACAAGTATCTCCGTCTCCAGTTTTAAGACAAAAACACATGAGGAATTCTCTTACACCCACTCAATTGCAAGCACTTCAAGCATCTGCATCAATTATTCCAGGTATTAATACCAGTATGTAATTGTATAGTCAAGCTATGATTCATGAAGTAATGGAACATATTATTCAATTTTTTTATTAATCGATTATTCACTATGCGTAATTTTAAACATTACTACATATTTACATATTCATCTGATAGTATTCATGAAACTTCTCGACATGAAGTTGAACCAATGGGCTCCACGAGGATTCAACCACTGACAGTGGAAGAAACTACTACCCCTAGACATACTCTGCATGGTAAGTATAATGTACATTATTATTATTAGTTACTTCAAACTTTAACTTTTCTGCTAAATTTACTAAATATTGAATTCTTGTGTTTTTTCAAATTTAAATTTTGCAGTTCTTTTTCACACTTCTCAAACAAAAAATGCCACCTCCACTGCCTACAAAGACAGGTTCAGACAAGGGGGAAAATAATATCTTTTCTGGCTCATAGTGGTGGCACCATTCATTTGACAGGAACTGAGTTTCCTAATTTCTCCTTTGGTGGTTTCCCAAGTGCAATGGGCACCACCATTTTGCAACAAATTGATCTTGATGATGATTTATTGGGTATTGAGAGTGGTACTAGTGATCTAGCTACCTTTAATACCCATAATATGATTAAGGGAAAGACCCGAATAGATCTTGTTTTATAGGCTCATACACCTATTTCACCAAATGGCATGCCCTCTCCAACTCATACAGTACCACAGTCTGATGATCAATTAACATATTTTCCTTTGAATAATTTGCTGGCAGATAATTGTTATGTCAACATGAATGATGTTATTATGCATGATATAGAAACATTGAAAACATGGGAATTGTAGGAAATTTTTTAATGAAGGAAATAAATTTCCGTTATCACAACCATTCCCAAAGAAATTCATTATTTGCTTGAGTTCAAAATGAGCCAGGAAAGATTGATGTATTGTTTAATAAGGCTCTTTTAGGCTCCATCACAACAGACAATGGATATAATGATAATGTTTTGAATATAATGTTAAATAGGTTAGAAAATTTAAATGGTGAAGCCCAAGATTACTATAACAAATGGGTTAGAGACAAAAACCTCGTTTTCATTGCAAATATGGAAAAATATAAAGTTGTCGTAAGTTTTTATTTCTTTGCATTGAAATTTTAGTTTTACATATTTAAATTTTTAACTAATAATATGTTTTTTTTCAAATGCAGTCAAAATATGAAAATTTGAAGAATGAAGTACAGGTCTTAGATCTTCATCTGAAGAGTGCATGAAAAAGTTTAATTGTTGCTAGTTCATTGAAGGAAAAAATTGTGTTGCTTAATAAACAAAAAAAAACATTCAAGAAAATTATTAAGGAGCATGACATGAATCCAGAGATATTGTTCAGGAAGAAATCTAATGCAGATCCTAGTTTACTTTCAGCAGGTGATGTGGCAAAACAAGATATTGAAAATATTGCTAGTATCAATGTCATATCTGAAGATCTAGTTAAATTAGGAGTACTTAAAGATGATATAAGACCAGAGGGAACATCATAGAATGAGACAATATTTTGTTATATTGTATGACATTGTAATACTCAGAATTGAAATATAAGTCTCAAATATCAACTGAGATGTTTTGCACTTTTGTAAATTATTTTGAAACAATATGAATTAACACTTTATTATTATATTGTTAATGTTTTCATAGTGTCTTTGGTGTTTTGTTTTTCACAACAACGTAAAGTATAACAATGTAAAGTATAATATATACGAGTTCTATTCATAATTAATGTTTTTGTATCTTATTATTGTATTGTATAAAAAATTAAAAGGAATAAAGATACTAAAATCATTTGTTCAAAAAAAATATAACTGTATC
This sequence comes from Taxus chinensis, assembly GCA_019776745.2. Taxonomy (NCBI): domain Eukaryota; kingdom Viridiplantae; phylum Streptophyta; class Pinopsida; order Cupressales; family Taxaceae; genus Taxus; species Taxus chinensis. Next base: position 181,464,051 of record CM034153.1, on the reverse strand, counting down.
AATTTCATATGAAGTTTATAGATAAGATTATATAAATATTTATAAAACATGCCTCTTACCAAGGTACAGGTGTCAAGTCTAATTATCAGGTAGCTGAAACAATGTTTGAGAAATCTCTTTTTCCTTATAAACATTTGCATATGTTGTGTCATAGAGCATCCACCTCCTAGGTCAGAACTAAGATCATCTTTGTTGATCATTGTGTTAGTGACTCCTCTTCTATCAGTAAGTGAAGTCCAAGTCGTAATTTCCCTTTTATAAGGAAATGCATCCATTGGATAATGTGAAACATACAATCTCAAACATGTCTCCAAATTTTTATCCAACTTGTTTCGAAGCTTTGATTTCACAAAAGATAATGTACTAAAGACAAGTTCATCTTCTACTGATCCCAAAATCATCATTTGGCAAAGCTCATATAGCCAAAAATATTCACTAAGACTTTCTTGCAGGACGCGTCTTGGATTCAATTTTTTCCATAACCTTGTTATAGATCCATTTTCTATTGGTTCATCCAGGTACTGATATCGATCAAGCATTATAAGTCCAAAATGTGATGGTTGAGGTGTCAGTAAATCTTTAAATTGCAAAATACCTTTAATCTCAACACCATTTATCTGTACAGTCTTGCTGAAATGCTTTACTAGAAAATACATATGTTTTTGAAATCAATTACCTACAAGTTGTTCACTATGACCATCAAGGATGTTCCAAAATATGGGATTCACTACTCCCATAGCCTCTAGAAGATCACCGCTTTTAAAATGATCATGAATTTCTATTAATAAACTTTGTGAAATCTTTCTCAGTTTCATACTTGTATAAAAAATAATTGTGTCATATAAGATGCATGTTACAGGAACTTATTCAATTTCTTCTCTAACCAAATAAACTCTTTGCTGAAATGTATGCATTGGTATTTCCTTCCCATTAATAATTATACAAAGACAAACCTTAATATTGAATTTCAAATAGCAGTTAGGATCCTTGATGTTTGTTAACATTTTCCAATTCTCAAATACAAGCCCTTTAAAACTCTCTTGTGACATGTATAAAATATCTAGAGTTTGACATACATGTTTCCTCAACCGTATAAAATCAACAATATATATTGACCTCTCTTGAGCATGTTTACTCAAACAGTTGATTTCCCTTAACATGGGGAGAATTCTACTTAATGTTAGTAACATTTCCAAATATGTTAAATGGTACAACAGATATTTTTCCTTGTCAACTTCTCTATGATATTTATACATAAAACCTGCCAACGATGGATATTCTTGAAAAATTATGCATGCAGGTTCATACATAGAAATCCACCTTGTATCCACATATTTAAGCAACTTTATACCATCAATCACACCAATTGTAAATTTTTGAAACTCAAGGAATATTTTGGGACTGCTGGACATATATGCATGTAGGTCGTGGATCAGCTCTTCAACTTTTGCAACACTGTCAAATGTGCTAACTATTATGTATGAAAGATTCATTTTATGCGCAATGGATTGGAATCATGTAAGGGGAAAAAGAGTTTTGTAGCTAAATTCACATATCATTTTTGTTCCCCTGCATTACTGATGCACCATATGTACCAATGCACACCAATTTAGTGGTGATACTATAATCATCCATTCCTGCTATATTCCTCAAACTTGAAATAACCAACTTGTAAATGTTCTCTACATTGTAGTTTTCTGTCATTTTATGTACTGTTAATAAATGAGGTATCCTTAGATGGTTCTCAAAAGTATAGAAATGAATGGAAACCCACAATGTCTTGTTAACAACTGTCACCTCATCAATAGACAGTGACAAAAATCTTGCATTTTTTTACTTTTTCTTTCAAATCATCCTTCTCAATCATCGCTAGACACTTGAAAATTTCCCAAGCACTGTTGTCTGACCAATGTGATTATGGAAGATTAGGATCCATTAAGTTGAAATAAAACTTTATAATTGTGAAAATTGGAAATATGTCTACCATTTTTTAGAATATGGTAGATAGTTGTGAACTATATATTTTTGGCTTGCAAATTAGTCTGAACAACTTTTCCTAGTTGAGTTGTAATTGTTCCTCCTTTCTCAACAAGCATTTCTAGGTGCTTCTTTTCATTTTCGTACTTTTCTACATATCTGACATGCATGCATTCTTTTTCATTCTTCCATCTGTGTGTTCGTTTTATTTTATTTATCTGCTTGTTTAACTACTGCATATATTTTACCACAATGTTTCTCAATTGTGTCCAGTTTGAGTTGCATTTTGTGATTCTTTCCAAGTTTCTAGCTACAAATAGTACATTTACATTCAGTTGGAATATCATTACCTTTTTCTGGTTATACTGGTTTAATGAATGGAAACTTAGCTGCCTAGTCAAACTTAAAAGTCCTTTCAATGGTCCATGTGATTTTCTTTCTTCACACATATTTTTGGGTTGTATTATCACTTGTGATAGGTGTTTGATCACACTGTGTAGGAATATATTGAGTTTGTTAGATGTCATCAACATCATGGGATTGTTTTCTATTCTCTTCCTTTTCAAAGAATTGAGAGTAGGGTTTCCAGCTGAAGTTGGTGTTTGATGACTTAAAATGTCTTCTCTTTGTTCCATTTCATAATTAGGATTGTCCTCAAGGGGAGGCATATCTTCAACTTGTTGCATATCTTCTGCTTGTATGTATAATGTAGGAACATAATGAGGATTGTCCTCAAGTGGAGGCATGTCATCATCAGTGGGTTTTGTAAAAAAGGGGATTTTTAAATTTGTATTATTAAGTATATTATTGGAATTTGTAATTTGAAAATAAATAAGGCTTAATTATTTAGTTCATACAATACCTGTATTTGGTGTGTATGGGTGTTGTAATTGCATCTGATTTTGTCCAAACCCTTTTTATGGTTGGCTAAAAAATGATAAAATATTCCCTTTTTTGATTGGCATTCTACATTACAAACACATGAGGATCCCTGACGAGGCATTGTCACACGTCTAAAGTGCATAATCTGAAATCAAGCAAAAGGGGTGGGCATCTGGAATACGTTGTCAAATGTATGAGTGTAGTTGGGTGACTTTTGGTATGCTAATAGCCAAGTGTTAGCATAAATTAACCAAGAGATAGGAATAAGCAGTTGGGTGTTTGTAAAATGCAACCGGGTGTTTGTAAAAAATACAACCAGGTGTTTGCAAAAGTCAGTCGTGTCTCTGCAAAATGCAACTGAGTGTCTGCAAAATACAACCGAGATTCTGGGTGTCTGGAATGACCGAGCATCTGGAGTAAGCAACCATGTGTCTAGAGCAAACAATCGGGCATCTAGAATATGTTGTTGGGTCGTGTGTCTGGCCTATGGTGTTGTCGAAAGAAAGTATCTCTATACTCGATATGTATATGCTGACGTATGTCACATATGCATTGGGGAAATTATATGTATATATATGAAATCTATTATAAACATTATGGGATCTGACCCATAAAACTAACTTGCACCCAAAAATTTTAAGCGAAATGCTGCTCCAGATGACTCTTAAAAATTACCAAATCCAAATTTCAAAAATATAAATATTCGTGAAGTAGCCAAGAATCACCACTAAAATTTTCCCTGCTTGCAATGGGAAAAGGAAATCTTATTATCCTTTCATTTTTTGTGCTTTATCACGACATGAAATTGTTAAAGGTAAGTCATCCACTTCATATATCATGCATTCTCTAGATTTTTGTATTTCCATAAACTGAAGTGGCTTATGATCAAAATGAATAATTGTATCTTTCCCCAAGATGTAGTCACACCATTTTTAATTGATGTGATATAGACATTAAGTTTAAATTCTAATGCTTATTACTTGTTGAATAATATAGTTCAAAACAACAAAACAATCTTAAATATCAAATGAGACCATATTACTCAACATGCTACATATATGTAGTGAAAGTACAATTAGGGTTTATAACTAACAATTAGGGTAGGAGATAGGCTCATGGTCAAACCTATTCATAGAGCTAACAATGTTTCCTCTAGGAATATGGTCTACAAATTGATGCTAGGATTTTATTTTCATGTGTCTTTGGATATTCTTTCTATATCTAGATCAATATAATAATATTGATTTACATGTATATTGCTTCTCCTTACTTATTGACCTAAAAATGAGTTAGATATCATTTGATTTGGACTACCCTCACCACACCCCCAATGGTATGATGAGTATTGTACTATGTACCAATACTCTAAAGAGGGATCAAGCCACATATAGTTCTCCCAATCTTATAGACTTATGATGAGATATAGAGTAATAAATAATGAGGGACTTGAATTTTCCCTGACTTGCAAAATGACACTTGGTTTGGTTATAGTGCATGGATATAAGGCAACTAAAGATGTATTATCAATATGAGTAGATCTACTATAATTTTATTCTATGGAAAAGGTACTTTAATGCTTTTCTCAATGTACTTCTTAGAGTTTGTATTTAATATGGATTCCTTACATGTCCGTAATGAGTTAGGGTATATGTGTAGACACCCTAAATTACACACTTGTTCACAATGCTATCCCTATACATCTTGTTATTCACCCATTTGTGATTAATTGATTAAATTGATTAAATCATGCACATTGTACTCCTTTGGATTAATTAAATTAATCCCTAGTACCCCTTTAGCTAAGTTAACTATCATTTATTAAATAAATAATTAATTAAATGAATAGTTAATTAATTAAATGATTAATTAATTAATTAGTGTACACATCCTAGTCAACTGCCACTCAAATTATCAGTCAACAACCACTTGGACTCCACTTGGATTCCACATCCTCACCCTAGTCAACTACACTTCTATAATCCTAGAAATGTGGGAGAAATTAAATTACACGTACAACCACATTTACTTCCCCTAAATGTCCCAGAACTACTGCAAACTCCTCAAATGCTATTTTTAGCACATGCATTCAACCCATTTCAACCAATTTCTAACCACTTTTTCCTCTATAAAATGCAGGATTACACTCTTACAAACCCTCTTGGATTTTTTGTACAAAAAATATGTCAAGATTGGCTCTAATATCTGCATATTGGAAGCAATAATCCAAGATAAATATCTATGTTCATAACATTGGTCAATCCACCTTTGGAGGTCACTCAAGAGCACCCACAATCAGCTATTCATAAGGTTACACAACTTCAAAGCTCACACAACCTTACTCGAGGTTGCTTGGGAAGCTACACGAGGTTTGCTGTGTTTGTGTATCTTCCATTTTTAGTTAGTTTTTCATAGCTCACATTTTGACATACCTGGTGGGACTACAACCACTTTATTTCATTTTCATTTCAATTTTCCTTTCATGTTTTTGTATAGTTTTAATCTTTGCTATCATTTTTATCTAGGGTTTTAAATTGATTCACTTTGTTCTTAGAGTGTTTCTGTTATTTTTTGTGTTGCTTTGTGTTGTTGTATAGGTTCATGGGAGCATTTGGAAGCAAAAGTATTTTTTAGATAACAAACAAACAAAAAAATAACATATTTGTTGTATTTCTAATTTTATGTTGATTTACGGTCTTCTTTTTACAATTTCTGAGTGCAGGATTGCATGGGTTTTTTTAGTTTGCAGGTTTTATTTTCTTTCCATTTACTGCACACACAAAAAGAAAAAATGAGATTTTATTTAAGTAAAAATTAGAAAAAAATTTGATTTGATTTTAGCAAAGTTTATCAAAAAAATTATTTTCCAATAATAAAAAAAATTATCAAAAAATTAGGAAAAAATAAAATAAAATCAAAAACAAAAAAATATTAAACCCTAACTAAACCCTACCCACCAAACCCTCTACCCCCCTTCCATGCTCCCAGGCTAGCTCGACTAGCTCAGCCAAGCTAACCATACACACTACCCTCCTCGTAGACCCCTCACCTCTCCCTGACTCCCCGAGAAATCAGATCCCACATCCCTGAGCGGACAAACTCCCTCTTCCCCACAACCCACCCCACCTATGACCTACCTCATCCCCCCATAGACCCGACACACCCCGCGAGTTCCCCCCGGATTTCCCCCCACAAGCCAACTCCTCCTCCATCACTATCTTCCCAGTGAGTAACTTCCACAGTCCCTCTCGACCACCCTGTGCACTGATCCCCACCAGCCCAACTCCTGATTACCTACTCCCGAGCTCCCTAACACCCCTGTTTACACCCCCCATAGCCTACTTACTAAACCCCCCTTTTTTTCCCATGCCCTAGACCTCAACACTACCATATACTTCCCAAACTTCCCACACGAACCTACCATCCACAAATGATTCCATCTCCTCCCTATCAAAATCTCGTCCTCTTCGCCTTATCTAACACATCCTGCCATGCATAGCTCCCTTGCACGAAATGAATGCCTCAGCCACCACTATAGACCTGCAACCAAAACCAGCTCCGTCGTCGCTTTAACCTTGCATGAAATAAGACCCAACATTGACCAACCAACCCTTATAAACTTTAGTGTTAAGCCTTATTTTGTTAGTTTTTTTTATGTTTTAGGTTTAGGTCTCATTTTACAACCATGTAACTTAGGTCACATTTTTTTCTTTTTTTAATTTTATTACTTTTAGTTTACGTCTATGTCTGGCATAGTTTATAGTTAGTTCATTAATTTAATCAACTAATTAATTTGTTGTATATTACTTAAGTTTTTAATTAATTTCTATTAGGTATTTTCATTACATTAGGACCTTTCAATTATTTTTTTAAAAAAAAATCGCCACTTTTCATCAAACGGGTCTAATTAAGCATCTTGTTTTAGTAGTGTTCCTGGGAATTTTTGATTACTTTATTTTCATTTTTAGACGGTTTACCCAGGTAAACTCGCTTAGGACCTTTCTCGTCATTTTTTCGTTAGTTTGCATTACATCGGACGAATCGTGACATTTTCTAAACTATGGTTATTGGGCATTCTGATCCAAATTTTTGTCTCTTTTTAGCCATTTTACACACCTTTAATCATTCTTGAGTATATTCAACTAACACTTTGTAACATGTTTTTCTTGCGTTTCCTTTATCGTTTTTATTTTTAGTAAGACTAATCACTATGTGATCACGCGTATGCTCTTCCCTCACGCTTTCTAAGTGATCTTGGGAATAAAAATGTGATTATTTATCTTTTTTGGGGGGAATTAACATTTTTTTTCTCTTAATCAAAGCTTGTTTACGTGTATGCTCTTTCCTCACGCTTTTTAAAGTGATCTTGGAAATCAAAAGCGTGAAATTGCTTCTGTCGTCTTAGCCTTTACCTACCTTGGGAGAACATTCAAATATTTTCTTATAGGACCCGCTCTCACAAAGGTTGATAAAACACTTAAAACTACTAACTGTAGGTTTCCTTTGCTTGCGAGTTTCAAACTACTAATTCTTGTGTGCAGGGAGTTGCTCATAAACAAGATAAAATTCAGTCTACACACTGTATTTGCAAGTTTGGATAAGGGTTAAAACCTGTCTACATAATTGTGGGAAGTGCCTTAGCATAAGCCATAAAGCTCATTTGAGAATTACCACATGAAACCTAAAGTAGTCAACACATTGAGGGATCTGGATGACGAAACATGCACCTTTTATCATACCTGACTAGTAAAGCATTGTGAGTTAGAGTCACAGATATCTTTAGTGGCGACCCCGATGTGATTCATTTGAGAAATATATTTTCTCATTGTTTCAAAGGTAGTAAAGTAAAGCCGATAACTAGAAATAGCACCATGCTCGCTCGGGTATATTGCTGACACCTAGTTGAGTGAACCACCTAGGAAGCCACACCTTGTCTAAGCCAATCTAAGGTAGAGGAAAACTTTCACAAACAACATTTTTCATTTTTCTTGTGTGTTACATACTTGTGTTTCACTTCTGTTATTCATATGTTCTCTCTCATCCACCTTGTCACTATCTAAGTCTCAGGTTATGAACATCCATATCCATACTTGAGCATTTTCATTCTTCTTCACCAAGTCATGACATTGTGATACTTGATTTATCCTTGTCAAACACCCTCTTGATTACCTTGATCTTTCATTGTTGTAAGTCTTAAGTTTAACATTATCTTGTTGAACTTTTAGCATTCCATCATCTTACGTCATCACATTGCACATTCACTTTGTTGAATTAACGACATCTTTAGTATTTGTTTCCCATCACTCTTATGTCATCACGTTTCACATCTATTTTGTTGCATTGACGACCTCTTCTTTATTTTGCTTCCATCATCTTACGTTTTCGTACTTCACAATCACTTTTTCACATTAATGACATCCTCATGACTTCATCACTTCTCTCTTTAAAGCATTCACTTTGCTTTAGTTTTAGGTCATTAATCAATCACTTTTCCTTTCTCTCTTATCTCCACTTTTGCAAGATTTGGACCTTTTCATTGTCATTACCTCACTTCTTCTGATGACATTTCCTTTGTCATTATTTTGGTACTCCCACTTTTTTTTTGTGTCTTCTCTTCCAACATAATTTTGTTAATAGTAGGCATCTTTCATCATCTTCTTAAGTCTCCCCTTTTAACATCCGTCTTATTAAAAGTAAAGAAAAATAATCATTTTTCCTAAGTCTCTTCCCTCAACATATTTTTGTTAAGATTTGAGCATCCTCTACTGTGTTTTAAGTATCCTCTTGTTGCACTCGCTTTATTGCAAGTTGGGCATACTAACATCTTTCTTTTGCCTCTTACCTCTTTACATTCACCTTATAAAAGTTCATGACATCATTCAAATCTCTTCATTTTTCTTAACAACTATTTTGTTAAGAATCATCTAAACTAACATTTCGATCCCTCTTCCACCTTAACATCACTCATTTTGTTAAGTGTCATGAAGTACACCTTCTTCATCACTCTTATCACTCATTTTGATTAAGATTTGATTGCATTCTCTTTGTAAAGTCTCTTCCACCTTAGCATTACTCATTTTGTAAAGTTTTGTGAAGTCTCGCCATTTTTCATTCATCTTAACATTCATTTTGTTAGGAGTTAAACTTTTCACTTCATCACTCTTATCATTCATTTTGATCAAGAGTTGATCGCGTCCACCTTGTCAAGTATCTCTTTCCTTAATACCCATTTTTGTTAACAGGTAGAGCACATCTAACCTTATTTTTTCCCTTTCCTCTTAAATTTCATTTTTTTTAGGATTCATGAAATCCACTAACCATATTTGCTTCTCCCCTCTTAGCACTCATTTTTTCTAGGGTCAAGATTTTTCATCTTCTTCCCTCTCCCATCTTAGCATTAAATTTTCTAAGGGTTGAGTTTTCTATCACACATCTTCTTGTTCTTCCCCTCTTTCAAAAATGGTGGGAACACGACGTCGTGATTATAGTCCTGTTCTATGGGAGGAAATAAATCCTTTCCATATCAGCTTGGATGAAGAGGACAAAGACCAAATTAAAAAATTTTATGTGGATGCCACTTTACGAAAAATCAAAGACCAATTCATTCTTCATCTCCTTGCAATGAGAGAAATATTTCCCACAGACTTTGATATGGATGAATTAAAAGCCTTTAAAGCACAATCTAAATCCCGTACATGTCCACCATTCAAGTAAAAAAACATGATGATGAAGGACCACATTAAAAAAATGATGATAATAAAGGAAAATATAATGCTTCGTCCTCTAATCCTAACCAAGCCTTGCTTGATCAAATCGATGCAATGGTGAAACAATTGGATCTCTTATCCTCTAAAATCACTAAGAATGGTACCAAAGGTATTGAACACATGAAGAAAAGTGACGACACCTTCGAAACTCATTCTAAGACCAACAATAAAATGAATGATAAATCACCATTCATCTCACAAAGTAATTAACCCTTTACTCACGAGTGGCAAATGATGAAAGAAACTATTTTAGGTACATGTAAAAACAATGCAAACAATTCAATTTTGATTAATTGTGTCCATACCATTTCAACATGGACATATTACAAATACCCTTCCTAAGCTCTTTTGAGATGCCAAAATTTGACAAATATACGGGCAAAAATGATCCTAGAGAGCATGCCAAGGATTTTTTCATGACATGCCAAGAGGTGACTTACAACAACATATTTCTCTTACGCCTCTTTCCTAAGAATCTAAGAGGACAAGCTTTGGATTGTTTCTTACACCTTAAAAATGGATCTATGTTTACCTTCATAGACCTTTTAGAGAAGTTTTTCAAATAATTCTCTTTTAACCTTGATTATGAAATAACCATGGTGGATTTGTGCAATGCCAAATAATGAGAAAACACGAGATTTGCACAGTTCTTACAATGATGGCGAGGAATCAAAATTCGATTCCCATGTTCAATCCCTAATAAACAAATGGTTATAATCTTCATCCCTAACCTTCAGAATGAGTTTTCTTTTCACATGTAGATGCACTACCTCAAAATTTTTGAGGAAGTTATCGAAAAGGGAAATCAAATTAAAAACCCCCTTATTTCTAAATGATTGATCAAGCCTCATTATAAATACAATAGGAACAATCATAATCATCACAACGACAACCACAAACCTAACCTTCTCAAGATAAGTCTAGGTACATCAACTAAAACCGTAATGATGTTAATGATAGTGTCACAAATAATCGCAACATGCAAAACTTACAGAACACTCAATTAAACCAAATTAAGTCTAAAGAATCTGTCACCATTCCAAAAATAGAAACCTTTCCTCCTCCTCGTGATTACAATCGAATACAATATACATCTTTGGGGGAATCTCTTTCAAATGTCTTAAAACAACTGGTAAATGCCAATATGGTCACTTACCCTATCATGTAACCCTTCCATGAAGATGAACCTACACCAAGTTGGTATATACCTAACACATATTGTGATTTTCAGCACATAGATGGTCATCAAACAGAAAAATGTAAAAAAATTTACAACTATATCCAAGACCTTATTGATACTGAAGACATAGTGGTTGGAGACCTACCACCTAACAATGATACAAAGGAAAAACCTCATGAACATGGTGAATCCTCGAACAATTTTTATTATAAATCCATCATATCATGTATTGATGACATTACTCCATGTGTCGCTTAACATCAATTTACACCTCTCAAATAAATTCTATCTGGTGTCTTTCAAAAACTAGTAAAGGCTAATATGATCAAATATCCACCTGCGAGGTCCTTTTCTAATGGGGAACCCGATCTTACATCATAAAATGCATCCAAATATTGTGAATACCATCGCATGAATGGTGATTATATTGATAATTGTACACCTCTTCATCATTATGTTCAAGACTTAATTGATGACGAAACCATCTCCATAGAGCTCGATGACAAAGCTCTCGCAACCGATGAAATATCAACTTCCACAAATTCAAATGAATATTTGAATATTGTCCTCACTTATGTACATAATTACATTCCACGAGATCATGACGAAGGTTAAGTATCCCTCCCTTTAAACCAATCTATCTCTTCTACAAATTTTCTTTTTATAGTCCCAACAGACATTGAACCTGTTTCAGAAAAAAATCTTCTAACACCTAACAAGAGCTTTACCTTTATCCAATACTTTCTTCCAACCCTTGACAATACATAAGTGTTCCATAATCAAACACCATTGAGCTTGAGTTTATTCTTTCCATTTCAGCTCTTACGCCTAACATCTCTAGTCTTGTTGTTGAAATACAACCACAACAAGCTTGGACATTTGTGATAACACAACCTTCTATGTCCATTACACATCACATGCTCAAACTTGCAGGATTGTCATCACCGACGTTACCTACTTATCAAGAAATCTACATGTGTACACTCTATGAGGTACGTATACCCAGGAATATCCTTATACAACATTTTTACACTTTAATCACAAATATTTTGTCAAATCAACTAATTAACAACCTAAAAAGATAAACATTGAATAAATCCTCTCTATGACTTATAAGTAACCTCAGGTGTACATCTAGAGATCAATCCTTCTTCCATCATACTCTTGCACTCATGGGTGAATATGAATCTCAACATATTCCTCGCGTTAACAATCTTCTTCTAACATCGCATATGTCTCTCGATCTCATTAAAGACTTATCTAATCACACATCTCTTGACTTGGAATATGTCTACCCAAGTATAGTACTTCAGGACCCATCAAGTCATTTGATTCAATCATTTGACTGAGACCCTGTCCACCCAAGCATTGTACTGCATGACTTATCAAATATTCAAATTTCCACCTTTGACTTGGACTTTATCTGCCCAAGTATTGTATTTCAGGAGTCATCGAATCTTTTTATTTCCCCTCTTGAGTTGGATTTCATTCACACAAGTCTCATATTTCAATACCATTCAACTTTAATAAATATGGACCTCTTTCTTTATGAGTCCATTTCAAGCCCTCATCCAAAAAAATTAAGAAAACTAAAAAAAGAACAAAACTCTGAATTAAAACACTGTAAATTAGAAATAAAAAGTGCATATAAAATAATGTTAAGAATTCCATTTATTAGCGGATACCTTCATCATACCATTATTAAATATTCACATTCATCACCTATTTATGACATAGGTTAACCTTGTTCCTATTGGGCATTATGTGTCTCATTTTTGTCATGGTTCTTACCATTTCAGATATTTTTACCTATGGTTTTGTCTTGAAGCTTACTGATGGAAACTCCTCTTTTCAAATAATTTCTCTCTTTAACAAAAATCTCAAACTTCTTTACCTGATCCATTTTGACCGCCCATCTTAATCTACGATGTTGAACCCTTACGTCTTACTAGTCGCATGAGGCTGAGACTTAGGGGCAGAATTTTCTTTCCCAAGAAGCACAATATCAACATACAAGGAAAATTAAAGCAATCTAAAAATACAAAAAAACTATAAAATCAATACACCTTTCATCCTTCACAGTCTTTGGTGATAAGCCCATACTTCTTACTAGTGATTAACCAAAATCTAGAAATTTATTAAGTTAATCTAAACTAGGAACAACAATAAATAAAAGTAAATAAAAGTAATGAATAAATATAGAAAGTGACCCAAGCAACTAAACTAATGAAAATGTGAAAACCTAATTGACAAGCAGGGTTGGAAGGACCTTAGCTGGTTCATAGGTTGATCTAGACTGTGTTGAAAATACACCGAATATTTTGGAAGCAAGAATGAACATGTAGAGATCTTGTAAAGGATAGATCTGAGCTGTTTAGATGGGATGGGGTGCCTAGGAGAGGATCAAGGCACATGCGGGTGCCCTAGTCTGAGTTTTGAGCACCCTAGTTTCTGCAGGAGGTCTAGAAACTAGATTTGTAGAATCGGATGATGATTTGAAACCCTCAGTTGTTATCGTGTGTAACTCATTGTTCTACGTTGGATGTCGCCAATGATAAATGATGAAAGATATACCTACGAGATCCTAAAAGAAACATCAAACCCTAAAAAAAATGCAAATAAAGGGGTCGAACTATCCTCAATGGCCATAATGGTGGACTTAATAACTTAGTGTTGCACTACATCTTAGACCCTATGTAGTTTTATGCGTGTGTGTGTGTGTGTGTGTGTGTGTGTGTGTGTGTGTGTGTGTGTGTGTGTGTGTGTGTGTGTGTGTGTGTGTGTGAGATCATGCCCTAGGTTTTTCTTGTGCGATTCACACTTTGTGAAAGCAGTGAGAAATAACTGTGTATAAAATGTAATAGAATGGTGGATGGAATAAAAAAAATTTCGCTCCTATGTTGTGTCATGCAGATGAACCAACATTGTACCTTATGATGGAGCTAGATGGATGAAAATGAGATTTAGATGGATGCAACCTTAGATGATGATAGTAGTGCCTAGTGCTTGGTCCCTCATTATGAAATCATAACTTTGTATTTATATGGTTCTCTTGTTCTAATTTCGTAATTAATCCCGAAGAGGCCAACCACCAAAAATATAGAATGTTCAAAAGGCTAGAAAGTGCACAATAAGTGGCAATAAAGTGTAAAAAGGATTAGGGCACCCTGATTGGGACTAGGGTGCATGTGGGTGCCCCAATACTAGCCTAGGCACCCCAGTCAAGGCTAGAATGATGGAAATGCTAAAAACATACTAGGCATGTATACGATGAAGGTTAGAAATGATGATAGAAAACAAAGTAAAATGGAAAAAAGATAGGGGTTAATTAGTACTTTTTTCACTCAAAAACCATCTAAATAGTAGTATGAGATCAGGACCAAATAATGTCTAAAGTGCATGATTTTTTGTCTACAATTGGCAGTATGAGACTGGGAACAAAGAAATTCTTTACTCACCTACATTTTATCTTTGGTGTTGAGCACTTTCCTTTTACTGATGGCATGGGGCAACAGCTAAGGGGTCCTTCACAAAAAAAACCAAAAAATCCTTTATGAAATCTTAATCAAAGTGCTTAATAAAAAAATAACCAAAAATTATTTAGCTGCTCATGTTAAAGAGAGACAAAAAATTTGTCAACTTGATTTCCAATTAGTAGGCCATCTATGGATCTAAGTCCATTCAAAACCTATAAAGTAGCATCATCTTGGAATAGGTCAGATAATATTGACTGGAGATTCGTTACATTTTTCTCACATAGATCATTGTTACGCCCTATGATGTCACATCCATTATCTTCACTTCCATATCACTATTCATCTCATTTTCACGTCCTTCTTGCCTCTCGGTGATGAGCGCTCACATATTTCTAGTTGAGTGGAGCCACGAGTGGAGTGAAACATATTATCATTTTATCATCTACATTTCTTCTAATTGAATGGAATGCTTATTATTATTTTCATCTGCTTTCAAGCAATGCACCCTTTTTATCGAGTTGTAAAATACCAAAAACATTCAAAAATGTTACACAAAATACAAAAATAATATAAATTGTTCAAAACTCCAAAAATAGTTTTTAAATGTCACAATCAAAACATTCAAATAATGTTTGACCAACTTTCAACAATTGTGTAATGCCCACTTCCCTTTGACAATTTTAGATACAGATTTTGATACCATTGATTGTATTATGGACACTATTATGTTTTATTTCAGTATGATGGTTAGATGTTAGATCTTGAATTATTATTGATCTAGGTTCAGTTATTATGCATGATGGTTACTAGAGACATTTCTTGGATATGGTTGATGATATACTGTTGTGACATGGATATATTATAGATGTTGATTTGGATTTGTGACAAATGGATATTTTGAGTAGATCTAGTATGGTATATTTTGATGATGATATAGTTGACTTATTTAATTAAAATGATAATGTTGAATTCTTGATATTGTTGTGATTCATATGCTTAGATGATCTTGAGATGTTGTTTATATCATTTTGGATGTTCTAATGCAGCCACGAGGCTGAAGGAGGTATTTGCATTTTGCAGGTTAAAAATCACAACAATGTCAGGGGACTGGAGACTAACCATATTGAAATTCTTGGTGAAATCAACAAAGGTCACCATGATAACTATGTTGTTTATTTGTGTGTTGAGTTAGGTTAGGATTTCCCATGGGGGGGATCTCCATTACATGTGACCATGGGATATGTGTTTTATTTATGTGTTCCTTTTTGAATAAATGTTATATATATATATTATTTAGTAATGTATTCCTTCTTGTAATTTAATTTAAATATGATTAATTAATGTGATAGTCATATAGTTAAATTTTATTTAAAATAAATTGGGATATGGAATGTAATTAATTAAGTTGTTTATTTTAAATATTAATGTGAGAAGAGTGTGTAAGTTAATGTTGTAAGAGGATGTAAGAAATTTGTAAGAGTATGTAAGACAGATTTTGAAGGTCAAGCACTTCACCTCTTATGGAATTCGAATTTGTCCTTGGAGGCCAAATTTGGAGGCTTGTGGGACAAGTTAAACTTGTCCCACACCTCTTAAAATCATCCACCATCCATGCATATGGTTTAGAGGTTAAATTTAGGCAATTATAATGCATTTTGAAGTGACAAATTGTAAGTTTTAATTGCAGTTCCCTTACATGTTTTAAATTTGGTCCTTTTGGAGTATGGGCATTTTGGAATATGTAAATCATTTTGTCTTTTTTATTTATTGTGATTTTTTGATTGATGTTGATTTCCTTTTGGAGTTGAGGAAGAACGATGTGGCATCCCACATGGATCCACATCATCCTCTTCTCTTCCCTCTCCTTTATATTCAAGCTTCTTGCTCATTTGGTGGTTATTGAAACTTTGTCCATTTCCTCTTGGGGCGCATTTTTTTTTTGTGCTGATTTGGAGCTTGTTTGTGGAAGAGCTTGGAGCCTTTTTGCTTGCTTGAACCTTGCTGATTTGGGACTATTTTTGGAATCTTGGAAATCTTGTGAGCTTGGAACAAACTCCATTATGGAGAGGTAGGCATCTAGAGCTTGTTTTAATGTTCTTCCTTCTCTTAAATGCATTTTTAAATGGTGTTTGTGTTTGCATTCTTGGCCGGTTGGGTAGAATGCTTAGGGCATGGTGTAGGAGAAGGTTATGGGGATTTCATATGGGGGGCATAAGGGATTTCCAATGGCACTATGTTATTGAGGAGGGAGTTTTGGTTTGGGATCCACCTTGGAAAAGAAACTGCTTGCATGTCTTACTCTTGGGGGGGCATAAGGGATAAACTTGGGGGGGCATAAGAAGGGGTTGGGAGATATAAGGTTTATGGGTTTGATATGTTTATTGGTGGTATGCATTTTGGTGGATGCCCAATTCCAAATTTGGGAGGCATAAGGAGTTCCCCATAGTTCTTACTCTTATTGGCTTGCTTGATCAAGCCTATGTATTGTGTGTATGTTTTCAAATGCAGGTAGGAACTACTGTCTTGTTTGGATTGAGTATCTTATTGTTTGTATGCAATGTGAAGTATGCTTGTTTGTTGTGGAAGAAGCCTTGTTGCCATGTGTTGATGTTCATACTTTATTTTAATATGGTTGGGGCTCGGGGGCCAATGAGGAAAGGATGGCTTCTCCTTTCTCATTGGATGTCTTGGTTGGGTGGAGAGCATTGCATTTCCTTCTTCCTTGTTGTGATCAAGATGAAAAGATGGAAGAATAAACATGCTGCTTTTTGGAGCAAGAAGAAAATAGTTTGACAGTCATTTTCCTTTAAATAATTCATTGTAACTTTTCCCCACCTTGCGTGGATGAGTGTATAAATGTTGTAATGTGAAGTTGTTGCATTGTAAATGGAAGTTGTATTTGAATTGATAAATGTACAAGAAGAATTATACTTTCTCTGTTTTGGTTTGGAAAGAAAATGGAAATGATATTCCATACTCTGTATTTTGTAATTTGAAACCAAATCAAATGGGAAAAGTGATAAGTTGTAAAATTGTATTGAGGATCAATGAAAAAATGCATTACCTTCTCCAAAGTGTATTGCACATCTGATTTTGAATTATTGTTAAAATTTGATTGTTGTTTGAAAAGAAAAGAAAGAAAGAATGCGTGGGAAAGAAAGACAGTGTGATATGCTTGTAAATTGTTTATTGAAATTGAAATCAGACATGCATTTCTATGTAGAATTGAATGGATGATCTAACAAGCATTGTATTTGACTAAGTTAGAATCATATGTACATTCAAAAGAAAAAATTGATAAACAATTTAAAAGGAAACAAATCACTGTTTTGAACTCCTTACTCGCAATTTGCATTTTATAAAAAAAAAGCAGTTCGACCTTATACCAAATAGTAAGTTATGAAACAATGAAATTTAAACCTATTATTACCTAAGGAACTCAAATTCATTATAATAGTCAAGAATGAATCTATAAAACTTAATGAATTCCATTTGGGGGCTTGCAGAGCCATTTTTCTCGTCTACTGTCAGAAAAACACAACCTTGACCAAATTGGACAAATTAACTTCCCTAAAACACTCTAAACTCTCCCTAGACTGATCCTCCATGCCCGACTGACATGTTGAGTGAAGGAGGAGTTCTAAATTGATCGAATTGAAAAGTTGAAATCTGCCAGTCCACAAATAAAAATCCTAAAGATTTATTTCATTAAATTTACCTAGTAAAATTCATTAATTTTTAAAATTTATAAATCCTGTGCAAAGAGGGCATCGAGAGCTTTTCGAAAAGTCCTAATTTTCCCAAATCTGACATTCCTATCAAAAGTTATGGCCATTTGAAGTTTTACTTCAAAATGGCATTCAAAAAATAAAAATAAATAATAAATAATAATAAATCTAACTGTTAGAAAAAAATAAAATTTTGACTTTGGAAAAATTTCCCGAAAAGGTCCGCAGCCCCCACCAACCCGCAACCAATCGGAGCCTGCCACGTGGCACCCTGGGAGGGGCAAACCGATTTTAAAACTTATCTTTTGAAAATTTGGTCTTGGGAAATTTTTTCCCATTTTACCCCGCCAACCTGTTGGCCTGCAGCCAATCACATGCTACCACGTGGCACGAAGGAGGGTGGACCGAATTTGAAAACCTATGTTTTTGAAAATTTTGCTTGGGAAAAATTTTCATTTTCCCTCCACTAGCCCGCAGCCAATAAGAGGGTGCCACGTGTCCTCTTATGGCTATGGCAGAGGCGCGGTTCTCTTTTAAACTTTACTTTTTTTTTAAATTTTTGGGAAAATTTTATGTTTTGGCCCTGCCAACCCACAACCAATGAAAATGTGCCATGTGGCACTCTAGGGTGGCGGCGGGAAGGGCAAAAGCCCCTTGACCTTTTGGTTTTATTTTTTGCGTTTGTGGAAAAAGTCTTAACTTCTCTCCACGGCCTGGTTCCCCGCCTTTCCCTTCAGGATCTGTCCCTTAGCGAGTGTGCGGAACTGCGCGCTTCTTTTCCCCTTTCCCCCTTTTCATTGGCATAAAGCGCTAAAACACCTTGCCGCTCCACCAATTTTTCTGTTTCCTCTTCCGCTTAAGGTCTGGGATCGACACGTGTCCTTCTGGGGGCCTGCGAGGGTGCGGAGTGCGTTTTGCCTTTGAGCTTGCATTTGGGAAATTTCTCAATATTACCCTACGACCCACCGGACTGCCCTAGGAGCTTTTCCCCTCCTCTTGTCACGTGTCCCTCTAGGGAAATTTTACCCTAGGAACTCCGCTCACTCATAACTGGAGTGTTGTAAGGAGTTATAAGGACTTCTTTATATCACCGGAAAGGTGAGAAAATTTTCTATCTATTGGGAATGGTTTAGGGAAATTTTGGAAGTGTTTAATAGGAGAAAAATATAGTTGAAGTTCTGAGCCTGTTAGAAAGTAGGTATGGGGATAAACTACTCCCTGAAGATAATTGAAGCATGTAACCCTAAAATTGGAACCTTGTGAACTTGATATAAGTAAATAAAGGAAATTTGTGTTTTGGTAAATAGGTTTTGTTCTAGAACCTGCCAATGGTAGATTGATGCCTTGCAACCTGGTTGTAAATACTTCTAATAAAAAAAATTATTCCATAATTTTCTAGCTAACCCTAGGTTGTTTCCTTGTTCTCAAGTGGTTGTATAAACCGGCACTACAAACTGTGTAACACAGTTTAACATTTTTTAATTTTTACGGTGCTCCTCATGATTATTCTAGATCATATTTATTTTCCATGGTGTATATCTATGCTCGAGGAACACATTTACCCTTTTGCAAAATAACTTTTCTTGGGGCACACTTGGATTTTACATTTTAATCCAATACAGATCAAATTTCAATGGGATCTGACATGAGTATCTTTTGGAGTATCTAAGTATCACTCCACTCTTTGGCCTGATCCAATCCTCTCACATTTTAAGCTATCACTTGGGGGCATTCAAATCTGTCTAGTTCTTCAATGTGGAACACATTCAGAGTGTCATTAGACGTTGTTTTTGCATTTTGTGATTGTACTGTTGTAGTTTGTCAGAATTATGACAATGCTTTTTCTTCTTTCAGTTTGTTATTTTTTTATACTTTATTTATCTTTGTTGTAGACAAATTACAAGAAAATTTATTTGCATCTTAGGTCACATATAACTTTAGTGTGGTTCCTTCCTGTTCATATTGGGTTTGTTTGCAATGCTTGTTACGTGTTTTCTTATTGCTTGCACGTGTTTTGTTTTCCTCCTAGTTTATTTAAGCTATGGAATGTTTGCCATTTTCCATTTTTCTCTGTATTCATATTTTTTTGCATTAGTATTTCCTACTTTTCAAAACTTAAAATTAAAAAAATAAAATATTTCAAAAATCCAAAAAAATAACAAAATTTTCAAACAAACATTCACTTATCACATAAATCCTACAATTGGAAATCCCTTGAAGTGAATCTTTCAACCTTTCAACACAATCTCGATAAATTCATACCTTTATCTACTACCCTAGTGATAGTTCTAATCTTACAACTATCACTTTCTTCCCTTTGCAGGATATGTTATCTTTTCTTGGGGCAAGTCACAAAATTATTTTTCCTTCGCGCTATAACTTCACTTGGGGCAATTTCTCTTCGATCATTTACACAACAAATCCAACATGAGTGTCATAAGGAATTGTTTTAAATCCACTCTTCTAGTCTGATCCTATTCCCACTTGGGAGCATTTTCATCTACTTAATTCATTGTGGGGCACATTAGGGGCATAGATGATTGTCTTCTTTTTTGAATTTATGTTGCATTACTAATGTTTACTTTTTGGACCACTTGTAAGAAATGTGATTACATCTTGGTTCCTTTATAACCATGATGCATACACCAACTTTGTATATGGGGTTCACTTTCCTTTTTTATTTTTTCTTTGTTATGTGTGTTTATTTATGTGCATTTGGGTTAACCATCTTGATTATTTCATAATAATGGTGACAATTCTATTGTGCAACAAAAAAATAAGGTTTCTCTAAAATTATTCTCCAAATGATGCTCATGCTACGATTCTTCTTCCTATCGAGCGACCATTTACTGCCTTGTTGCGTCATCCACCCATTTGAGGGGGCATTCCTCTACTGTTCTACTTGCTAGGGTATCCTAATGCTTCATTTTTATGCTCTTTTCTCTACACACGTCTAATAGATTTAAAGCACTATTACTTCACAATAGCAGTTTAAAGAGAGGAAAATGTAGACAACCTAAATTACACACTTGTTCCCAATGCTATCCCAACATATCCTGTTATTCACCCATTTTTGATTAATTGAATAATTTGATTAAATCATACACATTGTACTCCTTTGGATTAATTAAATTAAACCCTAGTACCCCTTTAGATAATTTAATTATCATTTATTAATTAAATGATTAATTAATTAATTAGTGTGCACATCCTAGTCATCTACCGCTCAGATTCTCAATTAGCAACTACTTGGACTCCACATCCTCATCCTAGTCAACTACACTTCTAGAATCCTAGAAAGGTGGGGGAAATTAAATTTGCTGGCACAACCACCTTTCTGGATGCAACTTCTGCAATTAATTCCATTACTACCCCTAAATGTCCCATAATTATTGCAACCTCCTCAAATTTTATTTTTAGCATGTGCATTCAACCCATTTCAACCAATTTCTAACCACTTTTTCCTATATTAAATACATGCTTACACTCTTACAAACCCTCTTGGATTTACTGTACAAAAATTCTTTCAATATTGTCTCTAATATTTACATATTGGAAGCAATAATCCAAGCTAAATCTATGTGTTCGTAACATTGGTCAATCCACCTTTGGAGGTCACTCAAGATCACCCAAAATCAGTTATTCACAAGGTTACACAACTTCAAAGCTCACATAACCTTACTCGAGGTTTCTTAGAAAGCTAGGAGAAGTTTGCATTGTTTTGTGTATCTTCCATTTTAGTTTATTTTTTCACAGCATACAATATGTGTTTATGTAAATGACTATTCAAAATATTTTTTTCTCAACTGACCTAAAATTAACATTTAGGAAAATCAATCCAACGCATGCATTTGAAAATATGACCATTGTAAGTCCAATGGATGAGTTCATAACATACAAATAGGTTTTTTGGATGAACCTCTCCTTGGATAATGACTATGTCTAGGCTGAAATTGGAATCAATTCCAAGAAATGAGCTAGTTTGGAGATATATTCTTTAAAATATGCAGTGTTTCCCTAAGACCTAAGTTTGAGAAGTAGAGATTACCTAATAGACTTAGGGCAGGGGATAAAGTGGGAGTATTTAAATTGTTCGATAAATAGGTAAATGGGATAATGTTTGAATAAATTCTAGAGGGATATTAGTGTCACATGACCATGTTATGTTTTTTAGTCGCATAAATTTTGAAACTTATCCTTAAGAAATGAGAAGTTCGGATGCATCTTTACACTATGACTTGTGCAAAATTTTTAAGACTAATTGACCTCTCCTTCTCTCTCTCTCTTGCATGAATTTATTTACTACACACATTACTCAATTTTTCATATACCTCAGTTTCATTTATCCAAAGCAGTATATTACTCCTAAACATCTCACCCAATATCTTTCTCAGACATCATGAAATGTCTATATATGAGTTCCCCATAGTCAACTCATATGTCATAAAAAGACAATATTTAATTAGGCCCCAAAATGTAGAAGGGTTTTAAAAAAACCTACGAGGACAAATATCAGGCCTAAAAATATAAAGAATGGACTATGATATGAAAACCTAAGGGAAATGATGGAAATATAGGTTTCATGTTAATTAAATAAGTGTGTTTACCAAAATGTAATATCAAAACTAGGATTTTACCCTATTAATATATATACTTGTGTTAGTTATGACATTAGAATCAAAATTAGAAAAAAAAATACAATAAATATGAGGATCTTGTATACACCTATTTTTTCACTTTTTCATCTTTCGTACCTGTAATTGACAATTTCCTTTGTGCAAATAAGGGTCACTGATGCATTTATTTATAGAGCAAGTGCCTTAAGGGGATTTACGAGAATGGGGAATGATTATTCACATAACCATTATGGGTTAGAGACAGTACACAAAGAGAGTGTCATTATTGGGTCTTAGCCTTACTTCTCCTTGAACTAGGTATTCTTGTCCTCTTAGGTTATATACACATCACATTCATGACTTCTTGCTTGAATCTCATCATTCAACACCTTATTCATCCTGAAACAAAAATAGAATATGATTAACCGTAATGATAGAGTAACTGAATGTAAACTATGATATACAACTGCTAAGTACAATGCAATGCAAGAAATAACCAAGTAAAAATGAAACCCTAATCACAAGAGAGAGAGAGAGGTTTTAGCTTAGTTGCACTTGATTCAAGACTGATGCAAACTGGGAAAACTGATGAACATGAAGTTAACTATGTCGTAAGAGGCCTCTGTAAATTTTGGAGTTCATGGATAAGGTCAGACTAGGGCGCCTAGACTCGGGCAAGGGCACATGGGCACTAAATACCTCTACTAGGTGCCCATGATTGCAAAAATGCTCAGAACTTGATTTTTGTTGTGTCACATTAGTGATACTAATATTCATTGTTGGGTCACATGTATGTCACACTTTGATTTTCTAAGTGTTACTTGTAACCTACAAAATAGATATTCACCTGTAAAAACCCACAAAACCATAAAATCCAAAAAAGAAAGATGTAATATGGGGAGTCAAACTAACCCTGACGGTCACTCGACATAGTGAACTTATGACCGAGTGTTGCACTACATCTCAGACTCCATGTAGTTCTTGTGAGTGTGTGTAGAAATTGTGCCCTAGGATGCCCTTGTGCAAGATGCACTAGATAGTGGGATAGATTTGCTAAAATATGTAAATGTGTGTATGGAATAGAATGAACTTCCCCTTCCTATGCAGTGTATGCAAAAAATGCAGTCCCTTGTCCCTTGAATGGATGCTAGATGGATGCCTTTGAGTGCTTTGAATGCATTTTTATGAAAGCTTAGGTGATAGTAAGTATGCTTAGATCTTGGTCCCTTATTTTGATCACATAGCTATGTATTTATATGATTCCATTTGTTTTAATTTCGTAATTGACAACTTGAAGACCGACCCATAAGAAAATAAGATGCCCAAAAAGATGAAAAAGGCCTAAAAAGAGTGAGTAAGGTGGATAGAGGTTAGGGGCGCCTAGTGAGAATGAGGACGGTTGGGTGCTAGTGTCTGAAGTCATAAAAGATAAGAAAGTAAAGTTCTGAATTGGATGTAGGGTGTGTAAGACCAAAGATAACATAAAAGAAACATAAAAGAGGCCAAAGATAGTTATCAATTACTAGTTTTCTCACTTAGGAATCATGTAAATGCTAGTATGTTTTTAGGACCTAGAAATGTACCCAAGTGCATGATTTTGTGTCTACATTTTCCCCCACTTTATGTTATTGAGTGAATACTTGATAACATAAAGTAGTTAGAAGATGTGTACCTTTTGTTCCTGTAGAGTGTGATGGCGATAACGTGCCAAAGAGACAAGTGAAGTGTGGAATGAGTGCAAAATGAAGCATGGAAGCTGAGAAGGGAAAGTGACCCTAGGGGTGAAGTGTATGCACTAATTTGTACCTATTGTTGTGCTTGAATTTTTGATGTAGGGTTTTTTCTTGTTGCGTATTAAGGACAAACCTGCAAAAGAAGAGAAAAAGAGTAGTCAAAGTCATGTATTATGAAAACTTTGCAAAAGTGTGTAAAAAGTAGTAAAAGGAAAGTGTGCACCTGATGTGAAAGAGTGTAAAGGATAGAAAGATGTCCTGGAATGTTGTGTTTTTTGGGCGATCTCAGAGAGTGAGTTTTTTGGGATCTCACACCAAACATGAGTTTTTGGGGCGATCTCATGCCAAGTGCAATTTTTTTGGGTGATTTCATGCCACAAGAAGAGTATTGGGAAGAGAGGTATAGTCTTAATCTCCATCCATGACTGCTTCCTATAAAAACACCACTGCATATGGTACATCCCTATTTTGTTCCTATTGTCCTGATTGTTCTAAATTAGTTCTAATGTACTGATTGTAACTAATGAAAGGAGATAGAATGTATTTTGTTGTTGAGGACTATGCATGTACTGTAAAACTGATCTAAAACTTTGTAGAATATGTTTGATCTGATAAATGATTATGTGTGCCCCGAGGAATTAGTGCCCAAGGGAGGACATAGGCACCTAGGCACTCCTGTCAGAGCTGGGCAATGGTGTTTATGTTGTGTTGAGGACCCAAGTTAGATTCTGGGCTGTTCTGTGATTGCATTTCTGTTATGTTCTTGTATTGAGCATTCTTATAATGTATCTATGAGCTATTATATGAGGTGAATGATTCACTTAATTTATGTCCCCTTATTTGGGGTACATGTGACATGTCAGATAGGAGTGTGCGGCCCAAAAGA
Organism: Taxus chinensis; assembly: GCA_019776745.2. Lineage (NCBI taxonomy): Eukaryota > Viridiplantae > Streptophyta > Pinopsida > Cupressales > Taxaceae > Taxus > Taxus chinensis. The sequence continues at coordinate 181,438,809 of CM034153.1, read as the reverse complement.
GAGGCCCTGATGTTGATCTAAAGTGGATAACCTACATGGGGCGGGGATATACATGGTAGAAACCAAGGCACATGCAAACAAAGTGGCTAACAACACGTGCTAGTAGAAAAAGTAGTAAACATGTAATAGAGTACAATGTAACAATCAAGCAAGTGTGCAAATAATGTAGACCATGAAAAGTGGGTTTCATACATGGAACATAACTCACAATGTCACAAGAAAATCAGGGCAGAAGTGGCCAAAAACATACAAATACTGATCAAACAAGACATAGGGCATAGCCCACAAACAATGACATACAATAAAAAAAATGTCAAGAAAAATGTATCAAACAACCATGGTGGAAAATAATCCTGTAAGGTAAATGCTACACATGAAGCACCCATTAGCATGTTAGAAATATAAAAATATGTCAAAGCATGTATGTATCAATGGAAATTAGTGTGCTAGAAAGTAGAAGTAGTAATAATGAAACAATACACCTGTAATGATGTGTAATGTGTGAGAAATGTAGATGCCCCTAAGAGCCTCGGTGGGACTGGTAAAAGGTATAGTGCCAAACATCATTGTTACGTGTAAGAACCTATAAGATTTGCATTCAAAAGTAGAGATAAATTAAATGCAGATGTGTATATAGAAAGATAATGAAATACAAAATATTCTAACATAGTAAACAAAGTGTACATGTAAGTAGTATAAGCAAGAAAAATAAGTGCAACCAAGATATGCAAATGTTGAGTGAGTGTAATGGAATGGTATGCAATGTGTGAATGTGATAGGAGTAGTGTCCCACCCAATGGATGTGTATGAGATTAGGTTCATTTATAAAATACCCCTCAACAATCAAGAATGAACCATATAACAAGAGTGTGTCATCGGGAAATGGTTTGAGAAGTGTATCGCTAGAAAGATGTATCCTGAAGCACAAAGTGTGAAGTGTAGAATGAGGTGAGTTTCATTTGAGATTTAGACCCTCAAAAGTCGAGTATGAACCATGGAACTAGAGTACGTCATAGGGTAGTGATGATACAAGATGTGTATCAAGTTGTAAGATTGCTTAGAAATAGGAAGTATGAAGCACAAAGCGTAATAGTAGAAATGATAAACACCTGATGATATTAGGAGGGGGAGTAAGCATGATGCCCCAAAGTGTATGATGAAAAGTATGTTATCCGATGAAAGTGAAGGGCAAGGGTCCTCCACCTGATGTCTGAGGAGATAAAGGTGCATGAAAATGCTCTAAGACCGATGGTGTATGAGATGACAATGTGCATGTGAAGGAAGCCTATGTGGTGAAAAACTATGTGAATAAGGCATAGGAGGTGATGAGCACCTATGTGAAGTAGCCCTAGGAGGTGATGAGAACCTATGTGAAGTAGGCCTAGGAGGTGAAGGAGGTGGTGAAATCCTATGTGAAGGGGCTACCTGAGTAGGGGACTTAGACCGATGAGATGGACTAGTGGACTGATGAGAAAAGTAGTTCGTGTACAAATAGGATAGCTAGGTGCAGAATGTGCCTTAGATTTTAGAGGCCTAGGGTGCCTAGATGGTGTAACTAGTGGAAGGATTTCCTTAAGAGGAGAATGAGGCAATGATTTGCATGGTGGAACACATTAGAGAGTGAAAAATTTCTTATTGTGAATGAATTTGAGACAAAAGTGATTAATGGAAATGGATTGCTTGAGTGGCATGGAGCCAAGGAAGACCTAAGAGCATGTCACAACCTTCAATTGAAGGTGCCACAATGAATGACACAAGCATGGTGAGAGGCCCAAATATAACTGGAAGCTTGATGTAGCCATAAAATTTGGGAATAGGATATGAAATATTAGAGAGTGGATAGTTGATAGTGACGAGGAGTGTAATAGAGCACACACTAATAGGAGCCAATGGATTGATCATCGTGTTATTGACAGTATGAGTTCTGATAGAAGCATTGATGTGTAGTGAATCAGAAGAAAATGTAGCATGATAATCTTGATCAGAGAATGTAATGAGTGGTGGAGATGCATCAATATTAACAATTAGAAAATTAAGAGGCCCTGATGAAGGAGGAGGCATAACGTGATATGTATGATTAGAAAAAGAATCAATAGCTTGTGTGTTATGCTTAGGAAATAGATCTTTAAATATTTTATGCTTTTGGTTTTCATTGACTGAATTAGATGCCAATGGCTTAGGGAGCTCAATTGCATTGTTTTAGATAAGATCTTGAATGAGATGCTTAAGTTTGAAACATCGATTAGTTGAATGCCCAACACATTGATGATAGTCACATTTAGCATTTTCGTCATAATTGCAGCCATGAGGGTGAGATGGATTAAGATTGAGTGGAAGTGGAAGCGTACTAATATTGCTTTCAACAAGTTATGGCAATAAGAAATGAGGAGCATAAGGAAATTTTGTAAATGTATGCTTTGGAGGTTGTCATTGAAGCTTTTTAGGAGTAGAGACAAAGTTAATAGTAGCTTTTTCTTCAGTGGGCTTAGGAGATGGCTTGAAAGTATATTTTCTTTGAAACCTATTAGAAGATGAAGATGAAGCATGATCATGATATTTGAGCTTACCCATAGATAAGAGTTTGCTTTCACGTAACTTAAGTGTATGTCATAGTTGATCAAATGAGGGAGAGGTTTCAAAGATAACACTCTCTTGCAATGGAGATAAGAGACTTTGGACAAAAAAGATCTTACAACTCAGAATCCATGAGTACATTGGTCATCTTAGCTAAATTGTTCTTATAGTGTAATACATAGTCAGCTAGATGCTCATTAGATCCTTGTTTGTTTTGTGCAAGTTGAGAATAGGATATTTTAGAACCAATATTGATTGAAAAATGTGCAAGAAAAGCATCGGCTAAATGCGTAAATGATGTTACCAAATGAACAGGTAGATCGTAAAACCAATGCATGGCATAATCTTGTAAGCTCCTAGGAAATAGCTTGGCTAGAAAAGTATGATCATCCACATAATCGAGACATGCCACATGAAAAGATCTAAGATGCTCTTGAGGGTCACCATGGCCATTGAAGGTGGGAAGCTTAGGGGTGACGAAATTTGGAGGAAGTGCATAAGTGGAAATGGTGGGTGCAAAAGGAGTGTGAAGGAGTAAGGTGGAATCAAGAGATGGAGATGCACAAGAAGTAGCTATCTGAAGTTGACGATATTTGAACTTGGAGATCCTGATAGAGAGAGGATAAATCATTGAGTGCCAAAGAGGAAGCTAGGTCATTAGAAGCATTGAGTTGAATAGAGGTGGAGTGAAATGGTTAGTAGGAATGTGAAGGAATATAAGTGGAGGCCATGAAATAGTGGAAGAACCTAGGAGGAAGTGGTAGAGTTCTTGAAGAGGTTTTAGTAACTAATAGGAATAGAATATGTCGAATAGTGGATGTAGGATTGTCACATTAAGCTTGACGCTAATTGGTAAGCTTCCTCCTTGATCAATGTTGGTGTCCTCATCATATGATCTAGTTCACTGTCAGATGTTTCAATGTTTTCAAGATGAACATTGAGTCTGGAAAAAGTGTTCGTCAGATAAAGGGTTTATAAGAAACCCTATGAGCCGAAGATGGAGGAAGTTCAATATGCTCGAAAAATTCCTAGAAGTAAGAAGTTGGGTTCTGAATAGATGGGTTCACCAAATGATTTAACAAAAATAGAATATGCTAAACCCTAATTGCAAAGTAAATGAATGTAAACTATGATATACAGCTGCTAAGTACAATGTGACAACGTAAGCAATATGTAAGTAAATATGAAACCCTAAACACAAGATAGAGAGAGAGAGCAAGGACTTATCTGATTTTTTCACTTGATTTAGGACTTGATGCAGACTAGGAAAACTATTGAACAGAAGGTGAATTTATGTCGTAATAAGTCTCAAAATAAATTTTAGAGCTCACAGATAGGATGCCGAAATAGGGTTCCTAGACTGGGGTGAGGGTGCTTAGGCACTAGAGTCCTTACTGGGTGCTCACGTGACTGTGAAAATGATCAAAACTTGATTTTTGTTGTGTCACACCAGTGTCATTGATATTTGTTGTTAGTCGTTTACCTGTATGTCACACCTTGATTGTCGAGTGTTCCTATAACCTAAAAAATAGATGTTCACCTGAAAAAACCACAATACCTCATCAAATTCAAAAATAAAGATGTAATATGGGGAGTCAGACTAACCCTGGAGGTTACCCAATAGAGTGAAATCATGACTAAGCACTTACTTAGATCTCAGACTCCATGTAGTTCTTATGAGTGTGTGGAGAAATTGTGCCCTAGGATGCCCTTGTGCAAAGATGCACTAGATAACGTGTATAGATTTGCTAAAAGATGAAAATGTATGTATGTAATAGAATGAACTTCCCCTTCCTATGCAGTGTATGCAAAAAAATTCCCCTTGTCCCTTGAATGGATGTTAGATGGATGCCTTTGATTGCTTTAGATGCCTTTGGATGCAAGCTTAGGTGATAGTAATTATGCTTAGAGTCTTGGTCCTTTATTTTGATCACATAACTATGTAGTCTATATGATTCCCTTGGTTGAATTTCATAATTGAAAACTATAAGGCCGACCCATAAGAAAATAAGATGCCCAAAAGATAACAGATGGCCCAAAAGGAGCGAGTAAGGTTGGAATAGAGTTTAAGAGGCTGCCCAGAGGGGATGAGGGAACCTTGGGCACTAGCATCCTAGTTGGGTGCTTGGTGTCTCGAAGTCATAAAATATATGAAATTAAAATTATGATTGGGTTGTAGAGGTGTGTAAGACCAAAGAGAACATGAAATGACACAAAAAAGAGGCCACAAGATAGCTTGATCAATTATTAGTTTTCTCACTTAGGAATCATGTAAATGCTAGTATGCTTTTAGGACCTAGAAATGTACCCAAGTGTGTGATTTTGTGTCTACACATCCATGGTCATGATCTATGACACATAATTTTCACTTTTCACGACACTTTACCTCTTTTTAGCTCCTTTGGTTGAGGCCATCATCTATGGGAAATGGTATTGGTATCATATTTTCTCATGGTCAATGCCATCACTCATGGTCGATGCCATCACTCATGGTCGATGGTGTCCTATATATACCCTCACCTCATTTGACATTTCATAAGAAAAGGAACCCAAATCATTCAGACTACCATTAGCTCTACTCTTGTGCACCATCTTCACATATTCTCACCTAGATGTTTTTTCATCTTGCATATTTCTTGGATTGGATTGGATGCTCTTCTTCTTGGATGGTTGCTTGCACTATTAGGCCACCTATAGTAATTCTAGGACATGAACAATGTTTCCCTTCTCCACCTAATAGTGATTCTTTGTGTGTGTTGCTTCTATGGAGAGATATATGTGTCAATGACCACCCTACATGTACAAGGTGAGTGGTCTAACCATTTCTTGTCATTTTATAAAGATAACTCCATTTAATTCTTCATTGTGCTATGTTAGTATAATATTGTATGTGTTTGGATGTTAGTTAACATAATAATCTTGTTGATTACCATCTCCTTAGTTATCATCACTTTCATCTTAGTTATATCATGCAAGTTTGTTTCATTTATTGTTGATCTATACCTTTGCACACCCAACTACCGATATCTTAGTAGGGTTCCTTCCTCTATCTTGACCACGGGCCTTGGAAACCATAGGCTAACCTAGTGTAGGGATCACTACCCTCTAGATATGTAACCTTAGTCCTAATTGTAGACCCTTTAATTCTACCCCTTGTATGTTGGCACATGTGTGTTTCCTACTCATTACTTCGATACCCTTGTCAAATGGATGATTTATGAGTGCATGATATTGAGACAAGTTATTGGCATGCATACATCTCTAGTGAACTTGACGTGAATCTTACAGGACTTCTTATCAAGAACAACTCATTAAAAGCATTCATCTCCAAATTTAACCTCATATAAATACCCGAAGACTCATAAAACCTCAAAAACCCATCTGCACATACACCATTTCCTGTGGGTGATCATTCTATATCCATTTGCTCATATATAAATGCCTTTGGCCCTTGTGTAGACCTACTTTCATGGCCGATCCTATGTGTCTTCTTATATCTATTTCTAGACACCTTCGGCCTTTGTGTACATCCTTCTACATGGGTGATTGTGTTTATAGCATTAATTTTCAAACCTTTTCTCATCCAGATTATCACTCCATCATGGAGTATCTATGCCTAGGATCCTCTAACTTTGTTGTGTAGACCATTCTCGAGTCATATCATCATGAAGCTAAGTTCCCTTTTTTGTATGGAATTTTGTGTCATAGAAGCACCTAGAAACAAGCCTCCTACCTGCCGCAATGGCACACCAAGGGATGAAGAAGAAGAAAACTAGAATGAAGATATTTTTTATCATCCTCCTGAGATTCAAATATTTCTATCTTAGTTTCCTCAATATAGAGGAGAATCAAAATAAATACTTGGCAAACGTCTTCTCTGAATTGTCTCTGAACAACTTGACCATAGGGAAAAAAAGGGGAAAGTTGCTGAAATAAGGTCATCTCCAATTAGTACTCTACCAATCTCATTCTCTAGTTCATTGAAAAAATGAGCCAACAACAATCTGTTACAACAACACAATTTCTCCAAATGCAAGCCAACATGGCTAAGTTAGTCAATCGCCCTCCAATAGGATCTTGGGGCACCACTCCCCCTCCTTTTCCAAATCATCCTAATGGGGTTCCCATCACTCAACCTCCCATTAAAAAAAAAGTCTTGTGAGCAGTCCAACAAGATCCTTTAGCACCATATATTGCTAGTATGGATATTGGTGGGATTGATCCATTTATCTCTTATGACGGGTCTATTGATCCCACCCTTCATATCAAGGCCTTTGGAAATATTTACAAAGAATGGATTAGGACCAATTCATACGCTGCCACCAAATCCTAGAAAAGTCACTTACATGAGATGTTTTAGACTAGTATCATATTTTTCCTCCTAATTCTATAGTTGAGATAGAGTCCCTAGTGATGGCCTTAGTAAACGAATTCCAATATCATGATCTACCTAAAAATAACATCAACGCTTTCATCAATTATCAGTAATGTGAGAACGAATCATCAAAAGATTTTATCAAGCATTAGAAGACCCTATCCATGTGGGAAGATCATAACATGCCTAATGATAGCTTCTTTATAATTTCGTACGAGCCCTTGAGCCTCACCTTTAGTACAAGGTGAGGCTTTGTTCTCCTATTTCCTTGGAATATGCCTTTGGAAAAGGAAAAAGGTAAGACTATCTCATGAGGGAATTTGAGAAGGATCCTTCTAAGACATAAAATATCAAACAAGTCCAAATACTTCAACGTTCTAAAAACAATAATGTGATAGACGAGGGAGTCTTAGATATTCTTCCTCTCATTGCTTCTTCAAATAGGACTATTTTCAATACTGAACAACAACCTAACAACAACGACCTAACTATCATCAACCAATGAGTAAGGAAGATTTGAAACGTCAGTTTCCTAATCCGTTTAGAACAATACTAGATCCTTCTCGACCCATTCCTCATTGGCATGATGAGAGTAATTTTTATTGGTGGCATGCTAACAGGGGTCACTCCCATGAAAATTGTCATGCATTATGAATAACTACCATTAGTTTCTTCTTAGGACCCAATTTTGACTATGACGCCATCACTCACGAGCATTTGATTAAAGCGGTAAAAGATTGTAATGCAGATAAAAAAAGGATCGTCATGAGGCTATCAACCAAGCTATCGAGAAGTTAAAAATATTCTCTAATCCTATTCCTAATAATTAAAAACTATGCACCAGAATTACAGAGAGATCGGAGCTACAGAGGATAAGTAATCAGGAAGATATTCAATATTCTCCATAATATTAAACGTACCATAGATAGGATTTTATATAGCCAAGGATATAACAAAATGACTTCTTAGTAAATAGGAATGTATACCGTGTAATAGTCACAGGAAACATAATAACAAACTATATTGCTATAACCATATAACAATTACGTGAGCACTATAATAATTTCTTAACATTCCCCCCCTTAGTGCAAACATGGGGAAAACCTTCTTTATACTACAATGCGCCGCTATGTAGCTTTCTTGTAATCTGGATGGTTTCAAGGACAATACCAACAACCTTTGGATGGTTTTCCAAGTGGTTAATCAACAACCACACAATAGGATGTTTTTGAGGACAAACCAACAACCACTGGATAGTTTTTCTAGTGGATAACTGACAACCACAATATCATGATGCTGTAGTAGTATCATCAGCTCTCATCACTATCTCACTTCAAGGAATAACATAAGAAAATCTTCTGAATTCCATTGCTCATACACACAAACCAAAAAACTGGAAATGGAACATTGGATCATGCTCCCCCCTCAATGTGAAATTTCCACTTAAAAATAGGAGTGTTGCAAAAAAGCACACAATAGAAAGAACGTTTCCCAAACTGAAAGAAAACACACACCATAAAAATGCCACCAAAACTGATATGTAGCCCCATCATTGGTGACTGACGAGAGATCACTAAGTGACCTCCTTCCTCTATTTCCTCCATCCTCCATGTCTATTTTACTTAGTAAAGAAAATCATCAGAATTTTCATTGTTGTCTTCAACCATTTTTTCTTCCTCATAATCAGATTCATCATCTATGCCCATATTTGCTTCATCCATTTTGATTTTTCCATTTAGAAGATCGTGAGTTTGAATTTTACAAAATGGAGCTTTCTGCCCTTTTTTCTTGCAGTAAAAACATTCAATTTTCTCCTTATTTTTGGAGAAATTCTTGTACTTATTTTAAAAGTACAATGAAATTTCTTCTTCTACATCTTCTTTATTCCTTTTTTCCTCATCTAGAAGAGTTGATATCATATCTTCCAGTGATTATGAAGGGACCTGTCCAAGAGTGAAAACAACATTGCTATATTGGGAAGATAAACTATTCAACAATATTACTTTTGCATCTTCATCATTAACTGAAGCTTTGACTTCTACTAATTGTCTAGTGGGAGACCTAAAATCATTAATATGACTAGACATGGTGACCCTGTCATTCATTTTGAATCTAAACAACTGGAGTTTTAAAGAAAAATCGGCATTAACTACTTTTTCTCCAAATTACTTGTTTAAGCTTTCCCACATTGCATGGGATGATTTCTCGAGATCAACATAATGCAACTTAGAATATGAAAGAGCCAAAGCAATAATGGCTTTGGATTTATCATCCATACACTCCCACTTTGTTAATTTAGCTGGATCTGCTGGTGCTTTTTCCTGTCCATTTACAATCCTCCACAGATTCTTGTTCATTAACTGCATTTTAATTTTTACCTTCCAAGTGTGGAAATTGAGACCAATAAATTTTTCTAATGGTACATCCATTTTTGGTTTGAACTAAAAAACTTTTGTACAAATAACACACCTATTACTCACCTAGACACAGGTCTATAATTTTGACACTTTACAAAACAATATTTTTCAATATGAATGACTCATTATTATGACACAAGACATATTACAAAAGTGTAACATGTGAATGTTGAACATACTATATCAAATCAATAATTTAATATGCTAAAATATTGGAAACTAGCTAGGAACTTGCGGTAAAAAATGACCAAAACATATATGACATTACTCGACAAATTGACCATGTTGTAGATGCACAAGGATCTACAAAAAATAACTGAAGGTAACTATTGGAAAAGGAATAGGCTCAATACTGAAAAAAATGGAATTCTATACCTCTGCGCAGTCTGGAGAAATAAATATTTATTCAAAGATTCGATCATTGAAAACTTTTCATTTTTAAGACCTCACCAAACATCAACAACTGCCACCACCTCCGATGCAGATCAGGAATTGATTCATCTTATTGTGTTGTCAAAAAATTATGTAAAAGTAGATCTGGGTTGGTGTGTAGAAGATATATACCAAGAATAATGTAGAATCCACATAGCGATGAAAAATAATTGATAGTCTCTCGAGGTATGCGTGAATAGATGAGTTCATTATTAGTTTGAACCCAAATGTAGAGCAAAACAAGAGATTCACCATAGTCGCATGGATCAACATGCCATGAATAACTAATCACAAATCCACACATAACCTAGCAGAGTAGATGTATCGACCTACCAGAGATAAAAAATGATCATTGAATAATCAATCTAGCTCATGTGTGGGTAATAGAGGATCTGCCACAAGTCTCCATAGAATATTAGGAAAGCTATAGTTCTTAATATAACACAAACCGTAATGATATGCATTCACAACGAGAAAAAGCAACAGATATATTACATGCACAAGTCTTGCTTTATGGCTATGTCATATCCTCTAATCAACCCCTCATATCTTAGATTTCTCTATGCATGTTATGGACACTCTGATACCAAATAAAAACTATGCACAAAAATTATAGAGAGATCAGATCTACAGAGGATAAGTAATCAGGAAGACATTCAATATTCTCCATAATATTAAATGTACAATAGATAGGCTATTATATAGCCAAGGATATAGGAAAATGAATTCCTAGTAAATATGAACGTATACCCCGTAATAGTAAGATGTAACGTAATAAAAAACTATATTTTTATAACCATATAAAAATTACATGAGCACTATAATAATTTCCTAACAATAATAATACCGCAAAAAATTCTAAAAATTAAGAAAACACTACGATCAATGTAGTTGACACGAATTACCCTCCTAAAAATATGATTGTAATTAACGATGTAAAACATGTCATATCTTACGTAGAACAAGAGTATCATGTAGCATTCCAACCTTAGACTCACATATCCATCTATCCTTATGTACCTCAAAATCAAGATCCTTAAAGCAAAAACTTCCTTCCACCAGAGACCATCGGACCCTTTGAAAATTATCCTATAGGGCCAATTGTATCTAGATATGCATCTTTTTATACAAACACCATTGTCCTATGTACAATTCAAACATGTAGGGCCAGTGGCATAGGAATGGATAAAAAAATCAATTTTAAAAGTCTCTCTAACCACCCCTGCTCCTGGATCTATTTTTGACGACTCTTAACACTCTTAGCCTATTACATAGTCCATTCATGATGAGTAGGATCCTCTCGAAGCACTTTCCCAAATTCCTGGTTTAGTTCCCCTCTTAAAATTTATGCATACGTTGCCTCACCATCATGAGTGTCTCACAACTACGATGTTTGACATGAAAATTCCTTTTCTTTCCTCTTTGGGGAAGAATCCTACATTGCATGGCTTGGAACAAAGTATCCACTGATAATGTGAGGAACTCTCCATTCATATTAATCTCACCACGGATGCTCATTCATGCATTTTATTTCCCATCACTTATATGATCCCGAATGAGCTCTTGCTTAGTGAAGATGATCTACCACTCTTTATTTCAATTCAGATTGGTCATACTTCAGCCAAGTGTGCTCTCATTGATGAGGGAGTAGGAACATGTGTGGCCTTATTATTGAGGATCTCGATTATTCTATCGATAACCTAAAATCTACACGAACCACTTGTTAAGGATATGATCACCAAAAGATTCCTGCGATGGGGTGTATTTGGTTACCCATCATCATTCCCCCTAGGAATGTCCATGTCAAAGTCGTGGTATTCAATTTTACTCTATCATATATCATTCTACTAAGGCATCTTTGGAATCATTGTATGCATGTCATTGCATCTTCTGCATGTCAGTGTGTGAAGTTCACTCACTAGGGAGCTATTTATAAGATTTAAGGGGATAATAACCCTTGGAACTATGATACACTTTAGCAAAATGGGACATACAATCTCCCCACATTTGATGAATTATCACCTATCCCCTTTCGGGAATATCAATGCTTTAACTACCCTATAAATACTCTTTGTGGAAATTTCGGTCATTGTGATTTGGTCAGGCACACGCTTCCAATCTCTTAGAATTGGATGATGAAAATCTTGATGAAGTCACACTTAGAATTAATACCTTTTATCTTCCTGAACTCATCATATCTTAGTTGCCTCCTTTCTTGTGGCCTCCTAAGAAGGATCCTTTGATTCCTGTAGTTATCTCACAAACACCATATCCACCATGAGAGTGTACGGTCCAACTCAAAACCATAGTTGAATCTTGTGTAATTGATTCTTCCATATAATATTATGATGATGGTTACACCTTATACAATCCCCATCTAGTTGGATACTCCCAGATTCATGATTAGGAAGTCTTGCGTTACCAAGAAACCCTTCACAAAAAAATTAATCATGATGTGAATGTCATCTTATTATAAGAGGAACCTCCAAATACAGTAAAAAATTCTTCTTCACTGGTGCCTGAGCCTCAAATTTCTCCACTGGTTACACTCCCACATACCAACATAGACTTTGCCAACCCATTTTTCTTAATAGAAGTGATGAACGGGTTGCCATTTTTTACTACAAAGTTGATGACCTCATGAGTGACAATCCTATTTATTGTGCCTCCATGACTGAGTGCAACACTTCTCCATCGACATAATCCTCACCCATTCCCTCGGTACCCTTATCAGATACTCTAACTTTCCCTCTACATCCTATGAGACCTCTCCCCCTACCTCTTTCCCTTATGGCTCCTCAATCCTCTATAACCGAGCCACATTGCACATGACACGAGTCTTTGGGCCATAATGTTTCTGAAAATAGAGCCTATAGATGCCATATGAAGAAGCTTGAAGATGAGGTCAAACGTGCCCAAACCAAAAAGGCTACACATCCTTCCACTTCACCTCCTTTATTTTTTCTCTCATCATAGGTATTACATGCACAAACATAGATTATCATGTTTTGTGTAACAAGCATCCTGAACCTGAAAATTCCTCTCATAATCAGAAGCATGGAGTCGATTCCTCTCAGGACCAACCACCTTCCCCTACAAATACTAGACCAAAAAATACCTAAGGACCACCACTTCGCTACGATGCTTGTCCCATTATGCATGTTATTTGGTGTGATATTCTCACCTGACTGGAGGATTAGATAGATGATATCTTATTCGCCATGTAATCTAAATACATCGATAAGTAGATACTAAACAACATGTCATCAAGGACCTTATGACCCGTGTCTGAAGCCACATCCTGAATGAAGTTTATGATATCATCACCTATACATTATGATATTTTCCCCCTCATGGTTAATCATCTTTAATACCTTGATTATGTCTTAGTTTCTTTCTTTGGCATGATCCCGTGAATTTTCTTGGGTTCTCGGCCCCCACTTGGGATTTACATGAATACCTTATGACCTCGCTTGGGCTCTTGCCCCCTTGGGTTTATCACACAATCTCAAATATCTTGTTACATCCTTGCTTGGGTTATTCACTCCACTTGGATTCATTACCACTCTTGCCCTGCCATCCTACCATTAGATGTCTTGGCCTTGTTCCACCTCTTGTATTTTTCACATTGCGTGAGTTGGGTTATCTTACCAATCCCATTCTTATCAAATTTACATATCTATCACATTATTATTATTCCTAAGTACCATGATATTATCACATACATACATGTGGAAAGTAGAACAAAGATAATAAAATCATACATACAAGCTTGCAAACATAAGAATATCATCAAAATCATCATCATCATCATCATATATATATATATATATATCAAATCTATTTTATACATCGACAAAAATAATACAAAATGGATTTGGTCCATCTACAATATGGTTCAAACACCCTCACTCCATGTGGGAGGTATCTGGATTCTTTGGACTGATGAGGATGTCACCATATATCAGGATACAGAGGCCTCTCCCTACGCTCTTGCCATCTGGGCATCTAATGAAGTAATCCACATCATAACTCTCTAGGCATATTATAAGTGAGCTTCCTGCTCATGTACCAAGGCTTTGTGTGCCTATAATAGATTCTGCAGCATCAAATTTATGTTTTCAGTAACCCCTAGTGATTTCACATCCCAATATATCTTCAATTCTCTGGATGCCTCACCCACTAGATGAAATGACCTCACTAAATCCCTGAATCGCAGAGCTACTGGATCCACCATCACTTCGATATCCTTAACATCTAAAGTAGATTTTAGTATCTCATGGTGGGCTTTGTTGATCATCGAGTGCCACTCCTCCGTTGTCCACTCTAGAAAAACAAAAACCTACACACATCACTAACAATATCACATACGTCCACCCATCACTTCCTACAATTCATACATATATAAATCGAGAGCCCACTCGTTCCCCTATCACTTGTCTTATCAGTTACACAAGTTCAACCTTATGGAAATATATTTCATGCCCGATCTTGGGGTGTCTTAAATCGAAACACATCCATTTACATATACAACCTTACACTCTTACATTTATTCATCCACCAATTCATTCAAACTGGTGACCATTGCAATTTCTCAAAATGATCCCCAGTTTAAGGGAGCCACCTATCTAACACAAATTCTATCATCTCACTCATTTTTGTCCAATGGCTTTCCCATCACAAACCACTTGAAAAATAGGAGAAAATGTAGACACTAGTTTTTGGCACCCCAAGGTGACCTACCCACACAACTCATATCCATATATCAAACACTATACCTAAGTTCTAAATCATATTCTACCACTATAGCACCTATTTACTCCCGTGAATATTCACTTACTCCCTCCTAAACCTCCTAAATTACTTGAACCTATTTTTAGCCTAGTAAGGGCAAAACCTTCACAACATCCCAATCTCCTCAACATACTCCTACTCGTCTTATTATCATCCTTAACCTAGAACTCACCATTTTAGAGGTGATTTCAACCAATTTTAAGTGATTTCTCCCTATTTCCCCTAGATCACCAACAATTCTATATAATCTCACCAAATTCCTTGAATGAGGACCTTTGGATCCCTACACATTGTATTGACATTCGACCATTTTGGAAGACTCAAACAACATCACTCACAACATTTTGGCATCTCTTGGAGCCATACCAATCCCTCAGAGAGTTTAGAACATCATAAGGTCTCTCTGTAACACCCATCATTTGAATTCTACATCAAAAATAAGGTATCATCATCTCTTTACATTCCTTGTTTATCTAAAAATCATTTCAAAATAAAATACAATAGTGTTCAGGATCAAATCTGCATTTTTATTGAAAATTAGATCATTACATAGTAATCACCAACGATTCTCTCTAATCGCTAGTGACCATCTAAATCGCCAAAAATTCCTACTTTTTTAGCACTTCAATAACATTTAACCCTACTTTTAATCCATTTCATAATCTATTTTCTATTAATCCCCACGTTTCAAGTGACCTTTTTTTTTGTAGATGACCATTACATGTGAAGCACATCCAATCAATAGTATTTGCGATCTCTCGATCATCTCCCAACCTTTTTCTTGGGATCAATACGACATCGCACAAGAGTTAAGCCTCTATGACATCGTTTTGACACCGAATCTGGATGACATTGAGAATTAGTTTGAGATCATCCGAGAAGAAAAATATGCCATTGAGAAAGAGTGGATCAAGTACTCTGAGGAGATTTATCTTGCCACACAACTTTCCTAGGCCATGTACTATGCAGAATAAGATCTTCCCATCCTTAGGGAAGGTTGATTTTTTGTCATCATTATATTGTCTAAATATCATAATCATTATCATATTATATTTTTTGTCGTTTATCACTTAATTGTCTTAAATTAAATTGACATCCTTTAAAGGAAACTCTTTAGATTCCTGAGATTGTCTTTTCTTAAGCAATTTTCCTCATATCTATCTAATTTATCCTTTGTCAAGTATTTGTGTGTGTGTAGGTTGTCGACTTGCTGGAAATAATAATCTCTTTGTGCACATTGGATCTTCTTTCTCACTTCATCATCTACGTGGGTATCAATAAACCCTGCCATGTATTGATTTTTGGTGGTTTTATTTCATACAGTAAAAGTGAACAATAAATCTACCATAAAAACAATTATCAATGATCCAAACATAAAAAACTATGATTATATCTCATGATCATGATATTATTGATGGTGATTCTAAAAATATTCCTTTGTTCATATGTTCTTCATTGATTTAACCTAGGAAAAGTGTTATAGTGGATCATAGAGAAAGTTAATACATATGCACTATGAAACTACTTACTAATATTTGATACACATAGAGATACTTGGTCAATGTGATAAAAATTGTAAAAATATTTGATGGAAAGCATCAAAATATTCTTAGAGGCATTATTTACAACTTACGATAGGACCTACGACTATTACTACTTGGATCTTAGGTGTACCCAACACAGGGGCATTTGAAATGATATTTGGACAACCATGGATACATATGATACATGTCATCCCATCTTCATTACATTGGTGCTTGAAATTTATCCACAATAATATGGTGGTTAAAATCCAAGGTGTTTCCTATAAGTACCCCATTTAGCTGGAGACATTCCCTTGCATGATCTCTCAATATTATATTGTGAAACATACACGATTGCAACCTCAAAATAATTTCAATATATAATCCAATGATAACCAACCACCTTTGTGAAACTACAAAAGATTCAATTCTCACAATCTATGGGAACATACTAATGACAACCTACTTGACTTCAGCAAATAGTACTGTGTCCCTTATGTCCTATGACAGTCATATAACAAATTTGTGTGTGTTTTCCAAAAATAAAATCGATGCATTCTCTTAACATAAGATGAAGTTTACATGTTTATGTGACTACTCAAGCTACATATTTCATATATAATTATATCAATTTTGGTGATGGTTTAAGATATTATTCACCCCACGAATAGTTATTATATTATGATAGTGATATTTATGCTAGTTCTTTCCCATGACATGTGACATTTACAGTAATTGATACAATACCTATATATGAGCATCCCCTTCATGGAATCATAGGTTATATTTCCTAACCTAGCTTATATGTAGCTCGGGTGCAATTTATTGTACTTAATATTTGTGGCCTTTTTGTTTAATTACCTACCTTTGAGATGACCTATTGACTCCTCTATTCTTATAGTAATGTACATATTGTTGTCACTTTAAAGTGCACCCTTGGAGATGGTGTGATAACTCTCCTTTCAATTAAAAAAATGGAAACACTCCTAGGTTGTGGGTGATTTGTATGTTGGAGTGAGTCTCTAAAGAGGGCTGGCTCCCCTAGTACACCACCTAAACTATTTTTATCTCCTAAGGCTAACTCTACTCTACCAAAACCAACAAGGAAAAGGGAGCAAGAAGGAAGGGAAAAACCGAAAAGATGGTGATACACTAGAATGTTTTAAGGATCTCAAACTTATTAAGATCACACAAATGAAACACAAGATCCAAACACACCATACACTAACCAAAATTGATTGTATCAAAGAAAAAGTAATTCATAGAAAGGTTTAGAATGGGTTGTCACAAGACAAGAAGGGGAAGCAAATTGCTCCACAACAAAATCATGCAAACAACCTATAAACAAAATCTATGACCTATAAATTGACACAAGACTGCATGAACGCATGAAGGTTAAAAATTTTAAAACATGGATAAACATGTATCACACTATAAAATCAGTTTAAGATAGAAATATACACTAAACACAGATTGTAAAAAGGTAAAACAAATCCTTTATTGCTCCAAGAGGTGGAATAAGCACAAAGAATCACCCACGACTCTTGCTTTCTCACCCTAAAAGATTGAATTGCTCTAAATAACTAAATGAAAAGGCCAAATTTTTTTTTATAATTCATTTTGAAGCTTTTATAGAAGATTTAAGAGATAGAGAAAGAAAGAATGCATACATGCAAGTGTGAGTTTAAAAATAGGAAAAACATGTGTGTTTTTACTTTCTTTGCTTTGTTTTTATCATGTTTTTATAAAACTAGCTTCTCAATTTGATTTAATCAAATTCTACATTAAGAATAAGACTGCACCTTCCCAAAATAGAAAAAAAAGTTCACCTTTTTCTATTTTATGCGTTGTTTCTCTTTTTAGAACTTCTGGAAGAGGATATGAGCCACCTAGATGCATTTTTCTAATGCTTAGACTGTTTTTTACATTTTTCTCCCAAAAATCGTTAATTTCTATTTATAATAGTTTTATTGTGTAGAGCTCCTTGACACCTTTCTAATGAGACTATTTTTTTTCAATTTGGAGCTCGAGATCAAAAGTTATGGCTGTTTGAAGTTTTGTAATGCGTGTTGGCTTTTGATTGGATCGAGGATTGCCAATGCGTCTTTTTATTGCCTATGTGTTGTTTCCTTAGTGCAGGTTTTATTTTCTTGTCAGATATATCTCACTAAAAATATGAGCCAATAAGAAAGTGCCACATATGCTTTATATTTCACAGTGTCGAGCTCTACGTAACCTCCATTATACATTGCAAAGCGTAAACCATTAAGAAAGATCCATACTTACTTCACAATTCACTTTTATTTGTAAGAACATTGTCAGAGTGTGAAGTGTGAACCAATAAGAACATTGCACATTATTTCACAATTTCATTCTTTCCTTAACCTTTTTAAACGGGTGCGAAATGTGAGCCAATGAAAAATGTCCAATATTACTTCGAAATTTGATTTCGTTTTTAAGAACCTTGTCAGAGTGTGAAGTGCGAACCAATAAGAACATTCCACACTACTTCGTAATGTCATTATTTCCTTAACCTTTCCTGACCACTGCGAAATGCGAGCTAATGAAAAATATTCACACTTTGTTAGACTTCACGTTGTCAGTATTTATCTAACTTTATGTCACTGTGTAAAGGGGGAACCAATGAGACCGATCCATGTTCCTTTGCAATGTTGTTTTGTTTGTATCCTCCACTAATTATTGCGACACATGAGCTAATAAGAGAGATCTATGTTTCTTTTTTTTTTTACTTTAAATTTGATAGGCATTTGAATGCCATGTGTCCTTTTGCAATGTTTAAATCTTCGTTATGTGTCTTAGATTTTCAAAATTTAACGACTAAGTCCTTGATGGTCTTAAACTTAATGGGCTAATAAATGTCAGTATAATTTTTTAATTGAAATCCACCTTATTCATGTTAGGGTAAATAATAATTTTACATAATTAATTAGGTATCTAAGTTTATTTGATATATGGTTATGTTTTAATAACCATATTATTTTCGTATGGATTTATTGTTGCATTATTGTTGCAACAACATATTTGTTATACTTGCTTGCTAGATATACTTTTAAAAGCTTATGTAAATAATTTTATTGTTGCACCTATGCAACATATTTTTGTGTTTGTATTCATCTCTTCAATTCCTATAAGAATTGTAGCACATTCTCTGTAATGTTGATTTTGATTGATTATCAATAAATTAATGAGGCTTTCGTCCCTCTTCTAAAATTACATTTGGTACTAGAGTTTGTTTATCTGGACTTGTGAGAAGAGAAAGTTGGAGAGAGGTTGTAGAACGAAGAAAAGGCTTTTGGAGAAGAATCTGCATCACAGGAGAGCCAGTGTTGCCTTCAACAGCTTCCCAGAACTCCCTGCATTCCCACAACCTCATGCCATACTCTAGGTAAAAGGAAAGAATTTTTTTTCTTGGTGCTCCCTGCACTAGAAAAATTTGCTTCCTGGAAGTTAATCAGATTTACAAAATTAAAAAAAATCCCCATTAGGGGTTTTGTCACTAAAATTGGTGACATTGTTAGTTGTAACTAACACTAGTTACAACACCAAATCTAGAGGACTCTGCCCCGAGTTAATGAGCTCCTAGAGAGTTTCCTAACTGAGGTCTATTTGAGAGGAACAAGTTCATTGCGTAGATTTGAGTTATATTGTTTTAAGATTTAACGTTGCAAAAGTTGAATTCACGTATTGTTCAACGACCCCCCACCGAGCTCACTGTCTTCATGTAATATGAATTTTACGGAGTTATTTATTAGTGTGGATCGAGCCACTCTCCATTGATTGGACATTGATCATTGTAAGAAAAGGTGAGAACCATTTTTGAACTGCCTGAGTCAGATTACACGACAAAGATGAGTTGCAGTCCTCCATTATCAATGCCAACAACCCAATCAAGCTCCTTCACAACCCTGTGACCTGCATACATAACAAAGCATCAATCAATAATCATATGGCAATGTTAATTCCTACACACAACTAAAAACGGTGATTGTAAATCAAACATAGCGGATACAAAAATAATCCTACAAGAAAATTCAAAGTGACTGAGTTGTATTCAAGCATCTCGCAGACCCTGCATTGAAAAAGCAATGTGTTCCTTCGTCAAATAGGCGGATAAGAAAACAATAGAGGCGACGTACACATATTTACCAAAAAAGATCCAGATATCACAGAAAAATAACCAAAACTACCCCCCATCACCAGCGTTGCCATGTGGGTCACAATCTTGACACATCTGTTTTCAAAGGCATGGGTGTTTTTAGTTTTCTTTAAATATAAATTGATCCACTATCCATCGCATGTATTTTGGGCACTCTTGTGGATAGTTGAAAAGCTTTAGGGATAGGAGGTGTTGGGTTTGACCCCCACCCCTATTTCATTGGATTTGTAATATTGAAATTTAGCGGTCACCCCCCAACTCAGGTGGCATAAATAACAGAAAATCCCACTAAACAACTTAGAGATAACTAAAACCACAACTATTTTTAATGAGGAAAACCCTATTTTAGGGAAAAAAAAATCTCCCACTGAGCTTATTTTTGATTTTGAGCATTTTTTGCCAAAAAGGCGGTACCTGAAAACTACATTTTGAGCCATTTTTTACGGTTTCAAAGAGCCGTATTGAGCTCTGGAGGCCACTAAGGCCTCGAAAACCAATTTTTTTCCCCCTCCATTCAATGTTTTCATAATTTTGGATGTAATTGCATATTTCAGTGTATTGTACTAATTTGCAGGTTTCCATATTCAACCATAAACCATTGTAATTGCTATAAAACTGGTAGAGATTTGTAATCAAAAATAATAAAAATTTGGTTATGAATCACTCACAAGATCTTCAGATCTCATTCATAGCGTTCGGTATAAACAATGCCTCTGGGAAGCACTTATGGGTAAAGTCATCTCAACTACTAATGCACTTAATGCCTAATATAACTGCCACAACGTTTTCTGGGCATCGAACCTTTAAATAGACAGGGAGTAATAAGGACACAATGCACACACTTTGAGCCCTCCCATCTGTCTATGAATGATTACACGAATTAAATCTAGACTGAGAAATTATTCGAGTATATAGCAAAGTTACGCGCACATATGAGGATATTTCTTTTAGCCAGTCTCAATAATCACATAGACCCCTTTCATTATTGTCTTGGTACCACATATCAGATTCTTTCACGTATGTTAATGTCTCTTTCATGTACTATCAAGTATATAAAAAGGGTGAGCTTATTCCACATACTGATGAGTATATCGGAAGGGCACGTATATAGAAAGGTTCGGTATATCAGACTAACAATATATAGATTGGGAGATCGAATACTTGAAGTGATCAAAGCCTTACCCTTTGTCAGTTGATTATGTGAAATGGACACCAACGCCCCCAAAGTATTTCATCCAGATTCATAACTTCCCATAAAAAATAACTATGCAACATGGAAGACAAAAATCAAGACACAACTTGAGTTTGAAGAGATTTGGACTATTGTGAATGTAACTATACCCGGATTAGCAACTGATACAACACAACAAAGATAGTTTGATAGATCTGATCAAAAGCCCAAGTTGATAATCTTGTTTGCAGTGTCTGACGATGTGCAACCCCACATTCAGGATGCCAAATCAGCCAAAGAAGTGTGGGATAAGTTGATCATAGTGTATAAGGCCAAGAACAAGAATGTCATACTGAATTTGCAGAGTCATTTATACACAGTGAACTTCAAACAAAATGAGAAAATAAAAGCTTTCTTAAGAAGAGTTGCAAAATTAAGGGCTTCACTTCTAACCCTAGGAGAGGAGGTCACTGATGGCACTCTAGTTCCCATTGTTATGAGAGATTTCCATTCTTCATACCAAATTTTAGTAACAACAATAAACTTGTCAGACAACGAGTTTTGACAAGTTAGTGAACTTACTGCAACAAGAGGAAGCAATGTACAATAAATATGATGAAGAGGAGAAGACACTATCTTCTCATCAAAAATGGAAAGGAAAAGGAAAAGGTAGACCTAATTCCTATCAAAATTCCCAAAATTAGAATCAACAAAAGAAAAAATATCATATATGCAAAAGAGGACATGAGTTGAAAGATTTTCGGTATAATACGTATAAGAAAGGTTCATAAAGCAATTCTAGACCCCAATACTAGCAATCTCAGAAGGGACATTCTCACTAAAACCAAGTGAAGAAAAAGGGGAACTAGAAAAGAAAACCCCATCAGTAAGGAAATATTGTTGAGAAAGAATAACATTCAGATAATGAAGACTTCTTACACACTGCTCGATCAAGTGAACCCTCCACGTCATCTAGTGATGTCTGGTATGTTGATTTGGGAGCCAGTTGACACATGACCGTCCATAGAGACTGGTTTACTTCAATGATGGACACGCCTTTGAAAAACCATGTTTTGTTAGGTGATGATTCTTCATACACAGTTCAAAGGATTGGGAACATTTCTCTACCCCTTGGTTCACACAACTATAGATTGTCAGATGTACTATATGTCCCAGGTTTGACTAAAAATCTTCTGTCACCCAGTCAACTCCTAGATCACAACTTGAAAATTGAATTTGATAGTCATTCCAATAAGAAAATGTGTTTAATTCAAGATAAATCATGAGGCTTGAAAATAGTTGGAAAAGGATCCAATGTGGGACGCATGTTCCAGCTTGATTTTTTCCACAGAGATGATCAGACACTTATGTCTAAGAACTCTACCTCTACACAATTGTGGCATCGGAGACTTGTTCATATCATTTTTAAGTATCTTGAGACACTTTATCGTCACAATATGGTAAAAGGATTACCATCTCTCCAGAAGAATACAGACAAGTGTCCTCACTACCTAGCAGGAAAACAACACAGATCTTCATTCCAAAAAAGTACTTATCGAGCTCATGGTAAACTTGATATGGTTCATACCGATCTTTGTGGTCTGATGCAATCGAGTTATTATGGATTTCAGTACTTCATGCTTTGTGTTGATGACTATTCAAGAAAAATGTGGATTTTTTGTCTCCACAAGAAAAGTGAAGCTTTTGAAACTTTCAAGAAGTTCAAAGTGGCTGTTGAGAATGAAACTAGTCATCACATCAAAACTCTCTGCTCAGATCCAGTGGGAAATTCACCAGTGATGAGTTCAAATCCTACCTTCAATCTCATGGGATTCATCGAAAAATGCCTCCTCCACACACACTGCAACATGATGGTGTTGTTGAGAGAATAAATCATACTATCATGGAAATGGTGTGATGCATGATCAATGGTTATAGACTAGTGAGGAAATTATGGGCATAAGCAGTAAAGACAACAATGTATTTTTTTGAATAGAGTGCCTATATTTTCTCTTGGTAGAGTAACGCCACAAGAAGCATGGTCGAAAAGGAAACCATCTGTTGCACACCTCAGAGTATTTGGGTGTAAAATAAGTATGCACATACCCAATAAGAACATAAAAAAATTGGATATGAAATCACAAAAACTCATCTTCATTGGCTATAATGAAGAGGATTTTGGGTACAAATTGATGGATCCAAAGACTAGGAAAGTCTACACCAGAAAATACATTAAATTTTTTGAGAAACAAGAAGCAAATACTCCTCCAGACTCACCTGATGTAGATTTTTCACCACTTGTAAAAATTGAGTTTTATGTTCCCATAGATGATGAAAGTGATGATGGGGATGATGGTGATGATCAGATAGAACCATCCCACAACCTATGTCCAAGTGGTATACTAGTATGTTACGAGATGCATGAATGGATGTTCCACCAGATACATCCACCACTGGACCACATACTCGCAGTAAAATAAGAGAAGAAGTAAATTTTGATTTGATGAGTAAAATTATTGAATATGATGAGCCCTCTACAGTCCAAGAAGCCCTACAGTAAAAATCTTGGATAAATGCCATGGATGCTAAGTATAACTCGGTGATGAAAAAAACATTTGATAGCTTGTCAATATTCCACTAGGGAAGAAACCCATTGGATACAAATAAATATTCAAAACAAAGTACAAAACAGATGGGACCATAGAAAAGTACAAAGCAAGACTAGTTGTAAAGGGGTACACACAAAAAGAAGGCATTGATTATGAGGAGATAGTTTCTCCCACAGCTAAGATCAAAACAATCTAGATGATCTTTTCTCTAGCTACACAGTTTGGATGGAAATTCCATCAGATGGACATAAAAAGTGCCTTTCTGAACAAATATTTACAAGAAGAAGTATGCATGAATTAACATGAGGGATATGTTGTACCTAGTCAAGAAGAAAAGGTATGTAGACTCAGGAAATCTCTGTATGGCCTTAAACAAGCACCCTGGGCTTGGTACATAAAAATTGATAAGCATCTCGTACAATATGGATTTGTTATAAATCCATACGATCCCAATCTTTGCCTCAAAAAGAAAGGGTGGAGATTATGATTGTTGTTGTTTATGTCAACGATCTAGTCATCACTGACAGTTTAGTGAAGATGATCGATGCAATGAAGAAAGATCTTAACCAATCATTTGACATGACAGATCTCAGGATGATGCACTATTGTCTTGGATTAGAAGTATGGAAAAAGGAGAATCACATATTTGTTTCTCAGTTGAAGTATACCAAGACTATGCTCAAGAAATTCAGGATGATGGATTCCACACCTATTGCTACACCTATGGAGAACATATTATAGTTATCTCGTTCAGATCCATCTCCTGTGGTAAATGCAACTCTCTATCTGCAGTTGATTGTAAGTCTCATTTACCTGACCTACACTAGACCAATTATCAGAATTGCAGTAAGCTATCTATCCAGGTTCATGCAGGAACCCCAAGTTTGTCGTTGGAAGGCAGTAAAGTGAATCTTGAGATATCTCAAGGAAACAATAGATCTTGGTCTAGAATACAAGAAGAACAATAATTTCTTCTTGTCTAGATATTTAGATTCAGATCATGCAGGAAACATTGATGATAGAAAATACACTTCAGGGTTTGTGTTCTTTATGGGATCTGGACCAATATCACGGGGAAGCAAGAAACAACACTTTATTTCTCTCTCTTACACAAAATTCGAGTATCGTGCTACAGGTGAATCTGTCTGCAAAGCGATATGGCTACGTCACATACTTCAAGGGATTGGAATACAACAGGAAAAACTGAAAACCTTGTATATTTACAATGAAGGTGTTCTCAAACTTGTTCGCAATCCAGGTTTTCATGAAAGAACAAAGCACATTGAGGTATAGGTACATTTCATATGCGAGCATGTCTTGAAAAACAATATACAACTTTAGTTTTTCCCAACAGCTGAAAAATGAGTGCATATGTCTTCACAAAGTCACTTGCACATGACAAATTTGAGTTGTTCAGATAATTCCTCTCTTCATCCCTTGAGGTAGTGCAAAATTAAGGGGGGTAATGTTAGGGTAAATAATAATTTTTCATAATTAATTAGGTATATAAGTTTATTTGATATATGGTTATGTTTTAATAACTATACTATTTTCGTATGGGTTTATTCTTGCAACAACATATTTGTTATACTTCCTTCCCAGATATACTTTTGGAAGCTTATGTATATAAGTTTATTGTTGCACAAGTGCAACATATTTATGTGTTTGTATTCAGTTATTCAATTCTTATAAGAATTGCAACACATTCTCTGTAATGTTGATTTTGATTGATTATCAATAAATTAATGAGGATTCTGTCCCTCTTCTAAAAATACAGTTCATTATATGCAAGTTACCTAAATTAATCGGGGGGTTAATTTGGGATAACAGTTCACGAACTCCAAGGGGAATCTACTTGCTAGATTGCAAAAGACTAGTACCCTTGAGGCATCCATTGGGCACGAAGTCATGAAGTAACTGTTGTAATTTCTTGGATCTATAAGAAAACTAAGAATACCTTCTAGAAACAAATAAAATGTGCTAGAAGAACTTTTTAGACACAAACACACCAAAAAAGTGCACGAAGCACACAAGAAAGGAAACTACAAACAACAATGTGCCCAAAGCACTTGGAGGAAAGTAAACACAACATATAAATACAAAAAATGTGAAACATCACCTCAATAATAAAGTTTGAGGTACATCTCATTAACCGGTATAGGCATCTCATCACCATTTATCTTGGAGAGTTGAAAGGCATTTTTTGTTTGTGACCTGTGATCAAGTATGGACCACTCTAGAAACTATTAAATTTGGTGTGTCTTCCGAGATTAGTTATTTCTTCATCCCATTTGAGCATAATGTCACCCTCTTTGATTTTTTTTGCAATTTTTTTCTTAAAATACATCTTGACCTGAGCTTGATGAAGTTCCATCGTTGTCATTACTTTGTTTCTAATTTCTTCCAACTCGATCAACTTTACAAATCTAATTTCCATGGAATCCTCTTCCATCATCTCCATTTTTAAAATGAGGTATAAAGTTGGTAGTTCATTAGAAATAGGAAACCTTTTTTCTCTACCATAAATAAACATGAAGAGAGAATTTCCAATTGATATTTTAGGAGTAATTGTATCAGCCCATAAAGTTGATTTCAACTTTGTATGCCATGATCTCTGATTTTCTGCCATAGTTATTTCGATGATTCTAAGAATATTTTTGTTTGTTGATTCATCCAAACCATTTCCCCAATGATATTAGTTGGATGAGGTTGAGAGATGAATTCCAAGCTTGAATTCCCATGTACAAATATTTGTACCAAGGAAAACTACAACATTATCTAAGATGATTGTTGCAGGAAAGTAAATCTTGTGAGTAGAATTTCATAAAATTCTAAAACTAGAGACTCATTTGCTTCTTTCAAATCAATTTCTTCCATCCATATTATGAAATATTATATATATGCAAGAATCCATTTACGACCTACACTAGAATGTGGGTTAATCATACCAATAAAATCTAATCCCCAATTGCATGAAATGTTGATTTACCTGAATAGGTTGAAGAGGAAGATAAAATAATTTTTGTTTATATGAAAAATGACACACTTGGCACACTTTATCACCCATGCATGGACATATTTGAATAGTTTTTTCCAATACTAACCTTCTCCCATACCCTTTAGGTTTTTAGCTCTTTGTGTAAAATGGCCACCAGAAATACCTCCATGGAATTCTTCCAAAACATGTTGAATCTGATCTGAATCAATGCATCTTACAAGATATCCATTCACATCTTTTCTAAACAATATGTCATCAACAAGAATATAGGGAATGGATTGTAATCTAAAATATCTCCTTTTTTCTTTGTTTAAACCTTGTGGGCACTACCCATTCTGAAGAAAATGGATCATACCTTGGGTGCAACTGTGAGGAAATGGAAGAGCATCTGTATTCAAATCATTTTGAATAACTAAAATATTATTTTTATCATCATGAAAATGTGAAGATAATTGTTCACATAGTCCTCTTCCTCTAACCAACATAGTGACTTTAATATAAACATCATATTTCATCACTTTTATCATGCAACATGCTCTTTTCTCAAAATAAATTCTTGTACACTTGGATGGGAAACCATCAGATGAATCTTATTGTTAGAAATCAGATGTCTGAATTTATTGAGGATTGTAATAATGGAAAGAACTTATTTCTCAACAAAATAATACTTCACCTCATAATCATGTAATCATTTACTGAAAAATGCAATTGGTTGTTCTAATTTTTCATCATTATGTTGTACCAACATGGCTGAGATTGTATCGATCACTTCAAAAGCATATAAATAAAATATAAATTGCAAAGTGTTGGAGCTTGTGAAATGGCATGTTTGATTTCTTCAATTGCATTCTTTCCTTTTGTTTTCCAACTAAAAACCACATTATTTTTTAGCATTGATGTTAGTGGCTTTACAAGATTCACAAAATCTGGAATAAATCTTCTGATAAAGTTAATTCTTCCCAAGAAACTTTACAATGCCTTTTTGTGATTAGGTAAAGACAAGGATAAGATTGCACTTACCCGTTCTTGATCAATTGTGAGACCTTCTTTGGATACATTATGACCAAGAAACTTACCCTCATGAACTGAAAATACACTCTCCTTTGGAATTAGTAAAATACCAAATTGTCTGCATATCTCAAAAACATGTCTGAGATGAATAATGTGATCTGAAGCATGATTACAAAAATATTTATATCATCCAAATAAACAAGAACAAAATTATTGATTAATCCTTGAAATACTAAGTCCATTACGCGATGAAATGTTTCCATTGCATTTGATAACCCAAATGACATCTTCATATACACATATGTGCCCCATTTTGTAGTAAACGTTGTTTTGAACTGATCTGATTGTAACCATAATAGCCATCAAGCAATGATAAATGTTATGAACTACTTTCCCTTTGTAAAATTTGTTCTATTGATGGCAACGAGTATTGATATTTCAAGGAAGCTCTTTTTAGATCTTTGAAATATGCACACAACCATATTTATCTAATTTTCTTTCTTAGTGGGACCAAATTGGACACCCATGATGAATGTTTGACAAGAAAAATAATGTTAGCATTGATCAACTTGTCCAATTCTTGTTTCATCAATGGTTCAATCTTAGGATTGATAGGTATTTGATTTAGGCGGATTAGTTTTGCTTTTTGATCCAATTCTATTGTATGTTGAGATAAATCCAGATTAAAAACTTTTAATTCACCATAAATCCATGCAAAACATCATTAAATTCTTGAGCAAGTTTAACAAAAGAAATATTTTCATCATTATTACATACCTTTCCCACCTCGAGTGCTTTTTCAATGCCAATGTTGATTGCTTCATAATCCTCTTGTTTCATCATCATATTGGACTTATCACTTCTAACCCGGTCATATGTGTTAAAGATATATTCAAAAGTAACTAATCCTTGATGAATATTATTAGATTTCAGATGAATAATTTGATCATCATACTGATGTTACAATCTTTCCTGTTAATAAAAAAATCAGCTTCTTATTGCAAGAAATTGACAACTTGTTAATATGATTCAAATACTTGCCAATTGGTATTGTTATTTGGGATAGGTGTTACCACTACCTTGATATGTTGTTGATATTTATATTTATTGATCTGATCTAGAATATCAACCTGAGCACCAATGGAAGCTATCCTATTTGTAGGTTTATTCTTTACTCTAGAAATGGATTGAATATTAAAAGCATCAAAATCTGTAAATAAATCCCATATCCTGCTCTTGTAGGATATTAACAATTTGTTATTTTTTATAACCTATCCTCTAACTTGATTAACCACCAATTCACTGTCACCAAAAAATTACAATTGCTTCACTCCTTTCCTTCTTGCCTACTGAAGACCATGTACAAGACTTCATAGTCTGTTGTGTTGTTGGTGTAAGTAAAATAAAATATCAAAGCTAAGAAATACATGGTATTTTTTGGGGAAATCAACATAATCCATCCACCTTATCCATTATTGTTCCTTGACCCATCAAAGTAAAGTTTCCACAAACTTTCATCTAGTTGATTTGTTTTGACAAGGTAAACAATAATAGCATTTTCCTCATGCAAACAATATGTTCCAAGATTTTATTCTTCCATGTAACTGTTATCCAAATAACTCTACTAGTTATTTAGACAACTTACATACATATTTTGGCTCAAATATATTCATTGTGGTGGCACGCATCTTATTTGTCTCCTTGGAACATTCACTTGGTCATTGTTTCCTCACGCGCCCTTGCACGCTTCCCCTTCTCCCCTACCCATTTTCCTTTTCCTCTTTGTTCCACTCTTACCTTGCGCGCATCTTCTGTGCATTCGACCTCTTCCTAGCATCTATTCATCCTACACATGCACCTTGCATTTGATTCAATTATCTAAATCCCTGTTCCTCGCATGCTCCTTGTACATTACCTTGTAATAGTTGCACCTTGACCATACATTCTCTGCTCACCAGTTTCCCATTTCCTCTGCATGTGATTACACATGCCTTCCTTATGTCATTCACCCACACCTCATTATTCTGTACACATACCTTTGTGCCCTCCTCTACGCCATTCTGTGCTATGTCATTCTCTGACACGTTTGAGTGTGTCACATGTAACCAGTCAAAATGTGCCAATAAGGCGTCGAATCCTTGCAACAAATCAATGAGTGGCATGTAGAAGAAATGAAAAGAACATTTTCACAGTTGGTTTTCCTTTCATCCAATTTGTGTGTGCCACGTGTCTTATGTATGCGCAGGCAGCCCTGAAAATATTCTGACAACCATATCTTTTTCTACATATCTCCGATTGGCACACACCTAGTCTCAATCGATAGCTATTGATGTAGGCTAGAGTGTTAGATATTCAAATTCAAATTCTTGGTGGATCTAGTAGGTGAGAAATGGGAAAACATCTTTCTGGGCATTAATGAGTAGATATGATTACTCCAACCACCCAATTTGATATGATCCACCCTCTTTCCTTCTCCAACATGCCAAACATACTTGGGGAAATGAATTTGATAGATTTGTAGGAAGATTTACAAGCATTGAATGTTTCTTGTTGGTGGTTGCATTTCAATTTCAGATTTACCCTCCTTCTTCTCTTCTTCTTCCATAGATTCATCTATAAATGTAAGAGCTGGGCTCATTGTTAACGTTGGAAATTTTTGGATCCTTACGCATTTTGTTAAGGACTTCATATTTTTTGTAGTATGGGTCGTAGACCTCTATATCTAGCTCGTGCATGTGAATATCGACCTCTTTCACTATTGTAACAATTTTGTGCATTTTTGGAAGTAATGGAAGCATCGTTTTGTGACTATTCTTTGTCCTAAGCATGTTTGTATTCTTTCTTCTTTCCTTTCTTTTACATTGTGTGCTTGTTGTGTCATTCTACATCCCTTGCAGTTCCCTTTTTAGTTGTGTTCCATGAAACTGATCTGGTAAATGTGTCTTAGTTGTGCTACACATGTATAGCCTTATTTCACGCCTTTCCTTTCATTTTTTCTCAGAACAGATAGTTCTCATCCATATTTTTCTGGTGCTATCACCTTCCTTAAATTAGTTTTCCTTTCTGTTATCCTTCTATCCCTAGTCCCTTGGCATTGTTAGCTTAGTTTTACCTTTCAGCATTAGGATTAACAGTAGCAATAGAAATAGATAGAGGAATCGGCCTTCTCAAGAGATCCATCTCAAGCGTGCAAGGTCCCACAACTTGGAGATGGTTCCATTGATGTCTCAAATGACTCGGTCCTTCTAGATCCGAGACATAGGTGCAAGTTTGAACGACCAATAGTTTCTGGCATGCCTGATAGGAC
Organism: Taxus chinensis; assembly: GCA_019776745.2. Taxonomy (NCBI): domain Eukaryota; kingdom Viridiplantae; phylum Streptophyta; class Pinopsida; order Cupressales; family Taxaceae; genus Taxus; species Taxus chinensis. Next base: position 181,407,421 of record CM034153.1, on the reverse strand, counting down.
CAACAGTGAAAGCTTAAATTTCATATTGCTAAGTTTTGGTGTGTGAACTTAGTATTTCCAGCCTTTGGAGGCTTATTTCAACACATCTGGTGACTCCCAACATTTCCAGAGCTCCTATTTTTAGTCTTGAGCACCTTTTATGAGAAGAGTGCATACTAGACAGAGTGTTGTAGCTGAAGGATCTTTTGAATACCTCCAAATTTCACTGAGAAACACACACATGACATATTACGAATGCGCACCCCCATCTCCAGCATGATGCGTGCACTCTACTCCTCCTCAAAATAGACAAGCGCGCCCTACCATGGTGCTTCAACCTCCTCCTCCTCCAAGAAACTTCACCAGCTTTACTGGTAGAAGCCCGCTCAATCTCAATACCTAACATGATATGTCAGTGGCTGCGCTCAAAAGTATTCCATACTTCAAGGGAGAAAATCAAGTCACCCTTGTTGAACACATTCAAGATGTGGCCAATGTATGCTCTGTCTATCTGATTACACATGATGATGTTGTTGTTAGGTTGCTTACAACCTCTTTCAAGGGTAAAACACTCCAATGGTACCATGGCCTGAGACCTGCATCTATTGCTACTTGGGATGAGCTTAGAACATCTCTTTGTAATTACTTTGAAGATAAATCAAATCATCTATCACTGGTGGAGCAACTAACTACAAAAAAGTGCACACCTAATGAGTAGATGATTGATTTCAACATCATATTCCAGAAGACTTGGGACAAAATTCCTCAAGTGGTAAGGCCTACAGCCCAACATGCTTTCTTGTACTATCTAAGGGCTTTGAATAGTGACATTTCAGTCATGATTCAATCTATGGGAGGTAGAACCTTACCTATTGCATACAACATTGTAATAAGGGAATAAAATAGTCTCATTCAGGTTGGTAAGTTAGTGCCTAGGCCTCCTGCGCCCTTCCTCCCAGAGATGTCTCTAACACCTAAACCTTCTATTTCTCCAGTTCCAGTGTAGAGCACACAACCAGTTGCATCTACATCCTACTCTCCTGCACAGTAAAAATAAGATGATGAGTTAAAGGCCCTGATTAGAAACTTGTCCAACAAGGTCATATCATTAGAGAAGCAGCAGGCGCAAGCCTACAAAGGTAAGTCCAATCAGTCACAAATCTAGAGAAATCAACCTTGGTAGAATCAGTATGGGAATCAAAGATACAGACAAAACCAGTAGAATGATAGATGAAATGCTAATGTGCACTTTCCTTTGTAGGTTATTCCTCCCGCGCCTTCTCTTCTAGTTCTAAGTACAAGTCAAGCACTTGTCCCAGTCTAGAACAACATGGTGTAGGAGTTTGAATGGTGATTTCCTTACAATATGCCTCATATTCAATATCATTGTGCCAATGTTGCATGTGCACAAGCCTACATGATTCAGAATGCTCCCAGTTGTGAGCCTTCAACAAGTGCACCAGAAGCAGATAACCAAGAAAGGCCAGAAGCTCCTCCAGAGGAAAATTTGATGTTCTTTGGTGCTGAGGACTTATGTGCAATCAACCAAGCTGTAGATGATACAAGAAGACCATGCACCCATGTTGTAGACAACACAAGATACAAGAAGAGAATGCTCAAGCTTGGCGCATAAGTCATAATTCCAGCAACACAAGCAGACCCTCAAAAGAAAAAGGAAGTAGCTAAGACATCCAGTAGTAAAAGTGCTCAAGTTCCTACACCCGAGGCTCCATGTAAAGCTCCTCCGGAAGTGGTGCACACCCCTCCTTTGGTAGGTCAAGCCTCTACGCCAGCTAAGGTTCTTGCCTCTATACCTGAGCAACCAAGTAAGGATGTTGTTGTTCCTCAAATGCACAAGTCAATGGGTTTTCCATTCAGCATTGTGGACCAGATGAAGAAGACAAAAATAAATGTTACAATGTGGGATGCCCTAACCATTCCATCCTAGCACGACTTGTTGCATGAAGCTCTGGCCCAACTTCCATGCATTGATCCAACTATTCACAAAATTCACGCTTCTATCAATATCTACCAAGAAGAGGAGAAGCAAGTAAGTAAAGTTGTTAAAACCCCACCCTTCTATATGTCTTTGATCATAGGAAAACATCTTGTCCATAACTATATGATTGACTCAGGTGCTAGTACTTTTGTCATGCCTAAGAAGATTGTTGATGTCTTAGGTCTTAAGTATAGCCCCTTGACAAAAGGAGTCTTCCTGTAACTCGATGGTTCAATTTTCTCTACTCTGGGAATCATCAAGGGTATTGAGTTAACTCTCCATGCATGTCCAAGTATAACAATAACTCAAGACGTGTCAATCATTGATCTACCCCCTTTGTTTGCCTTATGTTTGTCAAGATATTTTACTACTAAAGTTGGTGGTTACTTGTCTTCTGATTGGTCTCATATGTTACTCAAGACAAGGTATGGTACCCAGTTTACCATACAAGTTGAGCCAATATTTTCCTATCATGTAGAGTCATATGTCCCATCCCCTCTCCAAGCCAACTGTTTAATCCAAGAAGAACAAGCTTCAGTTTATGAAGAGAATCCTCTTCCACCTTCTATTCCTGATCTAGTACTTGATGAGTGGGTAGAGAGGCACCATAAATTTGACCCATATGCTGAAGAGTTGGAATCTTATGAAACTAGGCTTGGTACTTACTGCATTCTTGAAGAAGAAGTTGTGCTTCCGTGCATGCTTGAACAAATTGAAGAGAAATATGGTCTATGGAAGTTATACTTTTATGGATCCATAAGCAGAAATGATGCAAGAGTAGGATTCATTCTCATTTCCCCTAAGGATAAGAAATTATTCTTCGTGCATAGGTTGCAATTTACATGTTCTAACAATGTGGTAGAGTATGAGGCATTGGTGCATGGTCTGCTTATTGCTGAAAAGAAGAAGATTAAGGCATTGCAAATCTTTGGGGATACAAAATTGGTTATCCACCAAGTCACCAACAAGTGCATGACAAATAATAAGCTTCTCAAAGCTTATAAACATAGAGTTTGGGACCTCCTTGAGAGCTTTGATGCTCTAAATATGTAGGTGGTGCCACATAAAATGAATAGGGAAGCTGACCAGATGGTTGTGCTTGGTTCAAAGTTCTCTCATGCTGAGGAATTTGTCAAAGGAAACACTCAACACATTAAGATGGTGATCAGACCATCCATTCCAAAATACAACACCAGCTAGAAAGTGTTTGACAGTGATGCACAGATCATTCAGTTCATCTAGAATGAAGTTGAGTTCTCATCAAGTATGCAAGTTGATTTGTATGATAGCTATGGTGACCAAGTGATTCAACTGAAGTCAAATAAGTTGCCTAAAGGGGTGGTCACCTTAGAGAAAATGTTTAGCCTTGATGATGAGTTCAAGGGTGAAGAAAATTATATGTGCACGTGATGCAAGAAGACTACTCCCCAGTCATTATTGCACACAGAAAGGAATTGTTGCTTAGTAAAGCTTACGCGCACAATGAAAAACAAGCCTTCATCTCTCTTTAAAAAATACAGTGATATATTCTCATGGGAGTATGAAGACCTCAAAGGTTTTGATCCAAGTGTTTCTCAACACTCCATTGACCTTGATCCTGGTATCAAGTCCCATCATACAAAAGCAGTGACCAGTCAATCCAAAGATAGAGCCCCTCATGAGGAAGGAATTATCCAAACTCATTGAGGTGAAGATTATTTTTCCCATCAAGTACTCTACTTGGGTCACGAATCTAGTTCCGGTGCACAAGAAGAACAATGAAATCAGACTCTTTGTTGATTTCAGAGATTTGATCAAGGCATCTCTAAAGGATCATTATCCTTTGCCTTCAATGGAGAAGATTCTGTAGACTATGGCTGGTGCACAAAGATTCTCAATGTTGGATGGGTATTCTAGGTTTCAATCAGATCCTGGTCAAGGAAGAGGATCAATTCAAAATGGCGTTTACAACCAAGTGGGGAACATATGCATATCAGAATATTCCCTTTGGTCTATCAAACACAGGAGCAATGTTTCAACATGCCATGGACATTTCCTTCAAAGGTTACATCAATGAGTTCATCTTGGTTTACCTTGATGACATTACAGTCTTCTCAAAGAAAAGCACAAATCATATGGAGCACTGGAGAAAGTCTTTGAGAGATGCAGAAAATATGGGGTATCTCTTAACCCCAAGAAGTGTAATTTTACAGTGGCATAGGGCAAGCTCTTGGGCCATGTGGTTTCAAAGGATGGCATCACAATTGATCCTAAGTGCATTTCAACCATCCTAGTTCTTTCCCTGCCAGCACACAAAAAGGCCTTGCAGTCCTTCCTTGGTAAGATCAATTTTTTTAGGCATTTTATTCCTAACTTTGTAGGACTGGTTCATCCCATCACCCTCATGCTCAAGAAAGACATAACTTTCAGATGGAAAATGGAATAAAAAGAAAGCTTCAACAAAATCAAGCAAGAGATTGCTTGTGCACCAACACTCATCAACCTGAATTACTCAAAGGATTTTATCCTTTATGCTTATGGAATTGATGTGAGTGTTGTTGTTGTCCTAACACAAGAAAATGAACAAGGGCTGGAACAACCAGTGGATTTCTTCAGCCAGACGTTGAAGGATTATGAATTAAAATACAGTCACATAGAGAAAAAGGTCTTCGCCATCATGCACGCACTCAAGAAATTCAAAATTATGCTCACCACAAATCATATCAAGGTGTTAGTCTCCCACTCTTTGTTAGAGACTTCATCATGGGAGTAGAAATCAGTGAAAAGAGAGCACGATGGGTGACCAAAATCATGGAGTATGATGTGACTATCAAATCCACAAAGATAGTAAGAGTGCTCTGTAAGTAGCTTACTGAGGATGCACACAATGAATATCAGATTTCATTATTTCTTGATGAAGCTCTCCCATGCATAGAACTTGAGCAGAATACAAATCCTGGTGCATGTGACTGGATGAAGGACATGATCAAATTCCTTTCCAAGGGCGCATACCCTCCTAGCTTAAACAAGGAAAAGAGAATACATATGAGGTTACAATCTATCCCTTATGTTTTGATTGATGGACTTCTCTTCAAGAATAATATTGATGGCATGTTGTTAACAGACTAAAAAAGTGTTAGCATAATTTCACGATGGATTCTCTGGTGGACACTTCTCTGCCAAGACTACAACAATGAAGATCATAATGGCAAGTATCTTTTGGCCTACTCTATTTGCAGATGCACACAAGTGGGTCAAAAAATGAAAGGAATGTGCTTTCTTTGTAGGAAAGAAGAGATTGGCAGTGCTTCCCCTCCAACCAATCCAAGTGGATCAACCTTTTGCACAATGGGGTCTCAACTTCATAGGCATGATCAATCCACCTTCAAGCGTTGGACATAGATGGGTGCTGACAGCTACAGACTACTTTACCAGATGGATAGAAGATGTCACGCTCAAGGAATCAACTGAGTTAGTCATCCTTGAATTTCTTGAGGGTATAGTCATAAGGTTTGGCATTCCTCAAACCATTATCTTTGATAATGCAAAATCCTTCCTTGGCACTAAAATCATTGATTGGGCTCTAAATCTGGGCATCTATCTGAAGAATTCTTCCAACTATTACCCTCAAGGAAATGGTCTGGTAGAGTCAACAAACAAGAACCTGATCAGGATCATGAAGCACACAATGAACATTAGCCAAAAGTAGTGGCATACAAAGGTCTTGCGCCCGCTCTAGGTAGATAGAATAACCGTTAAAAAAGAAATAGGAATTCACCTTACAAGATTTTCTATGGAAAAGAGGCTACCCTTCCTTTGATGTTGGATTCAAACTCATTGGTGCTTTCATAGCAGATGGAGCTTGAAGGAGTGGACAAGAGAGAAATAAGAATGGCAGAGCTGGTTAATCTTGAAGAATCAAGGAACTCTACCATGATCAAGCTAGAACAACATCAACAAGCAATAAAGAAATGGTTTGACAGAAAGGCCAGGCCTCAAGCTTTCAAATTTGGGGACTTGGTTTTGAAATGGGATGTTGACATAGCTAAACTAGGACACCATTCAAAGTTTGATGCACTTTGGAGTGGCCCATACATCATCAGTTCATGCAAGGAGGCTAACTCTTTTGAGTTAACTCATCTTGATGGAGGCGCGCTGCAAATCCTAGTAAATGAGATCTATCTCAAACCCTTCCATTAAGTTTGATGCATCATTTTGTATATATTAGAGTAGTTTAATTCCTCCAAGTGTGATGTACACATTTATTTGTTTGTACATAGTTATTTCTTCTCACATGCTTCCTGCGCATGCTTTTCTTTTTCTTATAGGGTGCTAATATTCTTCCAAAATTTTCAGCAATTTACAGGATTCAGAATAAAGTCAAGAAATGATCCTTCAAGTGTCTTTAGGGGAAATTATTTAAAGCTACAAATCAGAATTTCATGATTACCTAGTAGACTCCATGCCCAATGGATGCTCTAGGCTACTGATCTCCTTAATCTAGCAGGAAGATGGCCCCAAAAGTTGCCAAAATTGTTATCCAAATAAATCTCCTAGTTATTTGGACAACTTACATACATATTTTGGCTCAGAGATCTTCATTGTGGTGGAATGCACCTCAGTTGTCTCCTTGGCACATTCACTTGGTCACTATTTCCTTGCATGCCCTTGCACACTTCCCCTTCTCCCCTTTCCATTTTCCTTTTCCTCTTTGTTCCACTCTTACCTTGCACACATCTTCTACGCATTCACCTTCTTCCTAGCAGCTATTCATCTTACACACACACCCTTACACTTGCTTCAATCAGCTAAGTCCCTGGCCCTCTCGTGCGCCCACACATTACCTTGTAATAGTTGTGCCTTGACCATATGTTCTCTTCTCACCAGTTTTCCCCATTTCCTCCACGTTGCGTTATTGTGCACCTTCCTTCTATCCTTCTTCTTGCATGCCTCATTCTTCCGTGCATACCTTTTACCACCCTCTACACCATTCCATGTGCCACTGTCATTCTTTGACATGCTTGAGTGTGCCACATGAACCATCAAAGTGCCAATAGGGCACCGAATCCTTGCAACAAATCAATGAGTGACACGTGGCAGAAATGACAAGAACATTTGTATAGTTGTCCATCCTTTCAGCCAATCCGCGTGTGCCACATGTCTTATGTATGCAGGCGGACCTAGAAACCATATATTTTTCTACATATCTTCGATCGGCGCACGCCTAGTCTCAATCAATAGCTGTTGATGTAGGCTAGAGTGCTAGATATTCAAATTCAAATTCTTGGTGGATCTGGTAGGTGAGAAATGGGAAAACATATTTCTAGGCATTAATGAGTAGATCTAATTACTCCAACCACCCAATTTGATCTTATTTGCCCTCTTTCCTTCTCCAACACACCAAAAAGACTTGGGGAAATGAATTTGATAGATTTACAGGAATATTTGCATGCATTAAATGCTTCTTGTTGGTGGTTACATTTCAATTTCAGAATTTCCCTCCTCCTTCTCTTCTTTTTCCATGGATTCATCTATAAATGTAAGAGTTGGGCTCATTGTTAATGTTGGACATTTTAGATCCTTATGCATTTTGCTAAGGACTTCATATTTTCTGTATTTTGAGTCACAAACCTCTATATCTGGCTCGTGCATGTGGATATCAACCTCTTTCACCATTGTAACAGTTCTGTGCATTTCTGGAAGTAATGGAAGCATTGTTTTGTGACTATTCTATGTCCTAAGTGTGTTTGTATTCTTTCTTCTTTCCTTTCTTTTACATTGTGTGCTTGTTGTGTCATTCTACATCCCTTACAGTTCCCTTTTTAGTTGTGTTCCATGAAATTGATTTGGTAAATGTGTCTTAGTTGTGCTACACATGCCTAGCCTTCTTTCACACCTTTCCCTTCATTTTCACTCAGAACAGATAGTGTTCATCCCTCTTTTTCTGGTGTTATCACCTTCCTTAGATTAGTTTTCCTTTTTATTATCCTTCTATCCCTAGTCCCTTAACATTATTAGCTTAGTTTTACCTTTCAGCATTAGCAGTAATAGCAATATTAGAAATAGATAGAGGAACTGACCTTCTCCAGAGATCCATCTCAAGCGCACAAGGTCCCACAACTTGGAGATGGTTCTATTGTTGTCTCAAATGACTCGGTCCTTCTAGATATGAGGCACATGTGCAAGTTTGAACAACCAATAATAGCCATGTGGACCGATAAAACGAGTTTGAGTATCCCATTCACTAAGAAATAAATCAGGAATTCCCTGAATAATTTTGGTTGGCTCTTGATCAAATAGTTGGTCTTCTTCATAAATGATTACACCATTTGAGTCAATGACACTATGAATATAAGGCTCTATGTGATCTATTGAGATTGGTTCAGACCTTATGGTAACCTTGATGCCATATCTTGTTCTGAGTAACATGTGAGACCATTCTAAAGATAAGTAACCCCCAATTTTGGCCATGTAATCTCTAGAAAAGCATAAGGCAAAGAGAGGAGGAAGATAAATGATAAAAACATCTTGAGGAATGGAGAAGTTGGCACATGTGTGTAAGGTTAAAATTAGTCCTCTGATGAGTCCAAGAGTGACTACTGGTGTCCCATCAAGCTGAACTACTCCCTTAGAAAGAGGCTCATAATCTAGATCAATTTTTTCAATAACTTGCTTAGGCATAATTGAGCTAGAGGCTCCATAATCAATCATACCATTGTGAACTAGATTCTGACCTATGATCAATGAAACATAAAAGGGAGGTGGCTTGACACTCTTGTTTTATTGAGGCAATTTTGGATGAGGTGTACTAGTGAGAACATTGTTATATGTTTTTTTGGATGGTTGGCTAGAGACACTGAGGTTAGACAAGGCTTCTTGTAAGAGATCATTTTTGTCCAGGAAGAGAAAAGGTATCCCATATTGACATATTAACTTTTGTTTTCTTCATATGCTCAAGGATATTAAATGATGGAGTAATAACCTTCTATTGTAATTTGCTAACAACACCTCATTGCATTAGAGGCATGGAAATAGGAGTCTTTGGCTGATTTTGAGATTTTGTAGGCTTTCTTTGACTGCTTTGTTGATTTGAAATTGGAACAATAACTTGTAATACTGGAGAAGGTTGAGGATTGCTCTTTGTTAGAGAAATAATTTTTTGTGGGGGTGAATTATATTCTTTCACCAACACTCTAGGACTAGGTCCCTCTTCTTATGAATGGGTCAGCTCCATTTATTAAAAACAAGAAAATATGTACACTATTTTAACCATTTGTGGGTGGTATTTCGACCAAGGATCACATAAGAATACTTCACTAAACTTGTAGAAAAGTGCTTGTACAAAGTACAAGGTTAGAATTGTGTGAGTATGGAGAGAGGGAATAAAGTGAGAAGGGGGTTTCACTCAATAAATAACACACAAAGTTTATTTACATAAAACCAAAGCATTTCCAAGATATCAAAGAGAAAACACTAATATGCAAAGCAAGACAAATAACACAATAAACAAAAAATTCAACTGTATTATATTCATCAAAAGATACAATCTTTCCCTGGTTGTGCAGGATTAAAATGCTCTATTGTAGTATTATTTGAGATGGAGAGGAATACATTAAGAAAGAAATAGAAGACACACAATTTTCTAGAGAAGAGAAAAAAACTGATGTATGATATGAAAGGAGAGCTTTCTTAAAATAAGAAACATTTCCTTATTTTAAGAAAATTATTTTTTAAAAAATGGAAAAGAGGAAACTTAAGTTACTTTTTGAAAAAGTGATTTTTCCAACAAAGAATTAAAAACATTTTGAATACGCTGAAGAAAAAAAACTTGTTACACGTAGGAAATAAGGAGGGAATAAGAACATCAATCAATGGGAGAAGTTCGTGAAGATGATCCTTTGATGCGGTGAATTGGAGAGATTTCAAGGCTTCCCATAGCTACGTTGAACCTGTACATTATTTCAGAAACTTCTCTTTCTCGGAGAATGGAGGTGTTGGAGAGGATATCCAACCAGTGATCAGTTACACTCTGAATTATCTTATAATTCTTGAGCCACTTGGGGATCTTTTAAACAACTTCAAAGATAGATGGTTTTATCTTAGCAAGTGTGTTCATGGGCTCATATCCGTAAGACCATCGGTCAGATAACTAAAATTTTATGATACCTTTAAATTTTTTACAAATCTTCTCAGATGATACTGACCCTGATTGTAACTCAAGACACCTCATCTTTCTCAAAAGCTTGTTGACCTATGCTTTGATTTCATGACCCTAATTTTGATGATACGAGAAATCCTCCATAGATTCATACAAGGCTCTCATTTTCCACTCAATAGTTCTTACCCAAGTGGGGGAGTTATTGTCTCCTTGACTTAGGAACAATCATTTCTCACACAATGTTTCGAGGTTGACCATGCTCATTTTGTGAAGATCCGAGAGTAGCTTGTTACAGTGATCCATTTCCTTCTTTATTATAGTAAGAACATCCTCTATATTTCCTATTGACAAGGTAACAATTTTGAAAATCCTAATAATCTCAAAGATTATCTCACACCCTTTTTGGACAATAGAATCAATCTATGAATTTTTCATTTTCCCCATTTTTCCCATTCTATTGAATTCATGTACCACATGAGAGTCAATTTTATTCAAGGGAATAATAGACTTGGAAAGGGTCAACAGAGTTGCATCTAGGTCAAGAAAAGTTTGCTTAGGGGAATAATAGACTTGGAAGGGGTGGGTGGAGGTGCATCTGGGTCCAAAAAAGTTTGAATATACAAAGTTAGGGTATGTATCTAGCTCTGCAACTATTCCTTGGTTGCCTCACTCTCCTTGGTCTAAGAAAAAAGTTTTGTGGTGGTTTGTTAAAATTTTTGGATGTGTCTCTCTAGTCCAAGCTCACAAAGGAAGTATCATGTCATCTCATAATTTTTGATCCTCATCTCTGATTTATAATTTTCCACTCTTGGTTGAGAAAAATCAACAAATTGAGATCTCGAGGCATCATTCATGAGCCTAGAGGTCATCTTATCTTTCCTTGACTAAGGAGAAAGATTACAAATCTCAAAAGAGAATTTTATCACCGATTTCTTAGATTTGGCCATGTTACATTGATAGTTGTTGATGAGATCCTATACCCATTGGAAGACCTGATCTAGCAAATATGATGAAGCATGATCCGTAGGGCTACCTGCAGGGGACACTGCAATAAAAATTAACTATGTGAAGGAGAAGGCTTATGAATTATTTCCTCATAAAAATTAATAGGAAGTGTGGCCATTTTGTGGAAAGATTGTGTTGATAACTTAGGAGATATATGTTTTCTTCTTATAGGAGAGACAACAAGCTCCATGGCCTCGAGGAGATTTACATTATACCTTTTTACTGAAAAATTCCTTCTTACATGCTCAAGTGGATTCTCTAGAACAATATTCTTGTCCTAAGGGTGTTATTCTTGCCTTGGGGTTTGTGTTTATATGAAATACACTTTTCTCATAGCTTCTTTGGAGGGATTATGGGATAAAGATGGAGGCAGAGAAAAAATTATCTCGTGAACCTTTTTTAAGAACCATTTCCTTGATCTCTACAGAACAGTGGAAGAATGGGTCCAAATATCATCAGGTTCAATCTTGAACCAATCAACAAGGGGAATTGGTTCAAATTGTATCTTTTCCAGGTACTCAAATTTAAAATTACCACTTCCATAATCTTGTATTTCCATTATTTCCTAATCAATCTGGAGGTCCTTCATTTGATGTATAGTTAGCCTTGAAAACTCCCTTTGTCTTACATATCTTTCATCGACACAATATTTCTAGTAGTTTTCCAATGTTGGATGATGTCACATATTGAGATTCTTGTGTTCTCCTTCCCTATATTTCTTGTTGTCAAAATAACTTTTGTGGGAATAGAAGAACAAGTTGAAGGACTCAATGGAAGCTTCAATGTTTCCTACATCGATCGCATTATTACAAGTATAGATTCCTAGAGAAATTAGAAATGTCACTTGTTTCCTCTTTTTTTCCTGGCATTGAATGTGTGCCTGTGACAACTACTTACATAGCTCAATTATCACCAGTTTGTTAGTTAGATATCACAGGAGCTTTAGTGGTGCTTCTTCAAATCCTCCAACACGAATATATGAGAAGGTCCTGAATTGAGTAAAATAGATCCCATATTTACATATTATCACATAATATTTAGCTGAGAATATTTCATTGACATCTCCCTTCATTTTTAAAACTAGATATGTGACAAAGACATCATTTACCCTTGAAAAATGCCTCGTGTATTCCTTCTAAGTGAATTGTGGGTATGTTTGGTATACTGGCACATTCTTTAGAAGATTCCTTTCAAGAGTGAGTCTAGACCACCTCTACAATGTGGAAATAATGTAGACAAAGTACAAGGTCATCATGAACTTCCTTGTGCTTTCTAGATTGATGAGATGAGAATGCAAGTTATCAATGATGATTTGACTCCAATCAATCACCTGATATACCATTGTGGCTATCATGATGAACTGTGACATCAAAGGTTAAAAGTATCTCATCGATGATTCCCCCATATGAATGTTGAGAAGTATAATAAAATTACATATCTCTTCCTTGAATTCTGCCATGGGAAGAGTTTTTAGTAACTGCGAGAGCCTGTGTGGTGTTTTCATCCAGCTATCAATGGCCATTCCCTGTAAGCACAACTCTTTCCTCTCCCATTCAGCTAAGGAATATTATTTTCTTAGAATTTCTACATTCTTGGGCCTTTGAGTACATAGAAACTTTTAAATCCCCTCTTGTGTCATCACATTTATGATTAAGCCATCATCAATAGTGATAGACTAGAATTCTGGTTTGTAGTTCCTGACGTAGGTCAAAATAAACTTGAAGTCTTAAAGGGAAAGGGGGAAACCGGTAGATCAATACAAACCACTTAGAAATATCATGTCATCTAAGTTTGTGTGGGATCCTTCTTCCATTCTCTTCTCCATATCATCAAATTCTAGGTGTTCCATGTTGTTGTCTCCAATGTTAGGGTATTCAGATACCAAGATGAAAATAGGATCGTATCTAGAATAATGGAAATTCATTTTTAATTTTATAGTTTCAATGGCCTTAGGAAGTGATGGGAATGATTTAGTGTGGAGGAAAATGGATTCCACAACCATTTCAAAAAACTTGTAAGTTTGAGTTTGTTTTGGCACTACGGACTGATGATTTCATAATTTAGGAAAAATTTGAGAAAATAAAATACAAATTGAATGCAACTCCATTCGTTGGAAATATAATCCTAATAAAAACAAGTTCTCCAAATTTGGTTAGATTCTGTCTTCAGAATCAATAGGAAATTTGAAAACGGGTTCTGGTTATGAGAAAAGCTTAGTAAATGGCAGAAATGAGAGTTGGGGAAAAAATAAATCTGATCATTCCATTGGTAATTTTGATCCATTTTATATCTTCTTAGGCTTGTTTATAATCTCTTAAGGAGAGTAATGGATGCTCCAAATTTCAAGGGATTCACTTGTGGGGTTTGAGAGAATGATCCAGATCAATTTTTCAAGGGTGTTGGGTTTTGAATGGATTTTGGAGCTGCAGGAGTGTTTTGCTTATATATTTTGATTTATTCCACTCAATATCATGAATTTTTATTCAAAATAATTCATTTTATCATAGGAATAATTCATCCGAGTTTCAAATAGTTCCTTCGTGGGATTTGAGAGAAATCTGACTTGCAAATTTTGATTTTTTGAAGTGTCGAGGCCAAATTTATAAAAACATAGTCATTAATATATTTTTTAATGCGGTTTTCATATTGTATTAGTATTATATCATATTTAATTCATTCACACAAGGAACCTCTGGTGTAAATTTTGTAGCAAACAAAGTATATGGCTAGGATATATGAATGAAACAAGTTTGAGGAAGCTAGGGCATCAAAGGAAATTTTTTTGTTGTTTGGGTGAACACATGAGATTGAAAGGATATTTAATGGCTTCCAATCTCCACTTTTTTTTATGTTTTAATTTTATTTGTTGTGAAGGCAAAAGGGGATGCATTTATAAGGTGGAAATTGGAGTAGAGGAAGTGTTAGTGTGAAATCACAACACCCCCAAATGAGTTCTAAAAATATGCTTTTCTAAGGCAGAATCATCTGGTGTTATTGCATAACATTGAACTTTCCCCAAGGTGTGGGACCTTGAAAAAGTGGGAAAGCTCTCCAGAGAAGGTTGGTTCCTCTTCCTAAACTACCTACCACAAGCTATTCCAATACAGGAAAGATAATCTAATCCTAATCTAACTTCCAAGGAGACAAGGAGAGAATGAAAACAAGGAAAAACAGAGCCTACACTAAAACGGTGATACACAAGAGAAGAAAAGTTTTTATCATCTACTAAACTTCCATGGAACAAAGAGAGGTGAGCAATGGAAAGGATGGACAACAACATCACAAACCATAGATTGGATTCAAACAGAAAATGTTTCAAAACCCCATGGACATAGCTCCTAGATCTGCAAATGAAGATTCAAAACATGAACAAATACCCTGCAATGAAGAGAGGCAAGAAGATGTAATAAAATGAGAAAAGGATGGACAAATGCATCACAAAAACACATTTTTATTGCTCTAGATTTACACAGTGCACCATTTCATGGGAAAGAGGCAAAAAATGCCATTACAGAGAAGGGGAGGAGGTTCAAACTCCATTTTCAACCTTGGGGAAGAAAAGAAGGGGGAGGAAGAGAAGAAAAATGAACAACCTTTGAAATATGTGCCTTTGTTTACATTTTATAGAAAAAACACAAGAAGAGAGGAAAAAACGTGGGATCTACTCCAACCACTTTTCAAAATGTGTTTTAATTCTTCCTCTATTGATGGGCTCGATGCAAAAGCTCATAATTCCATGTATCTACTTCACAGAATAAAGAAAATGACCCATACTTCATTAAATCTGGTGGTTGGAACTAGTTTTTGGTCTTTTCCATGCCAAAACATGTTTTGTAAATTTCTCCCCCAAATCTTGACCAAAATCTAAAATTGAAGACTCCATGATGAAGAGAATCTTTAGATCTTTCCATTGGAACCAAGAACATAAAAAATGGAGCTCTGGATCAAAATATATGGCCTTCTGAGTTTTTCCTTAACATTTTCGGTAAAAAAAAGGTTAGGAAAATTTTGAGCTTTTTCTCTCGCAAATCCGCTGATGATGTGGTATCCATTGGGGCCGGTGGAGGCAGGGGCTCCTTATTTTCCATTTTACACTTTTTGACAAAAAGTCAAAAAATCTCATTTGCCTCTGAAGGTCTGCCGACCCACATTAGCTTTTTGATGTGCCAGCTCAGCACTTAATTTTCACCTTTTTGACAAAAGGGAAAATTTTCACTTTTCACTTTTGAAAAAAGCCAACTGAAATGGACTGTGTAAGACCAATACAACAGCACCAAAAACTATATACAAATTGAAAATCATACATGCTCTAAATGGAACATGTAGAGTGTGTAAAAGCTCTTCTTCTGCTGAAAACAAACCTACCTACACTACTCTAACCAAGAGCAAAGGGAACACAAACAAAAATTGCAACTGGAAGGGAGAAATAGCTTTCATTCCTCAAAAATGGCAGCCATGCAACTGATTTGTCACTGAACATGGCTGGTTGGATGAGTGAAAAACTAACCACAAGCTGATCTTCCTCCCAAATGACCAAAGTATCAACTGAAGACAAATCCAATACCTCTTTTAGTTTCTCTACATTTGGATTAAAGAGGTATGACAACTGATTCTTGGTACTTTGTAGCTCATCCTCATGCCTTGAAGCAAGCATGATTGGTTGTGGCTTCTCCTTTGGCTCCAAAGAAGCCAAATACTTGATTGGGAAAGGTCTAGTCCGATTGATGTGCCTATTGCTTTGATTTTCAACTCCAAAAATGGAGTCCTCTTATAGACCTTCTTGGATGAATGGCGTGGAAGAAGTGGTGAAACCCTTCTACTCTTTCTCTTCTTCCTCTTGTGAAGAACATGGAAGATTTATATTTTCCAAACTTTATTCCAAAAGGCTGCTATAAGGTACAAACTATTGCAAATGAATGATCTCCTCCATGACATCAGGTATGCATGTTTGGAAGGTGGATGAAGGAGGAGAAAACAATGTGATTTCAACTGGTTCTTCTCCATCAAAACATTCCTCTAGATCAGACATATAAACTACCTCATTGTTGTCCTGCTGCAAATGTTCAACTTCCTCCATGGTGTTCTCTTGATCAGAAACTTGTTTACCATGGTTTCTTTCATCCTCCAACATGAAGTTTGAAATATCAAACTCTTATCCAATGTTAGAGCTAGAGAGAGATGAAGTGGAAGGAAGAACTGAAGGTTCTTCTATAGCATATTTTGTGTTCAAAGCTCTTGAACCTACATTTTTCTCCTCCACATATGGAATGTACTCCTCTTCTTTTGGATTTGGAGCATCTTCTCCTTCCTCTGCTGCTTGAAGACCATCTTGCTCTTGAATGACCTCTTTCTCTATCATGAAGTTTTCCAAATCAAACTCTTCAATCTGCTGCTCTAGAGGACAAGTTGGGACTGCAAGATCTTCTTCAGAGCTCCTTTCCATGGTGGATTCATCAACCAAAATAGGCCCTTCAAATGAAAGCAAGAAATTATCAATGATGCCTTCTTCTTTTGCTACTATAAACTCTGATTTGGTCTCACCCATTTTCTCCTTTCCAATGGGACTTTGAGCTGATTTTCCTTCCTCTTCCATGGCTGATTGTGCAACTTGAATTAGACCAGCATTTTCTTCAAGTGGAGTGCCAACATGGACACTGCATTATGAGCAAACAGGCTGATCTTATTGCTCCAATGTGTTGCTACAAACTTAGCCTTGGCCACCTCTGGTTATTCACCATTTACCTCCTCTGTAGGCTTAACCAATAAAGGAATTTTTTTAATCCCGAATCTGAGAGCCAAGTTCACTAAACTATTAATCATTTATTCTTCTTTCACTTCTTCTTCTTACTATCCTTCATGACTGATTTTTTTCAATTTCTTCTTCCCTACATGGAATTGGGAAGGCAAGAGGAGAACCAAATTGGGATTCAATCATTTGTGCATTTGTTGGTGGTGGTGGGAGGGATAGAACTTCTTATTTCTTTGGAGGGGAAGGTGTTTCTTTTTTCTCTTGTGGAGGGAATTTGTATTTGGAAGAGAAGAGAGAAGAAAAGCTGAGATGAGTGATGAGGCCAGAATATGTCTGACTAATGTATAATATATGATCTCATCTTACTCTCCTTTTGATTAATTTTGATTGCATTGTGTGAATTTTAGTTGATCTGATATGATTTAGGATGTAACTATCTGTCTTTTGACTGATTGTGATTCTAATGTTAAAAGCTCTAGAATTCCTGACAAGTGTGTGTGTTTGAATATAGTTTTGTAATAAAGTAGGTCTAATCAGTCGAGGAAATGAAGCAGGAAGCATTCAATATGTTTTCACTTTCAGAAGTATCTATTCCCACACAGCTTAGTTCTGGAACTTCCAAGCTAGTTCCAGAACTCCATCATGTAGTCATCATTTAGTTCCAGAACTTTCAGACTTAGTTCCAGAACTTTTGGACTTAGTTCCAGAACTCCTGGGGATAGCTCTAGAACTTTTATAGTTTTGATCCTTAACAATTTCCTATGGTTCTGGAACTTCTTCGAAGTTCTAAAACCGATGGGAGTTATCTATTTTAAACTAAATCCATATATTTTGCATCTATGACCCTTTCAATCAGGAAGGATGAGAAGATTTCTGAACGTAGATCCAGGGAGAGTTATCCTACAACTATCTGATCAACCACAATCCGACTCATCATCTATTCTGGGCATAATTCTATTTCATTAGAATCATTGAGACAGTTGTGATATATATATAAAAGTAGACCTACAGTAGATAGAAATTATTATTAGATATATAGAAATAGAGAAATAGAACAGAGAAGAGAAATAGACTAAGTAATCAAGTCCAGTACGTTTGTAATTCCAAATTTTTTATCAATAAAATAGCCATTCCTATTTGAGAGAATTCTAAGTTGTTAAATCTTGATTCGAGGAGGAGCAAGGGCCCACTCCCCCAAGGACCAGGATATTCATTTATTTGGTATTTATATTTCTTTAGAAAATAGCTTAGATATGTTAATTGTATATTGTTTTAATTCTCTCAGTTAAAATCTGTTGTGTACTTGTTCTTGCAGGTGTTTAGATAGATTCTTATATTTCTTACAATTTTTTTCAAGCATTATAAATTGAGTGTGTTTATTTCCAAAAGCAATTGTGTTTACTTTCAAAATAAAGTGTGTTTATTTTCCAACAACAAGTGTGTTTCCATTCTGTACGGTTTGTTTCCTTTCAACAAAGCTTTCAGTGTGTTTACTTTCAGCAAGTTTTCATATTTTGATTTGAATAAGGTTTTACCAAGAAGTCCTTAAGATATTAAAGAGATCCCCTAGAAAATACAAAAAAACTACTAGATCGGTTAAAGTACTCTTGTTGCATATAGCTTTAGACACACCTCTGGTTTGATATGACATCAACAAGAAGTTGATTAAATAAGAGGAAATGATGAGACCCATCAGTGAGATGGGAGACTAAGGGATGGAGGGATGGTTTTCACAACTGGAGCAGCATTGGCAGGGTTTACAACTTAACATTTTTGAAATGGTAAAGCTTGAGATGAAGAAGAAGAAATACAAGGAACTGCTGAATGACTTATCCATTGACAAGGTTGATTCAGACTCTGCTCATATACTTCTATCTCCTCAGTCCATTGTATAACTTGGGAAACATCTCAATTATGAAGTCTAGCTTCTCCTGAGGGCTGTAGTGTCTTGGAAAAGGGCCTTTCCATGGACAAGGGGCCCTACAACCAGTTTTGAAGGCCTCCATTTGAGCTATAGCTCTTGAATGCACCATACTAATATCCATTTTTTGGATCTTCTCTAACAGAATAACATCTTGCATTTGATTTTCTTCATTGTTTGCATGCCTCTGCTCTTGGAAAGCTCCATAGCCAAACTGATTTTCCCTTTTCATATTCTCAAAACTTTTTCACACAAATTCCATTGTGAAGTAGGCTTCAACATATTTCCAATTCCTATGGTATGAGCTCCGAACACTTCACGAGACTCCTTAAACATTCCACTAAATTGAATCTACGACAAAGTCTCAACATTCTTTTTTCTCAAAAACACATGTGAGGAAAGTTTTCCCAACACAACCCAAAATTTCCCAAAATGCTTCCTTAGTCATGCCATCATATAAAACACTTTGATAAATTTTTTATTACTATAAATAGGACTTTTGAAGTTCTTCGAGGTTCCC
>CM034153.1:181206728-181380269 GCA_019776745.2 Taxus chinensis | reverse complement strand
GTATTATGTAAATACAATAAAATATAGAACAAATGTTTCAAAATCGTTTATCTAAAAATATGTTGAAAAATATTGTAGTGCCTCTCCATTGTGTAGCCCTCCTCCCTTTTAGCAACTTCTAGCCTTCTTAGAGAAATCAAGTTAATTATATTCTCTTGGTGATACGATGGAATTTGGACCCATTTTAGGTGTTAACCATCGCTCCTTAAGATATTAGCAAAGAAAAGAAATGAAGTTATTAAGAAAAGTGATATGCTATTGATGCAAGATAAGGGTCTCGAGATATATGCCTTGACACATTTGATTAGATGTGTTTACGATGTATTAGATGATTATTTATAATAATAATACTAAAATTTATAATAGGAGGAGGAGGATATATATATATTGATTAAGCTAAATATGAAATATAAATGCCTAATTTTATGTTATAGTAGCAGTAAATAAATACAATAATGAAAATATGGAAATATACCAAAGCAAGCTAATCAATAAATAAAGAAACCCTAATTGTAAAGAGAGGGTGAAGTTCCTTAGTTGATTCGAAGTGTTTTCAAAGGTGTATAAGACTGGAAATTGAAAAAATCTGAAGCATTAAATGTCTCATTAGAGCACATAAAAGTGCAAATCTCGACATATAAGCTGGATATGGGTGCCTAGAGAAGGACAAAGATGCCCACGGACACCCGGGTATTGATTCTGGGAACTTGGATCTGCAGAAATGCTCATAAACTTGAATTATCAGGGTTGCAAAATGTTTTCTGATGTTCTCCTTTTGTTGTTATGGATTCACACAATGATCGCCGAGGTTGTAATAAACTTGAAATGAAGAATTAACCTATAAAACCCTCAAATAGACATCAAATCCTAAAACATAAAGATGATGAATGAGGGGTCATATTGTCCTCATCTGCCAAAATGGTGGACTTAAAACTGAGCGATGCATTACATCTCATAGCCAATGTATTTGTGTGTGTGTGTGTGTGTGTAATCGTGCCCTAGGTTTCTCTTATGCCAGTCACACTTGTATAGTGAGCAAGTAACTAGATGTAACAAAATGTAGTAGATGTGTGGATGGAATAAATTGAGCTTCCCTACTATGAAGTGTGATGTATAAAACCATATCTTATGTCCCTTTTGATGGAGCTAGATGGATGTAACAGAGCTCTTAGATGCCTTGATGGATGTAGCCTTAGGTGGAGATATTTAATGCTTAGTGCTTGGTCATTTATTATGGTCACATAACTTTATATTTATATGGTTCCCTTGCTTGAAATTTGTAATTAACCTTGAAAAGGCCAACTACCAAAAATATAAAATGCTTAAACGGCTAGAAAGGACCCAAAATTTTTGAGTAAAGTAAAAAGGGGACAGGAGTGCTTAGACTGGACGAGGGCACCTAACATTGGCATCCTATTCTGGGTGCTAGTGTCCAGTATAACATATTCTAAAGACTGAAAAGGTAGGCTAAGCAATAAGAGGTGTAAGACCAAGAAAAGTGAAACAAAGGAAATAAAGGTGGCCAAAGACATGGGTTAATTAGTACCATTCTTACTTATGAGTCATATAAATAGTAATATGTAATCAAGACTAGATAATTTCCCTAAGTGTGTGATTTTGTGTCTACATTTTCCCCCACTTTATGTTGGTGATTTAAAATCTTGGTAACATAAAGTATATACATATTTGTACCTGATATCCATGTAGAAAATGTGTTGAGGGACTAGACAAAGCGTGGAGTGATAAAAATGTGAAGTGTGGATGCTAAGGAGAAGAAAGTGCAAAAAGTGATGATGAAAATGCACCTAGGGTGGAAATACATGTGTAGATGTCATGATGTACCTATTGTCGATGTTGATGTGTGTGATGTTTTTGTTGTTGTTGGTGCTGTGGTGATGTTGAATACTGCTTCCTATATAGATGGAACTGCAAAAGAGAAGATGACAAGTAGTCAAATACGCATGTATATGATCAAAATATGTAAAAAAGTGTGTAATGAAAGTAAGTAAAATAAAAAAGTGTGAAAAGGAGCATGTGCACTTGATCCATGATGAGAAAAAGGGTGTAGAAATTATCCTTAAGATGATGTCAACGTGTAAGTTTTTAGGTGATATCATTCCAGTGTAATGGAATAAGTGTGAACTGTCTGGTTTCATTCATCAACCTTTAACTGATTCCCACTATGTAAAACACCACTGCAGATGGTGTGTAGGTGGTAAGGACTTTGTGCCCTATAAAATCCATTGTGTAAATGGCTAGTGCTAAGGGAATCTCTACCCTATCAAAAGCCTCTGTGACATATCAAAGAACTGTGTGCTTGTCCCTTGGTTATTGGAATTTTAGGAAAGACTGTTGTATTGCCTCCTAGTTTTAGGCATCTAGGAAATGTCGTTGTGCTAAGTATAAATTATTAGAGAGATTTTCACACGTATATAATAATAATCACTATATTTTTCATACATTACATAGGGATATTAAATAGCCAAGACAGTAGGTAACAAAACATCATATAAAATAGGATGTATTACAAACAATAAAATCGTTAATAGTGATACAGGTATAACCATAGAATTTATTGTTATTATAACAATATATTCTACTAAAAAACTAGTAACTATTAATTTACCAAATGGTAAATCACCCATAATATTCATGTGAACATTAATATTCCTAACACTAAGGACCCAAGTTTGATTATGAGCCCTTTCAAAAATAAAAAATTGTTTTACAACAGTACCATGTTGTGTGTATCTATATATGAGGTGACTAATTCACCCATATGACACCCCCCTCGTTTGGGGTGCATGCAATGTCGTTGAAGGAGTATGTGGCCCAAAAGAGGAAAAACCAATGTGTTAAATCATGCCCTGAAAGGGGAAGGTAATGTTTTTGGTAGAAACCAAGGCACATGCAAACAAGTGGCTAAGAAATCTAAGTGTTAGTACAAGTAAAGACAAACCCTCACTTATAATATGACATGTAAGCTATGTAGACAATGTGTAAACACACAAGAAGGTAATGTAGTCCACGAAAATTGGTTTGCAAACATAGGACATCACTTATGATTTCACAAGACAATCAAGGCCTTAATGGCCACAAACAGACAAGTCTACACACAAGACAAAGGGAAAAGCCCACAAACAAGAGCATACAATGACAAGTAATCACAAATAATGTAATAGATAACCATGGAAGCAAATAGTCCTGCATAATAAATGTTTCACATGAAGCACCCATTAACATGTTATAAAGATAAAAAGTATGTCAAAGTGTGTATAAGATGATAAAGTAATGTGCTATGAACATAAATGAAATAATAACACCTGTAATGTAAGAAAGTGTATACCCCTAGGAGCCTCTATAGGATTGGTAATAGGTACCGCACCAATCATCCATGATGTGTGTAATGGATCTATAGAGTCTGCATTATTTTTTGGATGAGGGGGAGTGGAATTTAAAGTGGATGATAGGAGCATCATTCCCCCTAAGTGGATGTGTATGTATGAAATGAGTTTCATTTATTTATTCCCCCTCAATAGTTAAGAATGAACCATAAATGAGAGTGTGTCATTGGGAAAGGGTTTTAAATGTGTGCATAAGGAATATGTTAATTGTAGGTTGTCATGTGATGTGTATGATTGAATGTGAAAAAGCAAAAATCATGAGGTGGTAGGATGTGTGGTGGTGTAGCCGAAGGCATACATCACCAAATGTATGGATGAGATGATAGAAAACTTGATGATTTAGCACAAATTGTATGAATGAGATGATAGAAAACCTGATGATGTAGCACAAAGTGTATATAATGAAATGTATGGATAAGATGCCAGAAAGGGGTGTGATGATTTAGCCTAAGAGTGTCTATCACGATATGTGTGAAGGATGCGGTGGCTAAAAATATTGCATAGTATGATAAAAAGGATTGGTTGAGAAAATGTGTGAGTGTGATGAGGTCCGTTTGATTGGTAAACCCTCAACAGTCGAGTATGGACCGAGGAACTAAAGTGCATCATTGGGTAGTGAGTGTAGCGCATAAAAGGAGATCAGTAAAATGTGGAAATACTTGTGGTGGTGAGAAAACATCACGTGATGTGTAAGGTAGGTAATTTAAAATGTGTAGTGTGCAATGTAAGATGTGTAGATTATATAAGTGTGGAAGTGCAAAGTGCACGTGAGGTAAAATGTATAATAGTGTAGGGTGTAGATTGTGTATGATGTATACATGTATAAAGCACAAAATGTGAATGATGTATAGTAGATGTAAGAGGAAGATGTCGTGTATGTACAAAGGTGTTGAATGTGTGAGGATGTGTAACATGTAGTGTCTACTATGCAGTGTGTGAGGTTCATGTGTGTAGTATGTCCTCAACATTCAAGTGTGAATTTTAGCACAAGAGTGTGTCATCGAGAAATGATAACGAAAATTTATTCATATGATTAGTTTAAATGATGAGGTACAATATGTGTAAGTGAAACAAAGTGATGGTGATAGATGTGTGATGTGATGATTTTTTTTGGAATAGATGGTGTGTGATGGTGCTAGAGTGTAATAGGTAATGTATGATTGATTGAGAAGTGTAGTAAATGATAGAGAATTGTGTTGTATGTGTCATGGTTGTAAATGTATGTGTGTACAAGTTATTATGTGATGGAATGATGTTCTTATTAGAAGAGCTCCCTCAACAGTCATATAAAAACCATGAGAATACAAGCATTTCATCAGGGGGTAAGATGACAGGAGTCACCTACCAAAGACCAAGTTGGCATGAATCGATGGAAACATGTGTAACAGAAGAAACAACATGATCATGTGATGGTGGCAAAGTTTGAAATGTCTCTTGATCATTAGTAGAAGGGGTAGTTGATTTGACAAAATGAATTGGAAACGGAAGTGGAGAAGGACAAGAAGGAATCTTAAACGGTGGTAACTTAGGTGCGATTGATGACAATGTAGAATACTAATAGTACAAGAAGGTGGATTAATTTTTAGAGGTGTTTGCTTAGGAAATTATTGATTCTCTATAGAAGGAACCTTAGAAATTATGGCATGATGCTCATTAGATATAGATAAATGATATTTAGGAACCCACTAGGATGTAACAATTATAGATTGGCATGCAACAGAATGTTGTACATCGAATGAGATAAATCCTTAACACTCCAGATGATTGATTCTTCATCGTAGAGCATAGAATTCATTGTCATTATGTCCATTAAGTCGGTGATAATTACAATATGGGTGACCTTGATATTTTGAAGGCCATAAAGGAGGATATCCTTGAGTAGATGGTAAAGTGATCAATTGATGACTAAGGAGCTCATTAAGAATGTCATCTTGTGTAGCATTGTGATCAAAGGTGAGATGTTCTGGTAATGGTAGGACTTGAGGCTCACTGATATAAGAACATGTAGAAGACATAGAATGAAGATGGGATATAGAAGGAGAATAAACATGAGCCTGAGAAGCGTCCTTAAGATGTTGGATTTCAGATTTAAGAGATGTAATCATGGATTCCATAGCCTAAAATTTGTTTTCAAATAAAAAATGAAAATATTGAATTGATTCCAACATGGATTGATTAGATGGAGGATCATGAATACTAGGCTCGTTAGATAAATGATCGAAGATAGGACTTATTGCATGTGGCGGAATATCTTGAGGAAGATGCATGGTGTCTAAGGTTTTTTGTAGAACAATCTGGAAATTGGGATGCATCTAAAGTAAATCAGATAGAAATATGAGAACTTGTACAACCGATGATAGAGAAAAATTGAGGATCCTACTTGCGTGAAAACGTTTGGGTTCACCAAAATTATTAAGATAAATATGAAATATAAATGCCTAATTTGATGTTATAGTAGCAGTAAATAAATGCAATAATGAAAATATAGAAATATACCAAAGAAAAATACAAAATAAATAATGAAACCCTAATTACAAAGAGAGGGTGAAAGGCCTTAGCTGACTCACAGAACGTTCGGGTTCACCAAAATGATTAAGCTAAATATGAAATATAAATGCCTAATCTGATGCTATAGTGGCAGTAAATAAATGCAATAATGAAAATATAGAAATATACCAAAGCAAACTAAGAAATAAATAATGAAACCCTAATTGAAAATAAAGGGTGAAAGGCCTTAGATGATTCGCAGTGTTGCTAAAGGTGTATTGGACTGGAAATTGAAGAAATCTGAAGCACTGATCGCCACACTAGAGAACAAAAAAGTGCAGATCTGGACAGAAAAGCTAGACTGGGGTGCCTAGAGAAGGACAGGCAAATCCACAGGCGCCCGGGTATTGATTCTAGGTTCACGGGTCTACAAAAATGCTCAAAAACCCAAATTCTTAGGGTTGTAAGATGTTTGTTGATGCTCTCCTTTTTTTGCTACAGACTCACACAATGATCGTTAAGGCCACAATAAACATGTGATGAAAAATGAACTTGAAAACCCCTCAAATGGACATCAAATCCTAAAAATAAATATGTAGGAGTGTAGTCTCATTTACCTCTTACCCTATAATCTCTCTCTTAACCCCAAGTGTGTCAGCTTATCACCCAACATAAGATGGGCGCTCACCCAAGGTGCGCGCGGGAGCGGAACCCTTGTTTTATGTGAGCCTTGTAAGAATGCCTTTCCATTAATGGAAAAATAGTTTGCATAATAGAAACATCAATGTAATCTAATACAAAGGTAGTAAACTAATTCTAATAATAAATGCACCATGAGATAAACATAAACATCACAATGGCATAATAGAATCAGATCTGAACCAAGAATAACATGAAACCACACTAGGGTTTGGTCTATAAACACAGATATTTGGAACAAAGATTCATATATTGATTATAATCACTTACAGTAGCCATATTACATTGGAAAAAGGGTCATATCAGACCACGTACATCAAGGAATACCATCCCAACCCTAAAAAACTACTTTGCACAAAGAGCTCTAGCTATGTTCTTCCATATCATCTCAGATTTAAGACATGAGTGCCTACATCTAGGCATATCGTTATCTTTTCATAGCCTCTCTAGCACTAACAGAAGCAACAAACTACAACAAAAATGATAGCTCCCAACATCAAAACCCACAAAATTCTTGCAGAACTTTATTTCCTCTAAAACCCTCTCTATCCCACAACATTCTTCAAACACTTTGTTATCCTTCCACTCCTTCCTCTTTCAGACCCAAACACTCCCTTAAATAGAATCTGGATCCTTCCTTCATCGCCATAGTTTCACCTATTAGCATATTGCATGCTAGGTGGAAATTTGGTCCTCCATGATCGAGTGATTTACCAACTTGCAAAAGCCTCCACTAAGTGTAATGATCCTCCTTTGGAATATTCCCTTCATGGAATATTATTTCCTTGAGCTCCAAGACTCCAGGTTGGCACCTTATCCACTCATCATGCCTAATCGATCCTTCACGTGTTTTTCCTGTGATACCACCTTAGAAATATGGCTAAGTCCCCAAACCCTTTCCTACTTCCATGCGGTAACCTTTTCTCCCACGCACCTTTCCTTGAGCACTTTTCTACCTCACTTGCCATGCACGCACGTGATCTTTCTTTACCTTGGGACTTAGTAAATTTTAGGGTATAACATCACCCCACACTAAACTTGTTATTCATCCTTGAAAACAACCTGATCTTTTGTAAAGAATAAAGAATGGGAGGAAAGAATAAAATGCTTTCGTCTTGCACCAAAGAATGAAATAATTTCATTATTGTTGGAGAAGAATTGGGAAGTCTTTATTCAAGCCTGCTTCAATCTTACTCTAGGTGTCCACCTTATTCTGTGTTTTCTGAAACAAATCCCCTATTAATGCACCAACTTCATCAAATGAGAACTCCTTTCACTTAGCCTTTAGCATATCAACAATGTTTTCCAAATGCTTGTTAAGGTTGTTGAGCATGTACATCCTACGAGTGACCTAGGGATACACTTATTTCACTTTATTCTTAATTGATACCCTTAGTCCTTCAATCACCTTAGAATTATTCTCAACCTTTGCAATTATTTTATCTCGTTCTACCTTGTTATTCTTGTTCTTCTCATGGAACTCTTTCAGGTCTACCTCATGGGTAGTAACCAATATACATGTCACCCTGTCCCTATCACCACAGTTGTCATAAACAACTTTGGCCATGTGTGCCATGGTTTTCACTGAGGCAAGGAGCTTAGAGTACTGAGTTATGGTTTCCTCAATATTTGTTTTCTCCTCATCCTTCTGTCGCTCCAGAAATTCCTTTGCCGACTCCAACACAAATGATGGCTTCTCCATTTGATAAAACATGCAAAATCCTCCAAGAAGATAAAATCTGACTCATACTTCTACTCAGGTGGTGCAAAATCTGGGCGTGCTCGAATGATGGAGTCTAAGATAGTTTCCACCTTCTTGTAAGCTTCACGCACCTTCACATTTTATTCTCTCAACTCAACCTTCAGTTGGGAAATGATATAATTTTTCCCTTTTATCTCCCTGTCTCTCTTTATTATCTCCTTATATATCTCCTCCACTTTATCCTCTAGGATTCGATCAGTTATTCCTCCCGAATAACTGAGACTCTACTTCTACCAACACCTTGTTGAGAACATTGCAAACATGTTCATCATTTTAAACATTGATATCAGCAACATGATTCACCTCAAGGGGTTATCTGTTTCTATTATATGGCATCCGCACTAATTTCAAGCTCAGGCTCATCAACATGAGACTCGAAAGTTCGTGACAACATATTCTTGGTGCTCGTGTACGAGCTACCACTATCAAATGATGACCAAAAAAAGAGTTGATCTGTGGGTACTATGCTCTAAAAGTGCACGTGAAGGAATTTTCTAGGTTCATTGACATAAATCATGTGTCCTTGCACCACTTTTGTGCCCTTCCCACTGGTGCATGATATTGCCAGGAAGCTGAATGTGAAGTTGGGATCTCTACCCATGATCCCATACTCCTTTGCTTCCTCTGTTTCCTTCAATATATCCTCAACGTTGTGCTCCACTTCTTGCTCCATCAAGTTTCTTAATGATGCCTTCCACTTCCCTTTCCACTGT
The DNA here is from genome assembly GCA_019776745.2 of Taxus chinensis. Classification (NCBI taxonomy): domain Eukaryota; kingdom Viridiplantae; phylum Streptophyta; class Pinopsida; order Cupressales; family Taxaceae; genus Taxus; species Taxus chinensis. The sequence goes on along the minus strand of CM034153.1, from coordinate 181,371,204 downwards.
ATCCTCTAATTGTCCTCCGGCCAAGGGTGGGGTTTTCTGTCGCATATCGTCCCCACTTCTTCTTCACTACTCCCACATTTTGAGTGCCTATTCATAGTCATTCTTATCCTCATCAAATTCATGTATATCATGTACAGGGACTCTTAACCTTCCTCACAGCCTCTTCATTGTCTTACCTAGAGGCGTCAATCCTTATGCTTTACGTATTCTTAGAGTCTGAACTCTGCGGCCCCTTCTACTTTTTCTGTTTACTGATAGGCTCTCTAAACACAAGAGGAATATTATTTTCGTGGTGACTTCTCATTATAGGGGACAATCCTTGTCAAGTGACCTTTGCCTTAATGAGAGATTTCTTCCTCCTTGTGTAGGACTTGGATCAATGCCTGACTCTTAGGTTTTTGCAGTTAGAACTGTACGCAAGTTTGGCACCCTGCCTTTATGGTAGTTTCTTTCCATTTATCTATTCATCCATTTCTGCATGGCCATGTCTTCAAAACTTGGGGTATTAGTGGATAGAAACAATGTTTTCAAATGCTTGTTAAGGTTTGTTGAGCATGTACATCCTACGAGTGACCTAGGGATACACTTATTTCACTTTATTCTTAATTGATACCCTTAGTCCTTCAATCACCTTAGAATTATTCTCAACCTTTGCAATTATTTTATCTCGTTCTACCCTGTTATTCTTGTTCTTCTCATGGAACTCTTTCAGGTCTACCTCATGGGTAGTAACCAATATACATGTCACCCTGTCCCTATCACCACAGTTGTCATAAACAACTTTGGCCATGTGTGCCATGGTTTTTACTAAAGCAAGGAGCTTAGAGTACTGAGCTATGGTTTCCTCAATATTTGTTTTCCTCCTCATCCTTCTGTCGCTCCAAAAATTCCTTTTGCCGACTCCAACACAAATGATGGCTTCTCCATTTGATAAAACATGCCAAATCCGCCAAGAAGATAAAATCTGACTCATACTTCTGCTTAGGTGGTGCAAAATCTGGGCGTGCTCGAATGATGGAGTCTAAGATAGTTTCCACCTTCTTGTAAGCTTCACGCACCTTCACATTTTATTCTCTCAACTCAACCTTCAGTTGGGAAATGATATAATTTTTCCCTTTTATCTCCCTGTCTCTCTTTATTATCTCCTTATATATCTCCTCCACTTTATCCTCTAGGGATTCGATTCAGTTATTCCTCCCGAATAACTGAGACTCTACTTCTACCAACACCTTGTTGAGAACATTGCAAACATGTTCATCATTTAAACATTGAGTATCAGCAACATGATTCACCTCAATGGGGTTATCTGTTTCTATTATTGCATCCGCACTAATTTCAAGCTCAGGCTCATCAACATGAGACTCGAAAGTTCGTGACAACATATTCTTGGTGCTCGTGTACGAGCTACCACTATCAAATGATGACCAAAAAAAGAGTTGATCTATGGGTACTATGCTCTAAAAGTACACGTGAAGGAATTTTCTAGGTTCATTGACATAAATCATGTGTCCTTGCACCACTTTTGTGCCCTTCCCACTGGTGCATGATATTGCCAGGAAGCTGAATGTGAAGTTGGGATCTCTACCCATGATCCCATACTCCTTTGCTTCCTCTGTTTCCTTCAATATATCCTCAACGTTGTGCTCCACTTCTTGCTCCATCAAGTTCTTAATGATGCCTTCCACTTCCCTTTCCACTGTATCCTCTAATTGTCCTCCGGCCAAGGGTGGGGTTTTCTGCGCATTCGTCCCCACTTCTTCTTCACTACTTCCCACATTTTGAGTGCCTTATTCATAGTCATTCTTATCCTCATCAAATTCATGTATATCATGTACAGGGGGACTCTTACCTTCCTCACGCTCTTCATTGTCTTACCTAGAGTCGTCATCCTTTATGCTTTACGTATTCTTAGAGTCTGAACTCTGCGCCACCTTCTACTTTTTCTTTACTGATAGCTCCTCTAACACAAGAGAATATTATTTTTCTGGTGACTTCTCCTTAATAGGGGACAATTCCTTTTCAAGTGACTTTTCCTTAATGAGAGATTTCTTCCTCCTTGTGTAGGACTTGGACCAACGCCTGACTCTTAGGTTTTTGCAGTTTGAACTGTACGCAAGTTTGGCACCCTGCTTATGGTAGTTTCTTCCATTTATCTCTTCATCCATTTCTTCATGGCAATGTCTTCAAACTTGGGTATTAGGTGTATAGAAACCCTTACTGTTGTCTTTTCTCCAATAGGAATTGACACAGATTTTACCATATGTACGTCATGGGAGACATACTTCTCCACATATGAGTGTTTCTTAGGGTATACCAAAATTCTACGAAGTTCATGATACTCATGGTCTACCTCACTTAGATAAAATCCAAGTTTCTTTCCCTCCTTGAACCTGTTGATGATGCTTTTAAAATATTACATTGTGAAGGCAAATGGTAATTTACATCATGGGATTTTTGAGCCATATGTCAAAGTAAATCTACCTATGCAGAAGTGCTGATATATCGCAAAATCAAATTTTCCATGTACTAAGGCTGGTAGCTGCTCAAGGATTCTCCATTCTTCCCTAAATGCATCATACATTCTCTTGTACTATTTCTCCAAGTGCACCTTATGTGCAGTAGTCATCGTGTCACAAGTGTATGCTTCAAACCTCTTCACGGGGAAAGGTTCCTCATCAAGGTACTCCTAGACATAGCTATTTGTCCCATCAAGCACTCCAATCTCTGAAAAAAAAAAGGTAAGAAGAAAATTACCATACATGATCTTGTCCTTGTCACACGCTGCATCTATGATATCTTCTACAATGAAGGCCGATAGGTTGTAGATTTTTCCCTCTTAAATCTTCTTGCAAATATTCAACCACCTCTTATCCACTTGCATCTAGCACTCTTGTCCATTCACATTGGTTAGCAAGTGTGTGGCCATCCTCATAACTAGGTTGATGATCTTGCTAATAAAAAAGTAGCATGAACCCTTCTTATACTCATAATTTGTGGCCATTTCCTTGACTCCATCCTTGTTGCCCAAATTTTCATTCAGTGACTCTCCCATACATACAAGTCCAATATACTTAGAAATCAACTAGGTAGTCAAGCACATTCTCCTTCCTGTGAAGTAAAAATAATCCTCCTACACGTTCAACATCAACTACTAGTACAACCTATCTGGTTTACCAAAATATGACAACTCATAGAGTTACAAGAGTCCATCCTTACCCAATGAATTTTTCACTGAGTCATCATAGACAAGATTATCATCCTGTGACCTTTATCCCATCGGGAAAACTAAATCCAACACCATTTCCTTCTCCACGGTGCTTGTCCTATGGTTGTAATCACTTATAACCATCTTTCACATGTGAGACACCCATTCCATCCCCAATAGAATGTCATCGGGGTACTGCATGTCCGCCTACCACTCTTCATTGAGACTAGTTGATGTCGTTGGTTTTCCCTTAACCTTTCCCTTCTTAGGTGAAGTGTTTTATTCCTTCCTTGATGCCATTTTTCTCACCCGGTCCTTTTAAGTTCTTCCTTTCTTATTGCTTCAACCCTACGAAAATCCTCCACAACCCATGCCCTAGCTTTGCAAATCCTAACTTGGAAATATCTCCTTCCAGAAGACAACATAAAATCCACGAGAATCCACCAAATAAACTTCTCCTCTCACGCCTATGTACTCCCTTTCCACTTTGGTTCACAACTCTACTAAATATTTCTCTATGCATGCAAATCTCCACAAATTTCTTTTCATAAGGATGCCCTAGTTTGTAAGAGCTATTTAATTAACCAATGCAAGGTAAAAATAAATAACCTACCCCAACCTTCTATTTATAGCTTTTTACTTTTCCAACACAAACTCCCATGTAACCTACCAACGTAAAACCTCACTAAAGTCAACTTTTTCCAATGCCATCCTTTTGCGTGTTTTTTCCAGTGCTTTTCCTCCACTCTCAATCCTACACAAAACTCCTGCAACCTTTTGGCGAGCAAAAACTACATTGACCACAGATAGTCATGCACGCTCCCAACACCGAAGTCAATCTTCCTCTACATCCTAGTTATTGACATCTCCTACCTCATGTTGCTATATGCTTTTATCCTTGTACATGGCTTTTATAAGGCTTTTTGAAACTAATCTCCACCCATATACACTTCTGCTATGTGCACTCTTCTAACCTTATGCACTTTTAATTTTTCCACTTGGGCCACCAATCCACATCATTTTAAATAATTTCTTCTTACCAGACTCTTCATAGAGACTCTCCTTTGACACCTTCCACCCCATACTAAATAGATGCACGGTCCTCTACACATAAAAACCCTTTTAAATAGTAATTGGCTACCAGCATGCAAGTGTGCCCACAAAAAACCAAAACAAAAGACAAAGCAAGTGACGAAGAAAGGAAACACAAAGAAAGAAAATTGTATTAAGGGAAATCTTATGCTACATGGTAATATTTCCTTATTTACAAACACATCGAAGATTTATTTATAATAGGGCTTTAACCTACTCCCATTAAATTAGCCAGGCAACATTGTTACATCCATCACTTGTAACTAGAAAGCACCTGAATCAAGTATGTAAGTGATAGTATATGGTCCCAAACAATGCACCTTGAGCTTCCCTGGGTGTCGCAGAAACTTAGAATCATATAATAGAACCATCTACCCAAACCTCAAACTTCTTGTTCTTAATATGATGATCATGTCATGCCTTTTGTCATGTTTTCTCTATCTTCTCACTCTATTGGGAAATGGAAAGCCTCTCGTCCAGCTCCATAAGTTTATCAATGCGATCCTCTAATGCTTGTTCATTATCCAATCCTCCTATGCCCGCAGTAAGCAAGATGGAAACATGAATTCCACAGGAAAAACTACCTCCACACCAAACACCAATTGAAAATGTGTGGCCTTGTACAACCTTTTAAAAGTTGTTCTATATGCCCATAGCACTGCAAAGACTTTATCATCCCAGTTTATTCTTCTGAAATTGTGAATATTTGTTAATGTGTGGCTTAATATCTTTTTAAAAGCCTCAGCAGTTCCATCAGCCTGAGGGTGATTAGGGGTAGTTTTGTGATGGGCTGCCATGAACTCTACCAATAAGATCCAAACAGTCTCATTTAAGAAATGTGTACCCCTATCACTTGTTAAGATCAATGGACATCCATACCTATTGATTATATCTTCCCATAAGAACCTATCTATTATAGCCATTGTGCAATCCTTTGTAGGTGGTGCTTCCACCCACCTCATGAGATAGTCTGTGAAAGTGATAATGTAGCACAAAAAAGTCCTACACGTGGCTGGGGAAATAGGGCCCACAAATTCAATTGCCCATTTTCAAATGGATTTGTACTAGAAATAGGTCTTAGTGGCATTTCATCCCTTCGTCTTGGTTTACCAAGGTGCTGGAAATGATCATAGACCTTGCAATATTCAGCAAAATCATTGTAAATTGTTTGCCACCAAAGTCCTACTAATATGATCTTGTGTATGGTTATATTCACAGTATAGTGTCCTCTTGCAATGCCACCATGAGATTCTTCCATGATTGCAATACGTTCATGCTCTAGAACACATCAATGAAATACCTCATCTCAGACTAGTTTGTACAGGTCTCCCCCGATCAATATATAGGGCACGGTGTGTATAGCTAACTTATTTTTCTCCAAGGCCTTCATTCCTTCTGGCATCACACCCATCCATAGGAAAACAATAATGTCCTCTAAGTCAAAGGGTGCACACTGCGATATAAACAATTTTTCATCTGGCATCATGTCCTTGATGGTTTGCGCATCCTCTCCTAAGTCAATCTGAGATAGATGGTTAGGTCCCAAATTACTCTTCCCTGGTTTTACCACAACCATAAACTAAAACTCCTGAAACAATAAGACCCACTGACATATGTTCCCTTACAAAATGAAATTTTTCACGAAGTACTTTAATGCCATGTGTTCCGTGTAGAAAATAAAAGGCATTGTTAACAAATATTGACTAAATTTTTGTAGCACACAAATCATTGATAATGCACCACACTTCGTGGTAGTATAATTATGTTTAGCTGGGGTTAACTTACCACTAGAAAAAAACAAGGGATGGCCAAAAATACTCTCTCCATGATGTGCTAAGACCGCTCCAATCGCCATACCAGATGCATCAACATGAACATGGAAAGGCCTATTCCAAGAGGGAAAGCAAAAAATGGGTGTGGTGGTAAGATTCTCCTTCAATGTGTCAAATTTTTCCTATTGTGCCTCTCCACAATAGAATTTACTTTTATGTTTCAATAACTCTTCCACAGGCAAAAAATATGGGCATATCCCTTAATGAATTTCCTGTAGTAATTTATGTGCCCTAGAAACCCGCACATTGCACTTTGACTAGTAGGCTCCTCCAATCCTACTATAACAACAAATTTTACGGGCTCTACTAGTAACCTTCTTTGCAGATAATGTGTCCCAACAATGTGCCAAAAGGAGTGACAAAAATAAATTTCTTAATATTCAGGGAGATGCTTAACTGTTTACATCTCTCAAACATCAACTGTAGATTGTCAAAATGATCTTTGACTAACCCATACACAATCTAGTCATCCAGTTAAAATCATAGAAATTTATGGATGAAGTCTTGAAAGGCATGCACAACAGTGCACAGAAACATAGTAGGCACATTCTTCAATCCAAAAGGCATTACTATATAAGCAAAACTTCCACATTCAGTGGTGAAAGTTGTCTTTTGCTTGTATTCCTTCACAATTATCACCTGGTGATAACCCAAGAATCCATTGGTAAAAGAATAGATCTCTTTCCCAACTACACCTTCCAGAATATCTTTAGCAAATGGGGTTGGGAAAGGATCTATGACACATGCAGCATTGAGATCCCTATATTCTACACATATTCTTATTCTTCCATCCTTTTTTATATTAATGACCATGGGGCTTACCCACTTGGATTTCTCAATAGCCTCAATAATTCTAGACTCTATCATCTTATCAATTTCCTCCTTAACCTTTACACACAAATTTGGGTTCATTCTATAGGGTTGTTTCCTGATGGGGCGTGCACCTTATTTTAACTTGATCCACATTTTTCCCAATGAAGGATGAACCCATTTTAGCTCATGGTACCCACGCAGGAACAATTCTTGGAAATCACGTAGTAGTTCAACCACTTTCAAAACCTCTTATTCTGTATAGTATTCTCCAATAATAGCTTCCTTGGGCTTTGCTTCAGTACCAATTTTAACCTTATTTGTTTTCAAGGGTTCATGGTAGGTGTGTGCTTTCGCATCTACCTTATCTAGGATCTCACTTGTTCATTATGAATTCTCAACATGTAAATTCTCCATCTACTTGCCATCCACCAGGTACACCAACTTACCCTTTTTTTCTCTATGTAGGCACACTCAAGTTGTAATTCTTCCACTTCTTCTTAAAGGAAGCGCACCCCCAACTCGGGTTCTCCTTTTAACTCCAAAATTTGGTCCTTGGCCATGGCACAATCTCCCTTGATAAGGCACTTAACTACCTACACTGCCTCATTCACTGATATCTTAGGGGATTGGTACTCAAAAGTCTGGATGATATCTATTGTCATCTCCTACTAATTTCCCATCTGATGACATAACTCCAAATTGATGTACCAGGCATACACATAACCATGCAAAGTGGAATAAAAAACTTTCACCCATAGGGAAGGGGTAAAGATTCCACACCTCCTATCCAAGTCTTCTTGCACTCCTAGACATGGCATGAAGTAGATCTCTTCTGATCATAGTGAAAAATTTGAGATGGTGAATTTTTTTGGAGAAACCTTACAGAGATGGTGATTCTCAGCTTGTGACATTCTAAAATATTGTCTCAATGGGTCACCCACCAACGTGGCATTGTTCCGCACAAGGTATAGGTAAGAATATTCAGTCTCTCCACTTGACACTTCCACTGGATATCCATTTCATGTAGAAAAACATTAGGTTTCCCTCCCTAGTGTACCATGGAAATTGATTTTCTCCAAAGTGCCTCACTAAGTGTGTTCTAACAATTTGAGTCTCATTATCCTTCATATTCCTTCCAACCAACTCATATCTCCCATGCGCCCAATTATTATATGTAATACTAGTTGTGTCACTTAGAGACTGAGTGTCTTCCCACTGAATGGATCCTTACTTTGATGGATGAATGATATCGAGGTCCCTGATGGTTTGCACATAAATTTTTTCTAGGTCCTCTTCTCCTAAGGGTTCCACATAAACCGTATACGTTCCATCAATTAGTGGGATAATCATGCACTCCTTGTTTTCAAATTTGATATAACCCTTTTTGAAACACAAGTCAGTGTTATTCGTGTAACACCAAGCACACCTAAGAAATTTTGGGAAACTATCGGCCTAAAAAATCTCTATAGCTTCAAAATCTCTAGTAAAATTTTCCCCTTAAATAGTTATGGATGTACCTTTCAACACTCCTAGAGGCATGAAATTTTTCATGTTAGCCATGTACAACACATTCGAAGATGGATGCAATGGGGGATTCCTCATTTGATTCCATGCATCTAGAGTGAGGACATTGAACTTCACACTATGTCAATCAATATATCACTCAGGAGCCATCCATCAATAACTACATTCAGTGTGATTTGCTTATTATAATCAATGTTGTGAGGAGGTAGGTTAGCATGTAGGACTTGTCTCTCGCGCTCTCCTCCAGTGTGCGGTTCCTTTCTTCTTATTCATTATCCCAATAGAGGAATAATTTTCTCCTTCCACATCATCCAACACACCTCCCTAACCTCATCCATATCCTATTGAGGAACCTGAACACTCTTCTTCAGCTCCAACTTATGTGATTGTTCCTTTAAACACTGGATTTCTCCTTGCAAACTCCTAATTACCTCCATGGTTTCATATTACACCTCCTTCTGTTGGGTAGGATCAGGATATTTCCCATGTAACACTTCTTATCTTATGATAATAGGTCTTTGCTTTGGTTCCTTTCGGGCACGTGCAACCTCAGTGATAAGAACTTTACATATAATAAATCAATAAATTGCAGAAGATAACACAACACAAGAGATATGGGTGGTCCATGATGCCAAAATAATCAATATATGCATAATAATACCCTTAAGATAGGGTGACACCATACAATGCTCCTTAAGGAAGGAGTAACTCCACAATCTCCCAAGATGGGAATCCACTTTGAGGGGGACACCTCCAATATACCTCTACCAAGTAGAAGAATCAACTCATGCATCCATGACCTCCCCTCATAATGATACTCACATCATTTAAATAGGATGGGTAACACCTAATCCCAATGTAGGCCAACCCATTACCCAATACAATTAATTCCTATGTGAGCCCATATAACTAACTAAGGGGATGTGTGCCACATGTCGACATCTCCATCAACCCATATACATTATATTATCATATTCCATGTGAACCCATACATATAACTAAGGGGATTTGTGCCTCATGTCGGCATCTCCATCAACCCATATATATTATATTACCATATCCCAAGGTACATAGCACTCAGCACGTGTAGTGACCAAAACAGGCTCTAGCTCAGAGTTAAGCGCTACCCTCAACATCAATTGTGGGTCTATCCTCTTTACACTAACCATCCTTGTGATTTTGTCCTTCTTCTAGTTATTGCTCATGTGGTCATGAAAAATATAGGAATTCTTCATAATTGTGCTTCTTCTTACACTATGAGCACTGCAACAAACCAAGACATCCATGCTTGTAGTGTTTAATCGATCCACAATTGTAACAAGTCCCATGGGGAAAGTCACCTCTTCCTCCTTGATTTTTATGACCTCTAAAGCCTTTGTGAAAACCTCTTCCCTAACCTCCTCCATCCGTGCACCATTCATATTTATGATCCTCAACCTTATAAATGCTCCCAATGTTGTTTTGGTGCACACCGAGATCAATGGTGTCATGGATTTGGTCTATCAATCTATAGTCCTTCGTATCATGAGTAGTGGATGTGAAAATTTTACAATAGGAGGACTCATTTTCCATAGTGCATGTTGCAACAAAGGACATCTAATAGTATCATGATCTCCATGACATATCTCACAATCTAATGATATGGCGAGAACTAATCTTTGAGGGAAACTATCCTTCATGTGCCCCTCAACTTCAAATTCCACTACATGTTTCATGAGCCAAATTCATAGACAACTTCTCAAGTTGTTTAACCATGGAAGTAATCTAAGCTTCCAAAAATGGACTCATGCCAGTGTCAACGCTTCCACACAAAGATGCCTCCAAAGCCTCGCGTGGATCCGTGAAAGTTTTGTGTGATAGGGATCGCTTGAAGGGCATGATCAATCCCCCAAAAAACCATTGAGCATGTTGGGAAAGATGGATATCATAGGATAACTTTGATAGGAGAGTCTTAAAATGCGCATCATACTCCCGTATGCTCTCCGCCATACTTTGCTAGATATCCTTCAACGCGTTGATGCTCTTCTTTTTGAACTCAGGAATATGGAACTTTGCCAAGAATTCATCATGTAACATAGTATAATCTACCACCATTTGATGGGGGTCATACTTATAGTACTGATTATGTGTGTGCCCTTGTAATGTAGTTTTAAACTGACTTGATTTCCACTCAGGGGTAGTGATCCCATTAGCGCACCATAGTAATTCACATTTATGGACGTGATATACAACATCCTCAACACCCTTGTAATTAGGAAAGTGGATCGACATATCATAAAACACCTACTGAGGTGGTTGAGGCCCTTGTTTTCCAGATCCAAGACCTTTATTTCCTCCACCACCAGACTCACTAGATCCATTAGCTCATATATCCCCAGACCCACCTGATCCTCCTCTCGTAGTAGGTAAGGGTCCCAAAGTAGTTGCACCCTGAGTCCCTACTATCACGCTAAACTATGTGATGACAGTATGTGATGTTGAACCACTTCCAGATGTGATGCCCAAGCTTTGTGTACCCCCACTTTTCCCAAATGATGTACCAAACAATATTCCTCCAAACAAAGGAAAAGTCTGTGTGGCCATAGATGTACTAAATGAAAAATTATCCCTGTTACCTGTGTCGTCCAACTACCAAGACCAATGTCAATTGGAACAAAAATTTCCTTAGGAAATGGAAACTAAGCAAAAGGGTCTAGTCACTATGTGGGTCAGGATGTGCACCTACGGCTCTTATCCTTCCTTCACATGACAATCTCTCTCAAGAAACTAAGGGATTTTTTTCTCCTGCGCTTGCCAATATCAGGTAGCACAGATTTCTTAAGTTCCACGCCCTCTGTGTGAACCTCAAATCCTTCCCATAACATCTTCCTTCATAAGTCCATCACACTGGAAAATTTTCGTTGTCTCACCAACTCCCTTTCTCATGCTTCATTATACTTGAGCCTCATCTCCTCTCTGTTTGTTTCCTCCGTAAGGTCTGTCATTTACCTCTTACCCTCTAATATCTCTCTTAACCCCAAGTGCATCATCCTATCACCCAACATAATTTGGGTGCTCACCCAAGGTGCACGTGGGGACGAAGCCCCTCTTTTATGTGAGCCTTGTAATAATGCTTCATCATTAATGGAGGAATGGTTTGTAGAACACAAACATGCATGCAATCTAATACAAAGGTAGTGTAACTAATTATAAGAAAAAATGCACCATGAGATAAACATAAACATCACAACAACATAATAGAATCAGATATGAACCAAGAATAACATGAAAACACACTAGGGTTTGGTCTATAAACACATATATTTGGAGTAGAGCTTCATATATTGATTATAATCGCTTACAGTAGCCATATTACATAAAAAAGGTCATATTAGACCATGTACATCAAGGAATACCATCCCAACCCGATAAAACTACTATGCATAGAGAACCCTTAGCTATGTTCTTCCATCTCAGCTCTGATTTCATACTCGAGCACCTACATCCACGCATAGCATCATCCTTTCCTATTTTCTCTCTAGCACTAACAGAAGCAACCAACTACAACAACAATGTCAGCTCCTAACATCACAACCCACAACATTATTACGGAACTTTGTTGCCTCTAAAACCCTCTCTATCCCAAAAAAATCTTCTAGCACTTCATTGTCCTTCCATTCCTTCCTATTTCAAACCCAAGCACTCCCTTAAATAGAATATGGATCCTTCCTTCACCACCATAGTTTCACCTATGAGCAAATCGCTCGTCAAGTTGAAATGTGGTCCTCCATGATCAAGTGTTATGCCAACTTAAAAAATCCTTCACTAACTATAATGATCCTCCTTTGGAATATTCCCTTTGTGGAATATTCTTTCCTTGAGCTCCAAGACTCCAGGGTGGCACCTTATCCACTCATCACACCTACTTGATCCTTCACATGATTTTCATGTGATACCACCTTAGAAATGTGGCTAAGTCCCCAAACCATTTCCTGCTTTCACGTGCCAACCTTTTCTACCGCGCACCTTTCCTTGAGTGCTTTTCTACCTTGCTTTCTCTATGTGTGCGTGCTCTTTCTTTACCTTGGGACTTAATCAATTTTAGGGTCTAACAAGGAAGGTTCAGACACTCCTCAGCCACCATAATGGTGGACTTACAATTGAGCATTGCACTACATCACATGCCCAATGTAGTTCTCTGTGTGTGTGTGTGGAATCATGCCTTAGGTTTCTCTTGTGCTGGTCGCACTTGGATAGTAAGCAACTGGCTAGATGTAATGAAATGTAGTAAATGTGTGCATGAAATAAATTGAGCTTCCCTCCTATGAAGTGTGATGTAGAAAACCATCCCTTCTATCCCTTGTGATGGAGCTAGATGGATGCAACCTTAGGTAGAGATAGCTAATGCTTATTGCTTGGTCATTTATTATTATCACATAACTTTATATTTATATAATTCCCTTTCTTGAACTTTGTAATTAACCCTAAAAAGGCCAGCTACCAAAATGATAAGATGCTCAAACGGCTAGAAAGGACCCAAAAAGTGTGAGTAAAATACAAAGGGGACATGGGCACCTGGCACTTGCATCCTTGTCTGGGCGCTGGTGTCCAAGATAAAAAATGTTGGAGACTGAAAAGGTAGACTGAACAAGCAGAGGTGTAAGTTTGTGTCATTTGATTGAATAAATTTACATTATTTTTAAAAGTATTTCTTTTCATTTAAAATTTGTAATACTTCATCATGATAGATCTAATTCATTTATAGACTTGGAGGAGGATGAGGGTCGTAGGAATACACACCCTTTGACTATAACCAAGGAGTCACTAATTTGGAAGTATTTTTTTTTGTTATTTTATTTAACTTGATTTTTATTAATTCAATCATGAAAACTTAAAATTGTATTATCGACCCTCTCTATTTGCTCTAACTAAAACAAGATAATGTAGATGGAAAAATATCCCCCCATTTATCCTCAACTGCATACTCTCCAATTCACTAAGGAGGTATGACGAGGAGGAGGATGCACTGACCCCAATGGATTTAGATGATGATAGACCCTCTCACCTTATCCACGATAGGTATCGACCAAGAGTGAGAGGGGCCTATATAAATAATGTTAGCAATATATTATAGGATGTTAAGAAAAAGTATGTATTTTAATATGTTTTTAATTAAGTGTCTTAATTATTTTTATTTCAACTTATCATATAAATAGGTTCTGTAAATTTTAAATTATTTATTTGTTCATTTATATATTGATTGATTAAAATACGATATTTTAAATTTTTTGGTGTCAAGTACTTTAAGAAAATAATTTGTGAACAAGTGCAAAACCTATTCAAATCATATTGTTATAAGGAGTGGAATGAAATCCTAAAAGAAAATCGTAAGAAGCTAATTGAATCAACTCGACATGGCTTTGTGAGTGCCCACTATAAAACAAGATTAATTAAAAACTTGTAGCACAAGGTTTTAGGAGAATGAAGAGGAACATCAAGGTAATTCTTATTGCATAAATAGAACATTTAAAAAAATATACTTCAACTTATATATATATATATATATATATATATATATATATATAATTTGTAGCTTAAATACTTGAAGAAAACACTGATGTGGAAATGAGACTTCTTCAACCTCTCAATGTACTTGAAGAAGCTTGGAAAGGTTTGTGTGACAAATGGCTCTAAGACAAGAATAATAAGGTTGCATGTTAGTTAGTTAAAATTATGACATTCGAAATTTTAATTTTTTTATTAATTAAATATTGTAATCAACACAAGTAGAAAAAGTAACTAGTTATTAGATTACAAAGCATGGGTGAGGAAAGGAGGACATGTGACCCACCAAATGGGACAACACAACTTAGTAGAGTTAATAAAAAAATTGTAATTTTGATATAAGTTATTGTAAATTTTTTTTTTTTTTATCTTATATAAATTAGTAACACTTGTAATTTTATCATTTGATTGTTTTAGTAGGAAACCCACTATAATACACCTACAACATAAAATATGTGTGCAACGTTAAAATAAATGGGATGGGACACAATTGGGCCAATGAGTGTGACTTTGTGTCAGTAAGACATGTTCAATTAGTTGTGAATTACGTAAAGTTTAAATTAAAACAATTGTAAATGTTTATCATTATATATTTACAGGTTGAAATACAATAGGAGTTAGAAGAGGAGGAAGGGGAGTGGTATAATTGGGATGGGGATGAGGATGAGGATCGCATGGATGAGGAGGAGGTAGAAGATGAGGATGAGGAAGAAGAGGAGGAGGAGGAGGAGGAGAGGACTACCACCTAGCCATATATTTATTTGTTTTGTAGTTTGAAAGGGAATTGGTCCCTTTTTGTCATTTGCAAATGTAAATATATTATTGTTGGCTAGATTTTATGCATAGCTAAAACCTAGGCACTCGTGAGATATATATCCCTCATTTAATGGTGAGGCTCTCCTTTAAGATGTTTATCAATATGGTAAGTATAAATCCTAATAACTATTTGTGGGCGTTTTACTTTAATTACAAAGCTCATGAACCATAGCTAAGAAATTCTGCAGCAAGTAAGCAGTTGTTTATGAAGTATTTGCAGAAGGGGAAAATAATGAAATTTGGGAAAGAAAAAGGAAGATATGTAATTAGACCAATAGTTTGCAGAGTTGGTGTCATACATATAGATTAAATAAACAAGTAGATCTCACAATATTTAGAAGTAAAGGAAAAGAAAAACTTCTAATCTAAATCTCAGATAACAAAATTTTTATCTAAAGATCCACACAGAAGTAAGAAGCAAATGCACCGTGGATACAAAGTTCTCCGGAAATCTGCCTTTATTCAATTCCTCAACTTTCATAAAAATGAGATCAAGGGCTATAACACAAAGTCTATAACTCAAGAATGTTGATTAATAAATTTTGACCCTTTAACCCGTAGGCTCTTCATCTATATATAGTGTATAGAGGGCAATTACAAATAGGAAGATTTTTTAATGAATTGCCACATGTGGAAGCTATGAAAAAGGGAAATAACTGGCAATCTTCCTCCTAGAATTCCTCTTTGCATGATTTATAAATGAAAATAGAACCTTCTATTTTGCATGTCTGCCACATATTTCCAAGTAATTGACTTCTTCCAGTAACTTGAAGTAACAAATTTTATATCAAATTACTTAACTTTTACAATTTTAATTGATTGTTCATTTGTTTTGTTGGAGAAAATAAGAGAAAGAAGAAGAAAGAGGTGCCTTTAATCTGAGATGCCTTTTTCTCCCATATGTTGTTGAATCATTTCCTATGATTCTCACTAAACTGGATCTGGAAGTAGCTAACTGTGATTTTTCTTGTGGGTGCTACCTCTGACATGTCTTCCCTCTTATCCTTAAATATTTTTTAGTTCTTCTCCAATACGTGCATCAATAAAATGCTTGCTGTAAACAATTCAGAAAAAAAAATCATCATCTTTTATTTTTAATTGCATATGAGAAATTTTAAATTCTGGAAATCACTCTAGGTGAAGGAAAATACAAATAAATTCAATGAAGGCTTCAACTATAAGATTGGGAGCACATGAAAAATCTCCTGGAAGGAGTTTTCCATGTAATGACTTCCACTTGGGCTGTGTTAGAAACAAGAGGATGAATTTTTTTGGAATCCTTTGCAATTATGAGAGTTAGATTTATTTCTTCCTCTGATTCTGAAGATATATTCAATGTATGAGACATTGACTTTGTCTTCTTTTCACCAATATGAGCACCAGTGAAGTATTCCTGCAAATAATTCAGACAAGTATGCAGTCGATAACATGAATGTCTAATTTCTTCACCGAGATTTGATTATAAAGCTTGTTGCCCTCTATTTTAGATTTTTCTTGCATTCCAAGCAAGTTAAAAATATTATTGTATTCACCTGTGCACTCACATCAACATGCAGATAGCCAGAATAATAAAAAGGAAGCCTTTATAACCCTAGGTGCCAAAAGTGGATGCTTCCAGGCAATTTTTTTTTTTAGCTTTTAGGCATTTAGCTATGCCATAATGGGTCACACTTTTTGGCTAGAAGTCATGTTATAAATGAGAAGGCAAGGAAGTGAGAATTTTTACCCTTCTAGGAAGCTCCAAAATTCATCTTTCACTTAACTGATTTAACTTTAATGATGGGAAAAAACAACCTTCCAGGAAGGCTCCAAATTCCCACCTTCCTTCCACCACCCAAATTCCCATTGGCACTTAAGTGATTTAAATTTAATGATGGGAAAAAACAACCTTCTAGGAAGGCTCCAAATTCCCACCTTCCTTCCACCACCAAAATTTCCATTGGCACTTAAAATCCCTCCTTCCAAAAAATGTGACCTGCATGGAAGAAAGCTTCTTCCCAAAAAGTGCAACTTGCATTAAGAAATTTCTCTTCCCAAAAAGTGCGACTTGCATGACTTCTACTTTTAAAGTTGTGTGAAAACTCATCAACAACATTTTATTTCCATTTTTTGGATTTTCAGTGAAGAAAACAAAGTAGAGAATAAAATTTTCCATATTTGGAAAGGGTCCGGGAAGATGTAGCAGCAAAAACTTGCAAGTGTCATAACTTTCACTCCGTGGCTCCGTTTTAGGTGTTGTTTTATCTAAAAGTGCATATTTTCTCAAGATCTACGCATTGATGAAAATATTTTACTTATTTTCATAAAATACATTTTTTTACCCTTTTGGACCAAGCAACTTCTTGCAATCTCCTAAAAGAATCATGAGCTCTGATCACCTTTAGAAAAATTAGTAATTAAAAATACTGGATAGCTTTTCAAAACCCTAGGCATGGGGAAAGATCTGGAAGGAAGAATGAATAGACTACAGGAATTTCTGAAGAAAAAAAACCAAAACACAAACAAAAAGAAATAAATCAAAACAAAAGAAGTTGCAGGCAATTGCTCGAAAAATTTCTCCAATTAGCTGATCTGCAAAAATTCTTCCCCCCAAGTGAATGTTATATGGTAATAATGATGGGGTGAAGTGTTTTATATAACCTAAATCCTCCAATTTTAGCTCAATATATTTTTAAAAGAACTTTATTTATTTAATAAATAAATAAATAAAATTCTCTCAGACAAAACCTGGCAAAGGGATAGAGTGAGTTTTAACATGTGGGTAATTGGGGATTTTGGCTTTTATGACTCTTTGGGGATACCTTAGAGCAATGCAAACAACTGCAGGCAAAACACACACAAAACGACCCGTTACATTGAAATGAACAATTTTTTTTAAAAGGGGCAGTCCCAGATTTCAGGGTGAAATCTCGGGGACACCAATTATACATTAATGTTTGAAAAAAATCAAAATTTAAATATTGCGTTTTTTATTTAAAACATTTGTTTGTTTTACTTTTCATATTAGAATAATACGATAAATTGACGAGTTTTAATAAATTCATTTCTATCTTATAAATAATACTTAATATAATAAAAAATAATTTAATATTATATATATATATATATATATATATATATATATAAAATTTCAAGTAAATATAATATGATAATTTGTAATTATACATTATTATTTTTCGAATGTTATTTGCGTCATTTTTGTGCCACAGTGGAGTGACACAAACCCAATGTTGCACACTTACAAATGGCATAAAAGAGACACTAAATTGGCGCTAAAGTGACAAAAATTTGACATAATTAAAAATGTCTAGTTATGTCAAGGTTATGTCATATTTGCACCACCTTACAAAAGGTAATTTTTCGAAAGAAACATGGCCAAAAATTCCAAAAAAAGGGTCATTTTTTAATGTGGAATTCACCCAAAAAATGGTGTTACTCATATTTTGTGTAGTTGCATACGTATGCTTAGTTATGTCATGACAAAAACATGAGCTTACATCTACACCTACACATCTTATGACATCAGTGTATACATATTTATCATTGCTCATTGGGAGTATGGACCTGTTAAAAATTACCCACACTCCTTTGAGATATGGTTTTTTCATCCACACTTGTACGTTTATTGCAGACATCACACTTTCCCTCACATGAATGAGATTGTTTCTCTACTATAAATGGAACACACTATGCCTTAGAAAATATTATTGATTGTGTGAAACCCTACTATTCTTCTATTTAGAGCCTCATCCCTTAGCCTTTCTTGATTGATTGATGTGTGAATAGCAATAAAATTCAAGAAAAAAACAAAAACATTCAAATATGACAACAATACAAAAAAAATACTTGTGCATGAATTGTTATGATAGGAACAAATGATTACTTGATGTCAATACTAGTACTTAGTGACTTACATATCCACTCTTTACACACATGTCTTTGATGGTATACATGAGATGTATGTAGTAAATACAAGTCATAAATGAGATATGGACATATGGATGTGTGATATTGCATACACCCATGAACAACCTTTCTAAATTTAGGGACATGCACATACTTGGGGCATGATATATGACTTGAGTTTGTTCACATCTTAGTTTTCTAGATACGGTATATTTCTATAAAAGATGATGATATTGATTAATTATGTAGACTAACATTAATTGTTTTATGCCTACTTATTCATATGACGTTAATTATATTCATTGATCTATATTTTGTATTTTATGTGTTTTTGTTTGTCACATTGATTGCGTTCGTATGTAAGTTACATTGGTTGTGTGTGTGTGTGTGTGTGTGTGTGTGTGTGTGTGTGTGTGTGTGTGTGTGTGTGTGTGTGTGTGTGTGTGTATGTGTCATTTGTGTCGAAGGATCCTTTAGTATGTCCAATGTGTTTCATGTTTGATTGATGCCATGACTTGTATGTTTGTATGCTTCTCGATCATGATGTGTATGTATAATGTTGTGTGTGTTTGCATTTATATAATCTTGTGTGTAAAACCCCTTGTATCTTACTGATCATTTGGTTCCATGATTTCTATCATGCATAATAGTATATATGGTGTGTTTCATTGACATATCTAATTGACAATGACACCCATCTCTAATGGATTTCTAATATTATATCTTGTGTGCTACTAAAAAACAACTATGTTTACCTTGAATGAAATGTACATATTAGTTCAATTATTAAATCTTTATATGATGGCATATCTTAAAATGATTATATATGGGATTTATATAATTCAGAAGTTTCTGTATAACATATGGTGCATTCAAATCATCCTTTAGAAATGGGTGATTCAGAGGCTTCATCCCTCATATCAAAAGGGGGGCTTCTTTTAGATATTCAGGTCATCTCATACATAACATTCCACATTTTTAGATAAATTATATGATTTAGATGGGTCAAATAAGGCATTATGAGACAATTTTTTCATGACTTTGACGAACAATTTGTATGTTTTATGACATTTTGAAGAGAAAACGAAACCATTATATGACATTTTGAGGGGTAGTTGAGATATTCTATGGCATTCTAAACACCATAAGACTGTGACATTCTACACTATGTTGCCAGAAATCTGAGAACAAAATATGAATCATGCATTCCAATGGCTCAAATCTCAGGATCTGCAAAATCAATAAATACGATAATGTTTAAAACCATATAGAGAAGAATTGATGTGGAATAATTGGTAGAATGTTGACAGCTTTCGGATATATACCCCTCTGCAAAGGATGATACGAGCCTTCATGTGCTCTGGTTTAGGATTGGCAAACGTAAATCCCTGTGAACCAATGTTGAGCACACTTGTTTTTAATACTGTTCCAAGAAGAGGAAAACTAAAAAAGTCGAGAGACATTTGTTCACCATATGAAATGTGGTTAGGTAAGAAAAACTACTATTTACAATCTCTGAATCAACACAAACATTACATTGGTAGTTTTTTTCACATACCTGACTCAGCTGTACTGGTTCAGTTAAAACTTGAAAATTCAATATTTACAATGGTTTACGATAACGCCATATTTTCATAATGAAATACGTCATTGTACTGAATCACATATGTTCATGCACAAATAAACACATGAACAGAAAAGTTCTACAAATATCTAGAGAAACTATGTCTACTTTGAGCAGTTATATCAGGTACCAAATTTATATTATTACTTTTAATTTGATATTTTCAATACTAAATTATGATGGGGTATATGTAAACACCTAGAGGATGTGTTCTCTGGCACTTTAATCAAAATCCATGAAGACACTTAGGTTAAACACATATAGTTAATCTCATCCCCACAGGGTTGGCCTCTATTATTCGGTACGCACATTCGTGTCTGGTGACCATCTAGGACATGCGTTCAATCCTGATTTAAACTGCACTACTTTGGGCTGGGGTGTCAGTCTGTACAAGAACACTACAAGGATTAGTACGTCGGACATCGCCCTACATAACTCGCATCCACCTTCTGGATGCACTAGGTTGCTGAATACACTTCCAGTACTGTCAGACAATTCCAGTCTACCAGATGTGTCTACCTTGGTCATCAAAAAACAAAAAAAAAAACACTTAAAAGTCTAGTTATCTTTTTCTGAAAATCTCCATTTAAATTGGCCTAGATGCATTTCAGTGGAGTTGGTCCTGCAAAAAAATGCAATGCTCCAAGAAACGAAAAAAACTCCTCTACAAAATATATGACATCATTATAACACTCTCACTACATTAATGATCCTTACCAAACATAAAACAAACCTAGAACTATCTATAAAACTATATTTGAAATCAAAGACGTCAAAATTGAATGATGCCAAATGTCAAATTCTAAAATAAGGTAAATGATTTGAGCACTTATACACTCACCCAGGGGAGAAAATACATCCGTCTTGATCCATCTTATGAGTATTGGTATGTAAGCAATGCTTACTACATCAGTAGGGCATGACTTAGGCTTTCTAACCCAAAACACTAATTTTTTTAAGGGTCCCTTGTGATCTTGCAAGGAAAATTAAGTTCTAAATGAAGAAGAGTAGAAATATGTATTAACACAAATGATTTAAGAGCTTATAAATAACAAAGGATGCAAAAACGATAGAGGTAGAGCATTTCTAGGAGTTATGTGGGATTTATGGACCCCCAAACTACTCCCAGAAACTATCAATGAAATCCAACATTTTTGTTTGCCACAAGAGTCTATTGAAAGCGTCAAGACACTAGTCAAATTTATGTTTGCAGGTCGAGCATCCAGTGAAGCATAAACTCAGTTGGTAAAGTCTAATGCTTCTGGTTTATTACAAGGGTCTAACTCAATAAACACCATCCAAACACCTATCAGCCTTATATTCTCAACTACAACATTTGATGAAGCATTTCTAGAACATTTCCAACTGCTTAGACACCTTCTATGAGTGAAAAACATCCAAAATTAGGTCTTGTCAAATTTAAATCGAGTAATCATAACAACTACTTGCATTAACAAATCCATATTATTGTACTTGGATGACCTAATCATATAGTCTGAATTAAATCTTCATTTAATTATATTTTAGGCCACAGTATGTATAAGAATTAAAACATAGACCTATAGGAAAGGTGTTGTAATAATAACATGGGCATCCAAAAACCATCTCCATTAATAAGTGCAAAATCCCTCTCCAATGATACACTTGGTTGCATCAATTAAATAATAGGAATGATAATAATTATAAAAAGGCAACCTAATAAATACACTCTCATCTCTTTAAACAATTAATTTGAAATACATCCTCATACAAAGCCAAGTAAGCCCTAGGAAATCTAGGTGATTTCCTAGGGCGCTAACACCTAGGGTGGCACCCAATTGACATAATTTTTACTAGGTCATGTGCTAATTGTCCACCAAAAATTATTGGAATGGTTAACATTGGTAATATATTAATAATTCTCATTGTTTTTTGTAAACTTGAATAACACTAGCAATCCTACATGAAATGTACGATGGAAATGCCAAAGGGGATCTGTTAAAGGAGTCAAATTGGAGAGAGAGAGGGAGTGTGTGTGTGTGTGTGTGTGAGAGAGAGAGAGAGAGAGAGAGAGAGAGGAAGAAGGGGTTTGAGGGTGGAGAAGTGCAAGGGTGGGTAAAATGGGATGGGGAAATAATGTGAAACTAAGCCTTGCAACAATCTGGTATATGCACTCAGCGTTTTTGTTGATGTTTCGCTTGAACTTTATATGCTAAATTAAAGGGTCCAAAATTTAAAAACATCAATAATTGAGCCCCTTTGTGGAATGGACATATGAACAAAAGGAAGATTTTATTTGTCAATTGAGGTTTGTTATTTTTGTATTTTACCTTTTTATGGTGTCATTTTTTTGCAACACATTTAATTTTCTAGATAATGCGAATACATGGATGGATAGTCAGAAATAAAAAAAATTGGAATTAGAACCCCGCAAGTCATACACCTATTCCACAGATCACATTCTTTCCAGCTAAAGGACGTCTCGTACATTTTATCTATTGTATTGTCCTAATCTCACTCCATGTCCTTGGAAAGGACTCATCATTCCTATGATGTAGCTCACTACAAATATTTCCTCTAATGGAATCTCTAATACGTTCATGCTCGCTAACTCATGGAAAAAATATAAAACTCATTGGAGTTGAAACACGTTGGATGCATGAGGAGAAACATCGTTAAAATTCTTTGATACGTGGGAGAAAAATGAGACACACAATGGTGCCCCATTTGTTGACAACAATAGAAGTTTATTTGGCCATGTGTTATCTTCTCATAGGCCTAAAAACACTCGGTTAATGACAAAAAACACTACAAATAATATTATATCGTTAACAGTGATGTCAAAGTTAGATGGGTTGGATCCATATAGGATATCCTAACTATAAACACACCTTTAGTGTAATATATATTAAAAGGAGCATCAATGAATCCATTACAAATAAGGTTACTAAGTGATTTGAGATGCTTTGCATATACATCCATACCCACCACCTCTACTTATTCCATAACAATAACCATTATTATAGTTCCAACATTGCATTGCATTGTAATTTGAATGTGGAATTCATTTTGTCAGAGTGTGATGAAAATAAATAACTCTAAGAATCTGAGATGGGACCAAACGTTGGAATTCCCGCAGATTTGCATCCATTCACCACATCCCTACTCCTGCTTGGATTAGTCATCACTATCACTACTACTACCAACAATTTTTCACTGCTTCCATTTTCATGTCATGTAGATTTGGATAGCTATTTATCTATTTCACTATCTATTCAAGTTTTTCTCTATTGATTTCACCACCCAAATGACATACACCTCTTATGGACAAGTTTGTAGCATGAACGACCATCATGAAAGCCATGAGCATGGTGATGATTAACATGAACTAGAAATCATGATTTTTTTCCAAATATAAACCATAAAGTTTGTAGGATTGTAAGATTTAGTCAACAAGACAAAAACCTAGAGCAAAGTGAAGGCAATCGAGCTGGCGAAATGCGGGAGTAAGTGGAGGACCAATGGAAATGTTATGACTGAGCTTATCATAAGACACCCTAAAATGGTGAATATCATGCATGTTGTCTCAACTAAGCTAGTGTCAACCATGAAATGGTGGATACTACACCTATAATCTTGATTGATCTAGTCTCAGTGTGGCACATGATTCATGTAAGGGAATAAATGAGCCATGTTATAGATAAATAATAATAATAATAATAATAATAATAGGTTTTTACAGTCCACGATGTTGAGCGACCTGTTTTTGGGTTTACAAGCGGCTTATAGCATATGGGACTACCTCGTACTCACATGTGGGAGGCAACTAAATTTTCTACAAACAAGGTGTACATACCCTACCCCCTATAGGATTTGAACTTGTGACCTCTATTTCAAGAGCACATATTCTTCACCATTAGGCCAACTTAGGATGAAATGATGCAACCACTGTGAATTACTCCCTAGCACGAATGGGCAAAACATCAGCACCAGAATATTGAGAGAAACTTCATTCTTAGTGTAGGGAAAGTATTTGGCGATAGCCAAGACGAGTCCAATTAAATAGATGGAAAAATGATAAAACGAATAGACATTTATACACGATAAAGAGTTAAAGACAAAAACAACACAATAAATAATATTACGGTGGTGTGATAATAAGGTGGGTTTGATCCCTATAAGATATCCTAACTAGGTATAAACACGCCTTTATTGTAAAAACACTTTAACCACATTTACCAAAACAAAACATAACAAAATTATACGTATATATACACACTTGTGTGTTTCCTTTTATAGTGGCATTTTAAGGGAGATGTTGCACTTCTTCGCATATCTCCATTTCATCATTAATTGGAGGATCAAAATTTGAAAGGATATTTTCCCTGATTACCTTGAACTAGTCATTTTGTACTCCTTCATCATTGGTGGAGTCTTCGGAATACATTTAATCATTTGTCATGTAGTAAGAATCTTCCTCTTTCAAATCTATTGCTCCTCCAATGGGTTGTGCCTCAAGCCAAAAAGAATTGATGAATGACGGTTCCATCTCCATGTCTTCTATCTCATCGTCTATGATGTTTCTTTGTTTCTCATCAAAAGGATCAAGGATAGGATCTTCTTCAGGAGCATCCAAGAATCTTCCGGGGATGAACACCTCGTAGTGTGGACATATATCAGGGTACTCTTGAATTTCTTCATTCTTGACAACGTAAAGTGCTTCAAGGTGTTCAAGCCTTCTTTGCAAAATTAAAGCACACCTCCAAGTTTTGTGATATGATTTGTGATCAAAATTTCCTTCTATTATGCTTTGAAGCCTTTCCACATACTCTCTTTTCAACACGTTCATTTCTTCATCACTCTACGCTATGAAGTCATCTAGAGAGTGGCAAAAAAATGACAATGTTCTCAATTTTATAGTGAGTTGTGTGAGATTGCAAGAATCTTCTCCAGTGGATCCTTCACCATCATCTTCCATATGAAAAATCTCCTCTTCTTTTCCTTCACTTTGGAGTGCTTCAAGTTTCTCATACACTTCTTGCAAATCCTCGACATATTTTATAACTTTGAGGTAGATTTTGGGATCAAAATTATCCTTGTACAATGCTCATGAATCTTTGCACATACTTAGTTTTCAAGGATTCCATCCCATCATTTCTATACATAAGGAAATCATCCCAAGGGAGGGTGATGAAATACATGGCCTCCCAGCTTTAAATTCAGCCGTGCTAGATTGAAAATATTACCTTCAGACTGATTCTTCATCTCCGTAGACTTTAGTACAACATCTTATACCTCCCTTGCATATTTTTCATCAATCTCTTGGAT
Source organism: Taxus chinensis (assembly GCA_019776745.2). Taxonomy (NCBI): domain Eukaryota; kingdom Viridiplantae; phylum Streptophyta; class Pinopsida; order Cupressales; family Taxaceae; genus Taxus; species Taxus chinensis. The sequence continues at coordinate 181,345,541 of CM034153.1, read as the reverse complement.
TCTTGATCATTAGACGCACAACAATTCCCATTTTCTTTCCTTTAACAAAAATATTCTTGAACTGTAAGCCACAAGGATTTGATGACAGAGTTCTTCACAAATGACATTTTCTTCTTCTTATTGTATCCTCATATTTCCTTGATTTTTAGAGCCATGTAAGTGCTTGACGAAAGAGACCCTTTTGTCATTCTCGATTTTTCCCATTTTCAAGGGTTGATTTGGAACCATGGATGATCAACAATATTATTTTCAGGGCAAGCATCTTCTTCTTCTTGACTGTCACTCATTGGTACTTCACTCCAATCTGAAAATTTCTTCATGGTGTGCGGGAAACGAACGTGACATGGATTCATTTCTTGACAGGATTCACCTTCACAAATGATTCTTCTTTTGAAATCTGACTTTTTTAAAATGTTTTTTGAATATATATATATATATATATATATATATATATATATATATGTATATATATATGGGCATATATATATATATATATATTTGTATATTTTTTAGGTAGAGATCCTTTTTGGATGCACTTGGGCAAATCTCATCCTAGCGGAGTCACCAAAAACTATTGGTGAGAAAATTTATCGATATGGAAAATCAGGTGTCTCCACCAACGTTCATGGGCCTACACCGCTCTACATTGAATGGTATAACTCCTATTATTGAATGTAACTAATCCTAATCCGATCTACCTATTGTGGGTGGAAAACTTTGTTGGGGATCACACATGGAAACTCCACTAAACCTATGAGAAAGTGTTTCTATAGGGTAAAAGGGAGGAAAATCACAACAATGAGGGGGAAAGAGAGAAATCAGGAAACAAAGATTACTCCCATGAGTAAATTACAAATCTCACACCCAGTAACTGGAACAGTCTCACATCCTTATATAGAAGAAAGCAACAATGAAACTAGCGTAATCGATGAATTAAAACACAAAGTCTTCAAATTCATTTATCTAAGATACAAAGCTCTTGCATCACTATACTTGCAAAGTGCATAAAAGAGGGAAATGAATAAAAACAAGATGCTTGTAACAACTATGTTTATTATGCCAACAATGAGAGGAAACCATGTATACAAAGCTACTCACATTCATACATCTTGAAAAGCAGAAAATCTATTCCTTTATTGACATTTAAACAAGTTGTGCAAAGCAATTTTGGAAGAAAAATAGTGGAGGAATGTAGCTTTATTTCATGTATATGGATGACACAAATTCCAACAACATATTACAATCCACTATTGCTACAAAGTATAGAATTTTCAGAAATGCAATTTTCAGATGTAATTTTCAAGATGATTTGGATTGGAGAATCCATCCCAATTTATAGCATTATGGATTAATCTTTCGTCTCCCTCATATGAATCTTCGTCTCCATATTCCACTTGTGACCTTTTCATTTTCCATTAAATTAAGTATTTCTCTTATAATTTTGAGAAAATACTTTTACATTTACAAAATATGTCACTTAAGTGAATAGGGCATAACACAATGATTACACCCAATGAGGAATTAGAAAGGAGAGAAAATAAAGAGGGAGAAAGAGAGAACAAAGGAAAATCTGCTGCATCCGATGAAGAAACCTCTAGCTATGATGAACCCTACTAAATCATGCCTCCTGATGGTGGATCTATGGAATGAATTTAAACTCTTCTTTGTGGGGCTTGAATTTGTCTTGCTCTTTCCTATTCAGTAGCATGTTCTTCTTCAAGATCCAAAACTCTTGTGGCTATGATGTACTAGGAAAAGATTTGTTTGTTATGCCAAATAACCTCTCTTAAATTTGAAGCAATATCCACTTGATTGTGGAATAATGGTTTTGGTTTTTTAACTGGAGGATCACTTGAAATGGCCATGGGTTTTCCCTGTTGCAGTTATATGGTGTTCTAACTTACTTCTCAAGCACATATTAGATGTCACAAGACATTCTTGTGAAGGATGAACAGGCTTATTTGAGCTATGAAATTGTCTTGAAACCATGACGAAGGTGGACATTAAATTGTAGTGATATAAGTTACTACAGAGATGGTATCAACTTTTTACAAGTGGAACTGAAAACTGCTATTTTTGGAAATCTAGGTTTCAAGAGTTGTTACTTCGTGCAGGTTTCTTTTTTGGTCTTGTTGTTTGCAATGAGGATTTCCCTTCACGTTCCAAGTTTGTTACAGATGTTTTTGGGTCAATTCTAAGTACTTTCCATTTTTGGAAAGTTCTTTTTTTTCTTTTTTGTTTTTTTGTCTTTTTCAATTTTTTCCTTTTTGAACTGCATGCCCAAGTTTTCAATCCGTATGATTTTCAGTATCTGTTCTTTTGAAGGAGTTTTATGTTTTTAGAAACTTACTAAAAATGGAAAGTGTGAACTAGTGACATTTTCTATTTTTAGAATATCAAAAACCAATGTGTTAGATTGATGAGAAAACTCTGGATTCTTTCTGGGTTTTTTATTTAGATGCTCTGTACAAATTTTCAAGTGGAACCGCTTCCCAGATTGATGACAAATGAAGAAAGAACACTTTAGGGCACAAGATTTCAAATGGCTTCCATTAAGAATTATGAATTTCTTTTGATGTTATGTTTTTTTCAGCTTCAAGGAGTTTGGATGAGGAAGGTTTGATCCAAATTTCACTGAGATTTGATCACTGGTTCATTAGTTACGAGCAATTCTTCGTTTTAGAGCCTAGGGTTTTCTGGGAGCTCTTGATCATGGATTTTGCATGAAAATCCTCTATTTCTTCATTGTAACAACATGGAATGATGGAGAAATGATGGAGAGGATTCTGGAAATGTTTTAGAAGCAGAAGCAATGGAGGAATGAAGAAATCCCGACAGTTGGAGAAAAACATATGCATGCTTGCAAGAAAAATAGAAGCAGCCCGATAGTTAGAAAAATTTACATGTTTTTGAGTTTTAGAATGGGTCGTACTTTTGTGCACCACTTGTAAAAATTTTATTTTTTACTTGGTGTAAAAAAATGTGCCCCATCCCTATTGGGCCATCTGTCGTAGCGTGATTTGTTGTTGAGGATGAAAGAGGGGCTTGTAAAAACACTTTAAAGCAGCTTCTAGGGGCACATGGGTGACTAAGAGTTTAAATGGGAGGGCTGGGGAGTTTTGTGTCCCAAATATCCCAAAAATTTAATGCAAATGGGACAAAAAAATATGCCTTCACCCTGGCTTGACATGTGGTAGAGCATGATTGCACAGAGCGGGTGTTGGGAAATGGAGCCTGGGAGGCTTAACCTTGTGAAAAATTTGAATTGTGGTCATGTGGAGGGTAAAGGGGCCCAAATGGGGCAGGGGAAAATTTTATTGCACCTGTTGCACCAAATATTTGGTGCACTTGGTGCAAAAAAGTGCGCCACTCTCCCATTGGTTGGATTTCTAACCCAAAATATGACTAACTGCTGAAGCTTATGCCTTGGAGAGCGACTTGTCGAGACCATAACTTGAGTTCCCATAGGATTTTTTTGATGAAATTTTATATTATTCATCCTAGAAATTACCTTATGGATATAATGGTGGTGATATCATCCTCTGATTCTTCCTATAACCCCTTAAAAAATAGGATTTTTATTCTGGATTGAAGGTTGTGTCTGTTAAAAATTGGTTGTGGACAGGATGCACCTAGGTGATGTGAAAAATATGATTCCACTATATTGTAGGTATCTAAATCAAATTTTTGATGATATCTTGTTTGAATCCGAACTCCTTCTGGATCTCCCATAATCGCTTCCTGAAGCTCAGGGGTTGTTTTTACACTGTACACTGCTTAGGCCTCCAAGACCCACTTTTGCTAAACTTACTCCAAAACTTGTGAAACTTCCCAAAACCTTCCAAAACTGATTGCACAATGTTCTTGGCTCTCCAATACACCTCCTCGAGGAGTTTTGGCTTTTCGTTCTATTCCGGGGGTGAGCACCAACCTGAAGAAGACTCGAGAACAACACTGTCCCAACTTGCTAAAAAGCTTGTCTTGATGGATCTTGCTTTGCAAGCTCCTGGAGTGACTGGGTATCCCTAAATCACCTATGAGCATACTGAGATGACACATTGGACTACTCAGAGAGATGGGATAGGAATGACTCGGGGATTAGGGTGATATGAAAGAGGGCTCAGAATGACCTTTGACTAAAATTTTTAGGTAGGGTGTGGTTGTCATGCTTGAAAATTAGGAATTTTCTTGTTGCACATTTGCATGAAAACACTTCTATCACTTGTCTCATCCTCCACCATTTTTCCTAACCCTCATGTACATTTATATGGGGTCGATAAATTCAACGGATTACTAAATTTTGCCAAATAAATGTTGCAACACACTGATGGGGCATGAGGTTGTTTAGTTGGAGCTTCATTTTTTTGTCATCTAGAAAAAACATTGCAAATAGCATGCTTGATTTCAAGATGTATACATGGTGAATTTTAGTACAAGAAGTATACACACCGAATAGTTGTTATGATAGATGTGTAGAAAAAACATGTGGTTATTGCAAGAGATGGAATTGTAGGTGCCAGTGTTGTCAAGGCCCTAGAAAACAATGCAGATGTCACGCTTATAGATCAATATGTTATATTTTACATTTTTTTTTTCATAGAAGAAATAGTATGATAAAATAAAATCAAATAATTGATTAAGAAGATCATACATATCTTTTATTCATGTTGATTTATATATATAACAGAAAGGACTATTTTGAGATCTCGTGGGAAAAATTAAGGTGTGTGGCAACCCCATGGTTTGGAGAAAGGTTTGTGTCTTTGCATAGCGAGTATTTGAAGATTGATAAGCTTAAAATAATCAAATAAACTAGAGCAGGTACACACAATTTAGTCATAGCCCTACTCAAAATTTTGGAAATTAAATCAATGAGCCTTCATGGTGGAGGGGATCTTTCACTTCCTGGTCATCATCATCATTCAAAGCATCTTGGTGGTGGTAATTTCCAAAAAGAACAATTTCCAATGGATGAATAGTCGGTCATCTTTTCAGATTCATCCTTCATCAAAACAAAGATGTACTCAGATAGCTTAGAATTGGTCAGTAAAGGAGGAGGAGCATAAAGGAGGTCATTCTGGCCAATGCCACCTTTAGTACTGAGAGATCTGTCTCAGTCTCAGTATCAGTATTAACAAAAACAACAAAAAGAAGTCATGGTAACCCTAAAGACTTCATTAATGCCATGAAAATCAAAATAGCAGGACATCCAAACTATCCTCGTTTGCTGACATCATAAGTACATAGATTGTCACAAAGTAAGTAAAATAAAACAAATTGGTTACTACTTACCGGTGGGCCGCACGGTTGATTAAATCTGCCATAACCTATGTCGTTGCGATTAAATCCATACATGGACATTGATAGGGTCATTATTGTCTTGGCTATGGTCCCATGCAAAGGGAAAGCTAAACTTTTTCAGCAGGTGAGAGAGATAAAAAATAGGTAGGATATAATTTTTATTTTTCTTCTGTGCAAATACAAAATATGAGTCTTTCCTATTAGCAAAAGTATGGTCCCATGAATCCTAAATATATTATTAGAAGGAAAAATTGAGAGGGAAGCTTAAATTGAAAGGCCAAGTGTCACAAAAGCTCCCTAAAATTTATAACTGTTGGGTTTCAGAATGGAACATGGCTAGAAACCACAGTCAGGGGACAAACGTGTCCCTCCTCTTTAATGGGAGAGGTTCCCTTATTGAAAGCAAGAAAAATAAATGTACAAATATATAACTCTCAATGTTTGGACCCTGATATTCTGGAATGTTTTCATACTTAAAATATTATCAATACAAAGGATTGGAAGAGCAGAGAGATGAAGAAGGAAGAAAACAAAAATGTTTTTAGGAGATATAGGTAGCATAATATATCCTTACTCACATTGAACCAAGAAAATATAGGAAAAAAATCAATCACTTCTTCACAAATGCGAATCTGTAGACACAAAGTTCTAAATATTACACAGACAAGAACACAAAGTTTCTTTTGAATGCAAAGACAAATGATCCATTGAATCGAGCAAGGATATATATATATATATATATATATATATATATATATATATATATATATATATATATACAGAGTAAATAAGAAAGAAAGCTTCTGTATTGAATTAATTTCAAATTTACAACATTCTTAGAAAACCATATAATCATTTTTTCCATGGCCAAAACATGTTCTTATAACAATTCATGTACATCCATACTTTGTCCCCGAGAAAAGAATATCCAAAAGGAATAATGTTTGTTGTAGATCCATTTTTTTGGAAAGTGACATGAAACAAATGCACTCATGAAAACTAGAGGTTCAAAAAGGTGAATATTTCATCAGTTCGAGCATGATTACTTTATCAAGGGGCATTTCATGATTTTCTTCTTTATGTGGTCTTGCCATTTCCACCTTTGAACCACTTACATAACACTCAAGTACTTACTGGTAAGTTTTCCCCCTTTTTATTACATATTCCTGGTAAACTCTATTTTATGATAATCAAAATTTACATCTCTTTAAACTTATCGATTTGGCTCCATAACAAACCAAAAATGCATCTCATGAATAAACGACAAGGAAACAAAGAGATAAGAATGAAGAATTGTTCACATTTGTATTCTTTGGAGCTTTGGTTCGTTAATGGCATCAAAAACCATATGAGTGCATTTTGGCCACTCTTTCCCTTTGTCAGCTTTGAAATTGGACCCTATGCATGGTAAGCTCCAAGCAACGATTGACCTAGGGAAAAAAATCTACGTTTTAAGAAATTTGGGAGAAAAAGCGTAATTTCTCATTTTTCTCCACCCCTCTGACATCTCTGCCAAAGGTCAAACACGTGGCACACCCTGATTGGAAATGGGCTCGTGGCTCAAATTCTCATTTTCCTCCACCGGCCCGCTGTGATTTTTTAACATGAATGCGTGGCACACCCTGATTGGAAATGAGGTCGCGGTTAAAATTCTCGTTTTCCTCCGCTGGCCTGCTGTCCCGATTTTTTAACATGAATGCGTGGCACACCCTGATTGGAAATGGGGTATGACTCAAATTCTCATTTTCCTTCTCTGGCCCACTGTCCCGATTTCATTCTTCAACACATGGCAACACCCAATTGGTTACGGGGATGTGCTTCACTTTTATACTTTATTTATTTTAAAAAGGGGAAAATTCTAACTTTTCCCCCAAAATTCCATGCCTCCACCATTGACTTTTTAACGTAGGCCATGTGTCCCTTTCTGATTCGCTGCGGGCTTCAACTTAGAATTTATCCCTTCAAATGAGCCAGGGCCGTGAGTCATTTTAGAAAATTTTCACCCTTTCGCGATAATGCCTTAGAGAATAAAATGGATGCATTGCCCTGAACTTCCGCCAAAACTACTCCAACCAATCAGGGACCCGCAGGGATCTGGGGTAAATTTGACATTTTTTCCAAAATCACCAAAATTGATATGTCCAAAAAGGAACCCATCCAACCGCATCCAATGAGAAGAAAATTCATAGCTTCACCTTGTAAGAAAGAATTTGATGGGGAAAAGAACATAGAAAATTGCAAAGAACGGGAAAATGCCATTTTTGCACCCGATGAAGATTTTCTTTCTGTACATAAAGTTAATATGTGAATAATGCAAGTTTCCATGTCCTTCAAATGCTTAAAATAAGATCATAAACCCCTTCTCTATCCATGAGAAATAGATAGAATGTTATAATGTCTGCAGAATGAGGAAATTCATAAAACGTCGTGAGGGATCAAAATGAGCACTTGAGGGGCTCAAAACATGAATTCCTCCATGGCAAGACTTCAATTTTCATGAAATTGGATTTCAAAAAAAAGGGGGTGAAAATTGAGGGGGACAATAGCTAGCTCCTTCTGGGGATGATTTGGTAGAGGAAAGATGTAAAATAAAAAACCATAGAGAATTATGGGGATGAACAGATCAGTGCCTTATCCATTGGGAAATGGAGTCAAAAAGCAATATCAACACAGAAGACCACGTACACAAGGAAAAAAGAAAAAAAATAGAAAAACTAGAAACAAAATGCTATACAAAATGGACAGAGGGACCACCAAATCTCCTAGGTTTTGAACAACTTCAAAAATTTCCCAACTATAAACGAAGTGGGAGAGGAGAACCATCCATGTAATCTAGGTAAAAAGAGTTCTTACTAGACAAAATGTTCTAATTTTAAAAGGACCAAGCCAAAGGGAATCAAATTTACCATGGCTGCCTCAAGGTTCATGCCTTTTTTCCCAAAGAAGAACATTGTCTCCCACTTGAAAAGTTCTGAGGTTTAGCCTTTTTGTCAAACAAAGATTTTACCTTTAGTTGATGAGCTGATATTATGTCAACCACTTGCAATCTATCTTCATTCAACTTCTAGAGGTACATAATTATTTTTTTCTAATGAATTGGTAAAGCTAGCATCCTCAATGGTCTTCATTAAACATAAGGCTGGCAGTTCTAATGTCACTGGAAGTTGAGCTTCAACTCCATATACCACTTGAAAAGGATACATTCCAATGGATCTCATAGGTGTAATCCTATCTTCCCATAAAGCATCATATAGTTTCTTATGCCAATTCCTCTGAGAGTCATTAGCAAGCTTTTGAACAATGGTGACCAAGTTCTTGTTATTTGATTCTACTTGCCCATTCCCTTGGGGATAGTAATTTGAGGAGTGGGCAAGGGAAATTCCATAGCCATAGCATAAATCCATCATCTTAGTAGAAGAAAAATTAGAATCATTGTCAGTGACAATATTATTTGGTATCCCAAACCTTATTAATATGTGCTCCTTGATGAAGTTGCATACTACTTCAAAAGTAGTAGTTTTAACTGGGATGGATTCCACCCACTTGGTGAAATAATCAGTGGTAGTCAAAACATGAGTATGCCCTACACTTGAAGGTGGATTGAGTGTCCCAATGAAGTCCAAACCCCATTATTGAAAAGGTTCCTCAATCACCACTAGTTTGAGAGGTAAAGCAGACAATTTGGGTCTTCCAATAAAGGTTTGACATGCTTCACACTTACCTACCCACTTTGATGCATCTTTCAACAAAGTAGGCCAATAATATCTAACACAGACGATTTTGTGGGCTATGATAGTAGAAGAGAAATGACCTCCATAGGCCTAGTCATGAAAGGCTGAGAACAATTTTCTTTTGATGCTCTTTATCAAAACATTTCAAAAACCTTCCATCTATGCCTCATTTGAACAATGCATTTTCCCACAACACATATTGTATAGACCTTAATTTTATGTCTCTCTTATCCTTGGCACTCAAATGGGATGGACATTCTCCATAAGTAAGAAAGTGTGCAATTCTAGACATACCATTCATGTCAGTTGAGCTGAGGAAAAGAACAACAGGGATATCAACTTCCTCCTTAGACAATTTGGCATCAGATCCTTCAGCAATGAGTTCACATAAGCCCTTTCTTCAAACTAGCTTGGTGGGTTTGATGTTAAGATCTTACTCCTAAAATTTGGCTACCTAATTGCCTCTCTTGGTTCCAAATTCTTGTTGTGTAAGAATGGATTTAATAATTGCATCAGGCACAAGCACAATAGAATGAGAGTTGAGGATGTAAAAAATGAAAACTGCTTCACAGCTTTGACCACTAGCAAAATCATGTTTCTCCATCATGGTGTACTTCAGCTCATGGGATTTCAAAATATAACTCATGAATGCTATGGGGAGTTCATGACCTTCAACATTCTCCTGGGTTAACACAACAGCTAGAGTACTTTCAGTAGCATAGCAATACATAATGAAGTCTTTGCTATAATCAAGGCATGCCAAGATTGGAGTCTTATATATATATCTCTCTTGATGTCTTCAAATGCAACCTTTCCTTTAGAGGACCAACCAAAATTCTTGCTTCCCTTTCATCATGTGGGATATGTTCAAAAGCACGTTCAGCAAAATCAAGTATGAATCTTCTTAAGAAGTTGATCTTGCCAAAGAAAGAGTGCACACCCTTCTTGCTTGTGGAAAGAGGGATTTTCTTAATTACCTGGACTCTTTCTGGATCAATCTTGTTTCCCTCCTTAGAGACAATGTGTCCCAATAATTTTCCCTAGGTGACACAAAAGACATATTTCTTGGGATTCAAGGATATTCCATGTCTCTCTATACTTTTGGAGGACAATTTCAAGGTGTTGGAAATGACCAGCTATGGTTTTTGAAAACACAGTCAGATCATCAAGGTATACAACTATGAATTTTCACTTGATACTGCCAAAGGCCAGGTCCATTTCCCTCTAAAAGGTGGCACCAACATTGATGAGGCCAAAAGGAATTCTCTTGTAAGAAAAGGTGCCCCAAGGAGTGGTAAAGGAAGTCTTATGCTGATTTGCATAACTTACTTCTACTTGATTATATCCTGAGAATCCATCAAGCATGGACATCATTTCTGAACCTATAACAGTCTATAACACTTGATCCATTATGGGGAGAGGATAATTATCTCTTCTAAGAGGATCATTAAGAGTCTGTAACAAATTTCTGAACAACATCTAAAGTGGAAAGATTAGCTCTTCTAAGTGCATAGCTCAATCCAGGAAGTTGGGCATTAAGGAAGAAACATTTTTGAATATGATCCACAGGGCGTGTGTTTTGTGGGATCTTGTTAACCAACATGTTGAATTTGGCCACAAATTCCCTCATGGACTCATGTGACTCTTTCTTGATTTGAGAAATCTGGGTCAAGAGCACATGTACATCCTTAGTAGGTTTGAAACGCTGCTTAAACTGGGTCGTCATGGTGTTCCAATTGGTGATGGATGCAGCAGGGAGATGATAAAAACAATAAGCAACATTATCTTGCAATGTCTCTATAAAAATTCTAATAGAGATATCCGCATGTTCAACTCTAATAACACCACAAGCAACAATGAAGGCCGCAATATGCTCATCTGGATGAACCTTCCCACCACCTCTGAATTTAGGGAAATTCTTTCTGTTGCCTCTAGATAATTCATGCAATGGCTGGGGAAGAGCAAGAGGCCCAACCCTTTGGCCCCAAGGTAGAGGAGCTGTCATCCTTGGAAATATTGTTTGGAGAGGAACTGAAACACCAGCGAGAATCAAAGCATGCAAATTATGACTGATTTGATCTTGAGGGATGTCACTCCCAGAATTTTTGACTCTAGCAGGAGGAGTGCTTGCAGATCTTGTTCCTCTTCTTTTTCTTGATGAAAGGAGAGATAAACCTTGATGATCCAGAAGTTAGAAATGAGGGTCTGTCGACACTAAAATTTTCCTCCGTAATTTCTATTTCATTAATGTATGTATTAGGAATAGGATGTTGTTAAGTATAATTAGTAGTAGCATCCAATAGAAGATAACGGCGCTGCCAATACGATGACACCAATAATGTATAGTATGGTAATAGTCAAAAGTACAATCGGAATGTTGTGGTACAAAGTAAATATTTGTCGTAAGTGGTCTGGTAATGTTAAAATGTCAAAGTTGGGGTAAGTGGAGAAGTAGGGTCTACATGATTAGGAATTAGAAATATTATATTGGTAATAAGGAAAAGGAGTGAGGTCATAAATATTTTGTGTATTTTATTTGTAAAAATTCTAAAAATGTGGAACCCATGTGAAATGATAAGGTTTATCTTATCTTAAAAGATAAGCTTACATGTACAGATAAGAGTTAAGGTATGGAATATGATCCGTCATAGTGGATTTCTTATCTTATCTTAGAGATAAGATGGATAAGCCTGGAAGTTCTATAAATAAAGAGGCCACCCCCCTCATTTAGCATAGAAGGAAGTAGTGAGAAATATTGTATGAGTAAGTGTGTAAAGGAAGACATCATTTTGAAGGTGTGTTAAAGAAGCCATTAAGAGGTGTAATTGTGAAGTTTCTCCATAGTTATTGTTGGAAGGCAAGTGAATTCAGTAACACTTGAAGTACCTCATGGGTGAGATTGTAACAATTTCATGTTGATATTATAATTTACACTGATATTTCAGATTTATCATCATTCATTCTTATCATAGTCTATGATATTCTTGTGTTATGCTTGTTGTTGTGTTTCCAGATTACATCCACCAAACTAAAGGTTGTGCATTAGTAAATAATCATAGCATGAGGAGTTCCCGGTGAAGAATTATCATAGTGCCAGATTGGTGATGATGGGTCTTCTTCTACCCTGAGTGTATCTTGGAGTTGCTAGATCAAATATGATCAAGAAGTTGTTATTCAAAAAATGGAATCCATTTGCAATGAATTCCCCAGCGGAGTCGCCAAAAATTGTTGGGTTTCAGAATGGAACATGGCTAGAAACCATAGTCAAGGGAAAAACATGTGACTTCTCTTTAATGAGAGAGGTTCCCTTATTGAAAGCAAGAAAAACAAATGTACAAATATACAACTCTCAATGTTTGGACCTTGATATTCTGGAATGTGTTCATACTTAAAAGATTATCAATACGAAGGATTGGAAGAGTAGAGAGATGAATAAGGAAGAAAACAACAATGTTTTCAAGAGATATAGGTAGCAGAATATATCCTTACTCACATTGAACCAATAAAATATAGGAAAAATATCAATCACTTCATCACCAATGTGAGTCTGCAGACACAAAGTTCTAAAGATTACACAAACAAGAACACAGTTTCTATTGAATGTAAAGACAAATGATCCATTGAATCGAGCAAGAAGAGAGAGAGATATATATAACAGAGGAAATGAGAAGGAATGCTTCTGTATTGAATTACTTCCAAATTTACAACGTTCCCAGAAAACCAGAATCCTTTTTTCCATGGCCAAAACATGTTCTTATAGAAATTCATGTACATCCATACTTTTTCCCCAAGAAAAGAATATCCAAAAGGAATAATGTTTGTTGTAGATTTGTTTTTTTGGAAAGTGACATGAAACAAACGCACTCATGAAAACCAAAGGTTCAAAAAGGTGAATATTTCATCAGTTCGAGCATGATTACTTTAGTAGGGGTCATCTCATGATTTTCTTCTTCATGTGGTCCTGCCATTTCTACCTTTTAACCACTTTCATAGCACTCAAGTGCTTACTGGTAAGTTTTCCCCCTTTTTTATTACGTATGCCCGATAAACTCTATTTTTTGATAATCAAACTTTACATCTCTTTAAAATCATCGATTTGGCTCCACAACAAACCAAAAATACATCTCATGAATAAACGACAATGAAACAGAGAGAGAAGATCGAAGAATGGTTTACATTTGTATTCTTTGGAGCTCTGGTTCGTTAATGGTGTCAAAAACTAGATGAGTGCGTTTTGGCCACTCTTTCCCTTTGTCAGCTTTGAAATTGGACCCTACGCATGGCAAGCTCCAAGCAACAACAGACCTGGGAAAAAAAATCTACGTTTTAAGACATTTGTGAGAAAAAATGCAATTTCTCATTTTTCTCTACCCCTCCACATCTCTACCAAATGTCAGACACGTGGCACACCCTGATTGGAAATGGGGTCGCTAATCAAATTCTCATTTTCCTTTTCCGGCCCGCTGTGATTTTTTAACATGTTCATGCATGGCACACCGTGATTGGAAATGGGGTCGTGACTCAAATTCTCATTTTCCTCCACTAGCCCGTTGTCCCGGTTTTTTAACATGAATGCATGGCACACCCTGATTGGAAATGGGGTCATGGCTCAAATTCTCATTTTCCTCGGCCGGCCCACTATCCCAATTTCATTCTTCAACACATGGCATCACCCGATTGGTTATGGGGATGTGTTTCACTTTTTTACTTTATTTATTTTAAAAAGGGGAAAATTCCAACTTTTCCCTCGAAATTCCATGCCTACGCCATTAAATTTTCAACGTAGGCCATGTGTCCCTTTCTGATTCACTGCGGGCTTCAACTCAGAATTTATCCATTCGAATGAGCGGGGCCGTGAATCATTTTAAAACTTTTCACCCTTTCGCCATAATGCCTTAGAGAATAAAATGGATCCATCACCCTGAATGTCTACCAAAATTGCTCCAGCCAATCAGGGACCCGCGAGGATGTGGGGCAAATATGAAATTTTTTCCAAAATCACCAAAAGTGATAAGTTCAAAAAGGAACCCATCCAGTCGCATCCAATGAGAAGAAAACACGTAGCTTCACCTTCCGAGAAATAATTTGATGGGGAAAAGAACATAGAAAATTGCAGAGAACGAGAAAATGCCATTTTTGCACCCAATGAAGATTTTCTTTCTCCACAAAGTTAATATGTGAAGAATGCAAATTTCCACATCCTTCAAATGCATAAAATAAGATCATAAACCCCCTCCCATCCATGAGAAATAAATAGAACGTTATAATGGTCGTAGGCTGAGGAAATGCATAAAACGTCATGGGGGATCAAAACGAGCACTTGAGGGGCTCGAAACACGAATTCCTCCATGGCAAGACTTCAATTTTCACGAAATTGGATTTTAAAAAAAGGGGGGGAAAATTGATGGGACAATAATAAGCAGCTACTTTTTTTGTGCCCTCAATTGCTTAGGCAGCGATCCCATGCAGGAGGTAATGCATAAGTTTTTAGCAGGTGTTGTAGAGAATTTATAGGAAAAATTAACACGTTGGGGTCCAAAAAAAAGTGGAAAGCATGTGTGAAAATTTTCAGCACCCACCAATTTCCATTGTTGAAACAATCTCTTTTCTGCATTTCTATATTTTCTTTGAGTGTACATTAATGTGAAGTATAACACAAATACCAAATATTATTTGGGTGTTTAGATAGCCATGTAAAAGGTATGGTGCATGAAGGTATTTAATTCTCAATTTTGTATTTCTGACTTTTCATTGTTGTCTTCATCTTATATAACAAATTAGGTGTTTGTCCAATCAAAACTCTTTTAGTCATTCTTAGTTGGGTTATACCCCTAAAGCCTATTGGATCTTCCCCATTTTTTATTTTGAACCCATTTAACTGCAAATTGCACTCATGTGACCAACGCAAGTGACATTTAGATGATAAAGTGGAACACATATAAAGGATCTTATTTGGGTCTTACAATTTCAGTGGTGTGATAGGCGTGGTACATGTCCGTATTTACTTTTCACTATTTCATTTCCATCTATCCATTTATTTCTTTGCCTCTTCTAACAAATCAAACTTTTTCCATTTGAAAACCTTGATGGAGTACAAAATTGAAATAAAAAATAGTTGAGCTCGACTGCCAAATAAATTCTACATGTCCCTCATATGACTAAAAGTTGCAGGGGCTTTATTATCAACGAATGTTCATGCCTCACCTTTTTTTCTCACAATTAATCTTGCATTTAATCAAGGTTAAAACTATACGAGGATGATACTTTGTACTACAAAAAAAATCTGGACCTGGGTTTTGGCCTTGTAACCTATTGAATTTTCTCCATTTCTTATTTTGACCACTTCAACCTCAAATTACACTCACATAAATAATCGATCCTCAATCTAAAACTTTTGTTAAACATTTACGATTTTCTTCAATGTTTTAGTTCATCCCCTTTGAACGTATATTACACTCAAATAAATAATGCAATCAAGATAGAGAAAATTCAGTGGAACACAATGCACTTCTCCTCCCTCGTACCCCATCTTCTTTGCCCCCATCTTCTCCCTCTTATTCGCTTCCTTAAGTTTTAATTGTTCACTCTATCCCCTTCGGCGTTCCCATCGTACATTTCACGTACGATTGCTAGTCATATTTTCTATATAAGAGTTTCAAGTCTTCTCCGTCCTAACTATAATTTACACCCAAAATATGTTGGCAATCAGAAAAATTGTATGTCTGTGGTGTTCAGTAATTTCACGTATTTGGAATTTCTATTTTAGATCTTCTCAAGAATAAACTAAGGCTTGGTGTCAATGTTTTCCAAAGATAACATGTTGAATTTCGAGTTAACATGTCAGCTCTTATCTGAATTAGATGTAATGGTGCCTAGTTTTCAGCTTGAGCGTGGTGACCACCTATAATTTAGATAACTTTGTCAATCCCTCTATCAAGATTCTATTGCCCCTATCTAATAATTAGGCACTCAATTCTCATCATGTTTACTTTGGTTTGTGGATTTTTTATTTTTTTTGTATTGGAAACAAGTGAGTTACATCTCTGACCTTATCAGATTATCACAAGTAGTGGATTACAACATGCTAAGTTAGTGTATATCTAAATCAGAGTCTCCTTCGACTAAGTTGCCATAATTAGGAAGATCCATTCTGTCAAAGTTACTTTGGGATCAAACTTGGCCCTTGTCATATCTGGGTATCTTTGAAAATTTGTACCTTAATGGATGGTGTGACAAAATATCATTCTCATAGGGTACACTACAACCCTTTCAATGTTTGTGGAGATTTTATGAAGACCATGTGTTTGAGAATGACCTTTGTGTACACAATTAAGTCTCTTTGCCAATGTACAATTGTTTATTGCTTGGTGACCTAAATTTGGCATGGACCTTGTCCTTTCCCATGAAAGATGCTCCAGCCCGGGAAAAGTTTCCCATTGTTTTTTCCTTCTATCATTTGGTTGGTTGTCTTATATGATCACACTGATAGCAATTATGAATATATTTTTGTAGGATTTTTGCTCAAAAATGGGATAACTTTTGGGTTTACTTGTATCATGCATTCACTCCTGTTGCAGTGTTCTTTGCTGGTAGTAGCTTATGGGTCATATAAATATTTGGATGGAGGATGGCAGAAAAGTTGGTTTGCAGCATTTATGTGTTACGAAGATTGTCACACTTTCAAGTAAAAAATATGCTTAGTGTATACTATAACATTGAGAATTATGTTAAAAAGGGATCTTAAAAAATTCTCAAAATGCCAATGGGTAGTTGATGATGTGGTGGAACCAATGGTCGTTGGTGCACATCACTTGGTGACGTGATTGGTTGGCACACCATGATCAAACTCTCAAATTCCACCAATGATTAGTTAGCTACCTTTCCTTGAGAAGAAATGGATGCATTGCACCAAGTTGAGAAAGTAGGTGGAAACCATTTTGCAATTTACACAATGGTAGTTCATTTTTCTTGGTGAGATATACATCCATTAGTTACAACCTTGTAGAGTGTGATTGCTTGGTCCCTTGTATGTTTCAATTGGGCATTTATAAGAATAATAATAATTTTTTTATAGTCTACAATGTCGGGTGGATGACATTATATGGGACTATCTCGTACCTCCCATTATGCAAGAGGCACCTCATTGTGCTTCAAATACAAGATGTACATACCCTACCCCTGTAGGATTCAAACTTTTGACCTTTTTTGCAAGAGCACAAACTCCTCGCCATTAGGCCAACTCAGATGTATAGGTAAACTTAGATGTACATATGACTATATCTGCTTATGACTATATCTACTCATGCGTGTTTATTCCACAATTAAGATATCTTTGTGCTGCCAGGAGCTTTTTTTCCCTATATGGAATGCCCAACAGGTGGAAGGTAGAGACTGGAGTTATGCAATGAAAACTAGATATAGACCAAAAGTAAGTTGGGTGATTTAGCTCATGCATTATCTCAAAATTTCTTAGTGATCGTATATAGGCCATTATCAAAGAGGTCTAATATTACAGTAAGGTATCATGAGCCTTTCCTCCTACAAATCCCCCAACCTTGAATTGGAGAACTATCTGTTGTTGGTCATGACACTGCTTACACTTAAAAAGATAACATTGGTCTTTCATGGAATTGTTTACAGTTAAAACTGAATCACTTGAATTTTTCATATGAAGTTAGCTGGTTTATCAATTATATTTATGCTCTAAAGAAGCTTTTGCTATCAGTGAGATGGGATAACGTACAACTTTGGTTGCCAATGGTTGAAATTCCAGACATATTTGAAACAAGTATTTTGTAGAGCTTTGTTGCAAGTGTGATGATCCACTTTCCAGGCCCTTTTTTATTTTTTTACACACATCCCTTGAGGAAGACCCATCTTGAATGGTGGTGAAAGAATAGGGGACATGCCAAATGCCTACAATTTTTACATCTAAATTGCAGGCATTTGTAGTCTAGCTAGGTGATCCATCCTTTACTCCTTCCAAAGTTAAGAACCAAGTTCCTAGATGGGGTTTTTATTAGGTATAATTTGACACAAACCCTAGCATACCAAATATATAACAATCTTTTTAATTTTGTCATGGACATTGTGTAGAAAAACTCCCTTGGCTTAGCTCTAATCCAAATAGGTAGTGTGTGTCCAAGGAATACTTGTTCAAGTAGACCCAAACAAGGAAGCTTTTAGGATTTCAACCACAACGTCAAATTCTTTGTCCTGCAAATTCATGAGCAAGCCACAGTTACCAAAGAATCATGAGCCTGAGTTAAAAAAATTCGTAAAAGTAACCATTGGATATGAACTTCAACATGAATCCAATTAGAGGGTTTCACTTGTTCCCCATTCATCTGATAAGGCCTTGCTTAAAGGGCCACTGACCCATATATCTACAAATGAGAGTTCATTTTTGCAACGTAAAGAGCTCCTCTGTTGAAATGTCCATTTTTAACTCTAGGGCCAAGACGCCCAAAGTCCATTTCTAGTATCGCCAAAATACAGAACATGGTGGATTGAGAGAAACTTACAAGCTAAGAGATTAGGAGTTTCAGCAATTGGGGACTTAAGTTGTTGGATGACAAAGTGTAGATAAGGTACCAAGTTTTAAACAAGAGGAGGATGTTAGGACAATCAACTTTTTAATCTTTTATAATACAAATTATAGTTCAAAAATTGTTCCTGGAAATTAATCGATAGCAGAAAATTTGACTTAGAAATCAGGTATTGGGAATTTTTTGGCATTAATCGACAACTTTATCACTACTTTTTTAAAAAATCATAAAATAAACTTAAATTAAATGTAAATCATTATTAAATGACATGAGAAGTGAATGTATAGAATGCCATAAGTATAATATCTTTTAATGTTTTTTTTATCAAAAAAGAGTACAAAAACAAAGTATAGAGTTACAAGCTACAATGCCCATGGAGTCATGTGAATTCTAAAATATCAATAATATTCCATTTCATCGGGTGTGCCTAATGGCATGTATAGTCTACATGTCCGGTTGCTTGGCTTGATTATGCGAAGTAATGTACATCCTCTTATAAACTCTCTTACTCACCTTAAAATGTCTCACCACCCTCACAAGTTATAACCATGAAAAAGTTATGTTTACAAAACCCCAGAAACTCAATTATTCACATGTTTAAGATGAATGCATCAACCATCTAATCCCATAAACAAGTACACAACAATGTAAGCTCAATACTGTCAGAATATTATGATTCCAATATTGGATAGAAACAACCTTATTCCATAAAAGAACTACATAAAAGTGATAAATATATTATATAGTTTCTCTTAGAAAAATGACAATTAAATCCATCATTTTCTATTTATCTATCTTTCCTTTGCAGTGCAATTTTGCTTTCTAAGTTTCCTTGTAATAGGCATTGAAGTGGTATCCACTTGGTTAGCAAGTGTGTAGGAACTTAATGAATGGTCTTTACAACCTAGATTTGTAACTTTTATCAAAGGCACTATATTGTTAGAAGGTTGTTAGGTGGTTGCACTTATTTGAGGAGCAAGTTTGTTCTCCTGATATTAGAAGGATCTTATGGTGTTCTATGTGTCTGGTTATAAATATAGGCTCCATGCAATGTAATAATTAACTGCCCATGAATTTATCTTATAGTTATTGGTAGATTTAATCTTATTTTTTGGCCTCAGCAGTAACTTTTTTTTGAAAAAATGTTAAACTTCAATACGTTTTGGCCATTTGGTTATTGGTGTAACATGCATGTCTCAATGGGTTTCCTATTGGTTATTTGAATTTACATGCATTCCTTTCCTGGTGATGAACATAGTGACTGGTTTTCATTTTGCATTCACAAATGTGGAGGGTGCTTGACCTTTTGTAGGTTTGATGTTTTGGTTTTGCATTAACTAGGCTAGTGCTTCATATTGTGTTTGAGTGGATGACATTTTGTGCAATATTTTTTCCTCCAAGTTTTTGTTGGATGGGGTTATCTTGGAGATGTAATTTTGATGACTAGCCATGGCAACCCAAGGGAAAAACTTTTTCTTTGTGCTTTAATACCATTGTTATGGATCAATCTATTGACCTTTGTGATACATGGAAAACAATCAAATAAGTTGGATAAGTATTACCCACAAATAATGGAACATATATATTAGTTGGATAATTTTTCACCATGTGCATTAGAAGATCCATGCAACTCAGATAACTATGGCACATATACGTGGAAGGTCTACAAAGTAGAAAATTATGACCCATCTTAGTGTATGGCATAATGTTGGCTTAATGAATCCTTTAGGTGGATGGTTAAAGGGCTAATCATCCCACGAAGGGTGTAGCTAAACTAAATGAATTGCAATTCAAAGATGAAATGAAAATGAATGAAAAAATTACATTTTATGACGTTTTTCTTGAATTTGTATTTGGTATTTTAGTTTTGGGCTACGTGATGGAGATGAAGCTGATTAGACTCCAAAAATAGTGATCCCTGGAGTTGTTTCAATTACCAATTTGTTTTGAGTGTGTGCACAAGAGCTTAGCTTTTGGCATGTTTTTTTATTGGGCATAGGCATTAATGAGGCATGGCGGAATAAAGGTATCATAGCAGGTCTGAATTTATCCCGCCCATCCACAACATAGCCAGTAGTAATCAATTTAGTTGGGGAAACATTTATGCACAAATATGCCAAGCATTACAAAGAAAATCAACTAAAAGGAAAACTTTCTTGGAGACCAAATAGATGAAACCAATAAAGCAGGTATCACCATTCACCTCAAATATCATGTCCAACTAACTTGTGCCAGGTAATTGTCAAATCCATGACCATCTGTCAATGACACACACTTTTTTGAAAAAATTGGGAGCAACTCACAAATTATTCCCCAATTTATTAAAAATAGATTCCAATTTCTTATATTTTCAATTTTATACTTTGTTTGCCAAGTTTTTCCCTTTTTAATCCTGACTGATAAAATTCCATTTACAAGTTTAGTTTGTTGTGTAAATGGAATACAACTATAGATGAAATGATACCATTCAAAAACAACTCCAGAACTAATGCTATTATATGGAGTGAAGAATAAGAGATGGAGAACTACGAAAGAGGATACAAGCAAAGAAACAAAGATCTCTTGATCCCTTGCTCGTCCTCTAACATAAAACCCAAGAATGGTAATCTACGATACTTCATCCCCAAGGGTAATGTGACATATCAAATACGACTTTGGTAAGTCAACAATCTTCTTTGATAAACCAGCCAACAGAATAAGGAACCCGGAGATACTTGGCCCAACTCAAAGCCGTGCAATAGACAACAAATTTGATTCTCAAAATGACATCGTCCAATGTCACATAATAACATCATGATTACACCTATCTTTGCAATTACTAATTAGATGACATCAACTATTCAAAGTAAACTTTTCCAACCACTTGCTTTCTCTTGGACCACATGCTAAAGTTTCCAAGCCTACATGCTTAAGTTTCCAATCATTACAGGGTTGACTATTTATAATATGATTGATGATAATTCGACTTCCCCAAGTCACCAACATAGATCCAAGGAAGAAGAGGTAGAAAGGTATACAAAACCAAGAAGCTAACTTCTACTCTTGACCAAATCTCTAACAATACTGAACAATATAATCCAATTTCAGCTTTGAACGAGGTTTTTAACCATTTGGGTGACTTATACCAAAGTTATGAGGGCAACAGGCATGGATCATTAGCTTTAACTAGATGTGTGCTTATAATGTAAAATTGCCTAGTAATCTATTTCTAAGTATTTACACTCAAAGGGATGATGATTACGGCCCAAAATAAGTGGAAGATCTATTTTAGTTTGATAACTAGCAATTGCAAGTGTACAACGCAATGTGAATGCCGAATGGTATTTGTTATTTGATTTATAAGACAATTATTACTTTTGTAGTTGACGTTGATAAGGGGTGTGATTGAAAATATTGATTTTCTATTAAAGCCAAAATAAATGTTGCAAATGTAAGTGAGACATGTAAGTTCGCTAATACTCACTCTCAAGAATGTTGTGAATGTGAAGTGTTGTGGTCAAAGTAGATTGAAAGAATGATTAAGTGCTTTAACATATTATCTCTCCATGAAACTAAAATGAGACAGAATATGCAATTATATATAAACAAATATGAAATGGTTATGGTACATTCCAAATTTCTTTATTACCTCAACAAGTTTTAGTGCATCATTGTTAGAGCTATTTTGTGCATATCTTACAATCATAGAATTCCATGAGACCACATTTCTTTGAGGCATTTTGCAAACAAAAAATGGTATATGTTATTTGTGTTATAGGGATAGTTTTTACTTTTGTAGTTGTGTTTGTTTAAACTATGGGTGATTGATTTTGTATGTGTAGAAATATAGATGCAACACTATAAAATTCAATTTAGCATGGCTTGAAATTCGATAAAAATCACTATAAAATAAACGTCATATGGTTTCCTTGAACAAAAACATCAAGTCCTTGAAGAGGCTGAAAATTCTTTAAAAATCAATTATTCTAGCGCTTAACATTCATAGCTTTACTTCTTATAATATGATATGGGATGAACAACAATAATGTTTTCCTAGGTAGCAGAGGTTCATATTTCACGTGGGAATGATCCCATTGACCAGTTTCTCTTAACATAAACATCAAGTCTGCAAAGGTTGATTAGTATTTAAAAAGAGATATTCTAAATCTTAGTGTTCGTACATATACTTCCTATACTACTCTCAAGGGAGAAGATAAATAACTTCCAAATAAATGACATAGGCTCAAATCTCATCTTGGGATACTTGTGTTGCAAGAAATGCAGTGGGTTGTTACTATTTCTCATTTTTAATGCCCAACGCCATTTACATTAGAAAATAATCGTTGTGAATGGGTTGAGTCGGTTCCTTCCTAGTATGCAACCTTTTGGAAACCACATTAGTGATAGCTTCATTTCACTGCCAGCTACGAGTTGGTTGTGGGCTAGTACTCAATTTGAAGGTAAAGAAGATACTCAGTTTCCTTCTTTCAGTTATAATTGTTGAGTTAGGCAAAGTGTTGAATTGGCCTCTTCAGTATGTGGGAAGCGCCCTTACTGTTTTGCTAAACTCATGTCTTGATTGGTGGATTGTAGACACTTGGCTTCTTCTGTAATCTTTCTAATGTTCGACAATAATTGAAGACCATGGCGGCCAATAACCAATAAGCAGAGGATTTTTTGAATTTTTTTTTTTCATAGTTTAGGAGTCATGTGTGACAGATTTATGGAATATGTTGTCCTCTAAGCTTTTCTAAGTTTTCATGTTGCCTCTTGAATTGTGGAACAATGCCTTTTGAATTTCGAAAGCTTGGAAGCCTTACTTATTTGTAAGTTCTTTCAGATTATATTTTGTGTTGTTGATCGATCATGTATATGATGATTGTGGAAGGGTTCTGTCAAGCACATTAAACATGCATATATAATACACCCATGGTCTAATGAGTCAAGCAATATTATGTTATTGGAATCTATCCTCAAACAATATTAAGGGAGTAATTCCGACAGAGCTAGGATATATTATAAATTTAGATACATTATGAATCTAGTTTATTTTAGTTATACTTTCAATAGGCTATTAAGAATTGTGTTTGGAGTGAAATTTATTGTCTAACATTATAGCCTTTATTTTACAACTTTCTCTTTTCCCTAGAAGCACCCTTACAACCCTTAGATAGCTCTTGTTGACCACCTAATGGCACTCTCTTCTCCCTTAGCTCTTGCTTTTTCTTAGATGTCCCCTGGATCTAGTAAGGTGTTACACCTCATATCCTTAGTGATTGTGTGTAGATTCCCCTTATAACTCCTTTACAATCTTGTATGAATATGGCTCTTATTTTATAGCCCTAGACCACTTTGTGAACCAGCAATTTGTGTGTGTTGGCCCTAGAATAGTCTTCCATCTTATCCTATTTTAGAGGATCCCCATAGATCATTCTTTGCTTACATACAAAGAGCATGACAGGGGGTGGGGCTTTTGTGGTGAAGTATAATTTTCACTCCTTTTTAGACTTGCCATTAATTTCCAAGTTTAATATTATTCAGCTCAATATAAGGACCACTAAAATATGGATGGTAGATGGAATTATCCCTAAGATCTAAACCTCTACCTTCTTTTGAAAAGCATTTTTGTGGCATTCGATAAAAAATGTCGAAGACGATAAAAAGGTCTAATGGACGTTTACATGGTATACTCTGCTTTTACTTGGTGAAGGTTGCAATCTCCATGCAACATGGATTCATATCTCCCATCCCTACTCTCCAATTTTAACACTTGACCCCGTTGTGGATAGAATCCTTAATTATTAATTTACCTCTATTTTCAGAGATCTACAAAATTGTAAATTATTTTATGATTTATTCTGGAAATATGTGTCTCTATAGCAACTGTCAAGGCACAACATATAAGATCTCAACTTATGCTTAGTCTTGTGTAAAAATGGACAATCTGAGTGGATTTACATGCAAAAAGTAAATAATAATTGGCCCACAGTAAGAGTGCTACATCTATCACTTCTATGGGCACATTGCAGCTTCCTCTCTGCCAAATTAGAGTCCTCCTAAATCAAATCAATCAATACAAAATATATCCTTAGATATAGGAAAGCATCAACTAAATTTCCACTGGTGAGAAAAGAAAAGGAAAAGAAGAAAACACAAATGAACTATTGAGGGTAACAAAAGGTCAAATTGAAGCCATTCTCGCTGAGGGAATCCCTTCTAGAGATTTAAATTTGAATCAAATGGATAAAATATCCTAATGTGTTCAGCCTTCAGGAGCAAGTAAGGATCTGTAATGATGAAAAAATCCAATTCCTAAAGAAGCTGGAAAATCTCTTAAGGATCCTCTTCAATGGTAATAAGTTTTGGCACAGATGTTACAACAGTAAGATCAGATGTTTTTCAATAGGGATAACAATAGCTTCTGCCTCTCAAAAGATGAGAAAACAATGAAGTTAGGATGGCAGGGGGTAGGAATTCCAAGGAGTAGCATATCAAGTTTGAAATATTCCAATTGCATTTTCTAACCATTGTAAAACCCAACTCGTGATTTACACGACATTGGTGTTCTTGGATCTCAAAACCCCACACAAATTGAGGAATTTGTTTTGTAGTGTGTTTCATTGCTTGTTTATCAATTCAAAAAAATGCTTTTCTATCAAAAATACATATCATCATCGGGGACAAATTTACTAATGGTTCCAGCTTCCAAGGAGCAACATATCAAGAAAAGAAATGTGAGTAATACTTCCAACATGCAAATACAAGTGTAATAATGGCTAACCATGTACAATTTAAATTTCAAAACCAACTTGATGTTCTGGAGAGCAAAACATTATATGAGCTAGGGTATAAGATACATGGGATATTTAACCTGTAATTAATTCCCAAAACGAACAAGGAATTAATATACCAACCATAGTCACAGTGTAGAGACTACTCAGGGAGGAAAGAGAACTAAGAAGCAAAACCACCAAACCACCTCCTTCAACTGTCTCTATGGTCTGTGCCAGCAAGCTTGGAGTCGGCGCCTCAAAATCCTACAAAACAGGTTGATAAAAAATTAGGATAGAAAACTCCAATTTAAAATGTCACTTAGTGGAAACCATATAAATCAAATACAGCTAGTATAAGACCTGAAGCACACACATCCCATACGTATTTCCTGAAATCTTTTCACTTTCTGAATAATAACAGTAGTGAATTTCTGTGGTTGTAACAAACAATACGAAGGGATCATCTTTTTCTGGGTCCATTAATCCTCTCTGCATCATCTTCTTTGCCTCCTTCACGCGCTTTTGCTTGTGACTGCATAGCCCAATATGTGCATGTTATTCTCAAACAAAGTGAAATATCCCCTCAAAAAATAATATTTTCTAAATACAGTCGTAATTTTTAAAGCACAAACAAAATCATCTCAAGACAAAAATTATGCATCCAATTCACATTGAATATGCAAGTTATTCAAAATAATAATAACAATAATAATGCAACTGTACACGATTGTGTTCTGCAATCAATGACGGGTTAAACATCTTGAATCAGTAGGAATGGGCAATTGTCCTTCTCAAGTAATATGCTTAAAGAAAAGAATCTCCCCTGGATTAAGTAACCACCAAAATAAGTAATGATAACCACAAATTATGCTATCTAAATATTATTGGAGCACGGTACAAAATAACCTCAGCAATAGCGTAACTCAATACTGATAAGTACACAAAAGCAACCTGGTATAACGTATGCTCATAATACAATTTAAATTATAAGCTCATAACATATGGTTTCTAAAAATGACCAAGATCGGACATAGACTTTTAAGAGATAGTGAGCAAAAATCAAGTTAATAATATTAAGTTCTATCAGACTCACACCAAAAGTATTACGAACACGTAGGGTGTACCTGTTGATAGGAAGTTTTTTGTTGTAACACCATAGTACAGACGGTCGTGCCTTGACAGTCGCCTTGGTTAACATATAATGAAGATTGACAACCTGCAATTATTGGGACTGTTATATACACTTTACACCAAGAGACACCATACAGTTAAGATATCTAGTTTTAAGGTTCACCTGGTCACAACCCTTGTCTCCAATAATGAAAAACATGGAGCGATGTCTAGCTTTAACTCCATTTTCCACTAGGGTACGGATGCGCTCATCCACCTTCTTCCTCATGTTGATGCTAAAATGGCATATATTCTGCCAACATATACAGAAATTCTCAAATACACTCAAATAACAAACCAGGCATTCCCACAATCTTATGCTCACTATAGCATTGTTTTACCTTATATCTAGCGGTGTCTATGTAGATCAATGAGAAGAAAGGAGAAATGCACATCAATGGCAGTTTAGCATGTAGCATGCCACATGTAATGCAAAGGAAGGACCCTGCAAATTAGGTAAATAAAAAAGGCAAGAGAGGAAAGCAGGAATGATGGTATCGCTTCCATGTCAAATAATAAAAAAATTCATGTATAAAACAAATGCATACAATTTTAAAGCTAATGTCTCATAATTTTCATCCAAGGTAAAATGGATTACCTTTGTTATTTGAGCAGATTTTGACTAACTCAAGGAGTTGTTTTTTTTAATTTTTAAATGATGTAATTTTTTAATAAATCTTGGTTGGAACAAAATGCTAGAAAAATGTTAATTGTAGAGTATATCTTAATCACAGTGTGTGTTAATGAAGATTTGTTACTGAAGGCCGCAAAGTTTGCTGCTACATTTTTCTTCCAAGTGGAGATATTTTCTTTCGATTATGTGGGATTGAGCTTTAGCCTTGACCATGGAATCTCTGTATAATAAAGCAGCAGTTCTTGAGGTGCTGTCATGAATAAATGAATGGGATTAGATGATGAATGTGAGGAAACACAACATACATTTAATTCAATTCCATTTTTCACTGTGTGATATAAGGTGCCTTTGAATAACTTAATCAGTGATGGTCGTGGCTTCTTCGTCGAGCGCATCATAGCATACTTCTAGCCTGTGTTTGATGTCGCTGCGCAATATTCTGGAGAATTTATATAGCTGGGACTCCCAGTAATCCTTGTCAGATTTGTCATACAATTGCCCACCTAAAACCCGCAGAAAAAAAGGCAATCCACCAGAAGCAATCAAAAACCACCACGCCATCTTTGCAGATCATAGGGTCACCGATTCCACACATGTCTACAGATTCAATATTGCGGCTATTTCTCTTACAAATCACAATTTCTCCCAAAAGTGGCAGCCGTCAAATTTAAGATCGTTGTAGAAACATCCGGAAGGGCCTTTTCCATAGGGGGAATGTCTTCGACGTAATTACTGCCCACGAACAATTGAAGATCTATGTTATATGGATAATTTATTCCCATGAAATATAAAAGATCCATGCTATGTGGATAACTCTGACTGATGACAAATGAAAGATCCAAGGGAGTTGATAATGATGGCCACATTAATAGATGACTTATAAATTTGAGCCAACCAAGCCTTTATGTGGAACGTTGAAGGAGCTAATTATTTTGTAAGGACAACAATAAATGGAAGAAATTGTATGAATGTAATCTAATAGTAATTTGTAAAGTTATTTCACTCCAATGACCATATCTTTGCCCCATGATTACTATTCGAACTCTAGTGATTATGGGACACTATCATTACACCCACTATTAGTATAGTAGTAGTAAAGTTTTTAAAACCGGTAGAACTGGAACCAGAACCGGCTGGTTTGACTGGTTCATCTATTTATTTATCAAACTGCTCAAGAAATCAGATCGGTTTAACCGGTTTTAGCCCAAACTGGTTGGTTCTGTACAGAACTGGCCGGTTTGTACTAAAACCAATCAAACTGGTCTGGTTTCATCATAAACTGGCTAGTCCAAGGTACAAAACCGGCCGGTTTGGGCTAAAACCAATCAAACCGGTCCGGTTTTGTCCTAAACTGGTCAGTCCAAGCCTTGTTTAGCCTTATACGGCAACCACATTAAAAATGAACTTTTAAAATTATTTTTTTGTATTTTTTATTCTCTCTAAACCCTAATTTGGTGTTATAAATACACCCCCCACTCTATTCACTTCACACCTTTCTCATTGAGCATTTGTGAGCATAAGATCGAAGGGTTTATTTTTGTAGTGAGCTTGGAATTTGGAGGCTTGGAGCTTGTTTGGCATTGCTTGTGGGCTCTTTGTGGTGATATTGGCATCCATTTGTGAGGACCTCACCTCTATTTGTGAGCACCTCTATTATTTGCAAGGATTCGGAGGATTGGGGCAACATTGAATAGTGTTCATTTGGAGTGAGCTTGGGGGTTCTTTGACATCAAGTGTGGGCTCTTTGTGGTGGCATTCACATCTACATTTGGAGGGTGTAACCCATAGACAAGCTTGGAGCATTTCTTCACCTCATTTGTGTGCACATTGAAAGGTATGTTACATTTTAAACTTGCCCCTTATTTGTAAATTTTATCAAATAGGAAATATGAAATTTATTTATTTTTATTTGCATTTTCATATTTGTTTGCATTTGCAATGGCCCCCAAAACAAAAGACCCTACATGGATCCATGAAGATGTAATTGATAATCAAGTTTTTTATAAATATTGTAAGAAACACATCAAGGGGGGATTCATAGGTTGAAACAACACTTGGCTGGTCAAAGAGGCCAAGTTACCCCATGCGATGCCCCTGATATTGATGTCATTAGGTTGGAAATGAAAAACATGCTTGAAAAATATAGAGAAGAGAAGGCTAGGAAAAAAGAGATAGAAGCTGAAATAGGTTGAAGGAGGGAACATGCCTTGAGTGTTGAAGGATCCTGCTCTAACCCTTCTGTGACTATTAGAGACCCCTTTCAGTATATGCCTCCCCCATCCACTCATTGTCAAGAAAACCGACCTCAAAAAATAAATACCATACAAACCTTTTTTTCCATCTTCCACACCTGCTAGTGCCTCCATGCCAACAGAAAATCAGCCCACCTTGGATAACCATTGGAATAAGCAATATAAAGAAACAAATTTTGAGTACATTGCTAGATGGTGGTATGATGCAAATATCCCTTTCAATGCTGCCCGCTCACCTTATTACCCACCGATGTTTGATTCCATTGTTGTTGTTGGTAAGGGCTTCAAAGGCCCTAGTATGCATGACTTGAGAGGATCATTTTTGAAGAAAGAAGTTGCATCCATTGATGAATATTTGAAACTTTTCAAAGTTTCATGGGCCAAAACAGGATGCACTATCATGTCAGATGGGTGGAGTTATGGAAAGAACCAAAAAATAATAAATTTTCTTGCCTCTTGTCCACAAGGTACAATGTTTTTGAAATCAGTAGATGCATCTAATAGAGTGAAAGATGCAAATTTATTGTTTGAGCTTTTGGATGAGATTGTTTTAGAGGTGGGGGTGGAAAATGTTGTACAAATCATAATAGATAATGCCTCTATGTTCTTGCTGGCAAGATGTTAAAGGCTAAACACAAAACAATATTTTGGATTCCATGTGCTGCACATTGCATAGACCTCATGCTTGAGGATATAGGGAAAAAAGATTGGATCAAAAACACTGTAGAGCATGGAAAAAACATCACCAAATACATCTACAATCACTCATGGGTATTGAACCTAATGAGGAAGAACACTGAGGGCAAAGAACTTGTTAGGCCAACCATCATAAGATTTGCAGCCGAATTCCTCACGTTGCAATCTCTTCTTTCCCAACAACAGAACTTGAAAAAAATGTTTTCAAGTGATGAATGGAATGCATCAAAGTGGAGCCAAAAACAGGATGGGAAAGACACAAAGAAAAAAAAAATTTAATAATTTATTTTGGAAAAAAACAACAGAGATTCTGAAAGCTGCCGAGCCTCTTGTTAAGGTGTTGCGGTTGGTGGATGGGAAAAAATTAGCCATGAGCTATATTTATGAGGCTATGGATCAGGAAAAGGAGCAGATAAGAGCAACATACAAAGACATGGTAACTAAGTATGGGCCTATATGGGAGATCATAGATAATAGATGAAACAATCAACTCCATCAGCCTATACATGCAACTGGGTATTTCTTGAACCTGAAATATCATTACAGAGCTCGGCTTGGATAAGATCAAACAAGAGAAGTAAAAGATGGTTTGTACGAGTGCTTAGAGCGCATGGTCCGTGATGAGATGCAACAACTTGAGGTTCACCGACAGATCAACTTCTTTAGCAAAGCCATAGGTACCTTTGGGAAAAACCTTGCAAAGATTGCGAAGGATGTGGACCAACCATGTAATAAATTCTAATTTTTTTGAAGTTCATTTGATTAAAAATTTTAATGAATAGTCAAGAATTTTTAGCATAAGACAATCTTTATCTAATTTGTTGAATTACACTTTAGTCTTTAAGTTATAAGTTTTTGTTTTACTTTTAATTTTTAACTTTGTGTTTTTAACTTTTTATTGTCATTGTTTACTAATTAAACATTTACACTTTTTATCGCAACACATTGGTGGGATTCGTTTGGTAGTCAGTGTCCTCCAAACTTACAGTGCTTCTGGGTGCGAGTGCAACTGGTCCGTCTTTGAGCAGATTCACACGAAGAAGAGAAACTGTTTGGAACAACGGTTGAATAATCTTGTCTTTGTGCAGTACAACCTTCAGTTAAGGCGTAACTAGTTGTTGAACCAAAGACCTGATACCGATCCCATTGTCTTGGATGATATAGATCCAACCTTAGAATGGGTAGAGGACAGTCAACCAATAGAGTTTGATCCCGATGACTTGGGGTGGATGGGTTTGGATCAGGAATCTGATGAGCCATTAGCATCACTGCCACCAATGTCATGAGCCACAATAAGCACTAGTCACACTCGTATTACTCCCCGACCTTGTGCCAATATAGTTGTTGCAAATGTACCTAAGGATTTGGATGAGTCCGAGTTAGAGTCAAAGGCCGCTGATGATATTAATGAGGATGACCTTGAGGATCCCATTTCCAGTAACGGTGCAGAGTTTGATGATTGATCATTGATGTCATCTAGTTTATTCTAGAGTTTTGTAGCTTGTAGTATTTGTAATGTATCAATGATCATAGTCATAGCATGTTGTTTTTTTGGAGTCTCAGACTATGGAAGCCATTTAGAGCCTCATTGCTTATGTATATTGTTTCGGAATCTCATATATGATATATGTATTGTGTTTTGGACTTGGAGTTCGTGCCATTTTGCTATAAACACCTTTCTTACATATATATAAGAGCAAACTTTGCATATTTTGTGTGTAATTGTTGGAATCATGGTTTTTAATCTTTCAAATATATTGTTTTCATTAAAAATATAAAATTTTATGTATTTTTTAGTAAACCGGTTTATTAAGTTTGAACCGGTCCGGTCTAGACCTCGGCCAGTTCCAAGTCCGGTTCCGATTTTTAAAACATTGAGTAGCAGAGAGTAATTTATAAGTGAAAGTGCTGCATGCAGTATGAATCTTGAAGCCACTAATCATCAAATGTGGCAGTATGGATTGCATCAATGCATTAATGGGCTGCATCACTGTTGATCGAGCAGTTCGTTATTGCTGTTCTCTCCCTCCATCAAGAAAATGCATAAATTCCTTCAACCTCCTCGGTCTGTCAGAAGAGTTCCTCTCGTAAGGTTTTCATCTAGCTCTGCTTTATATTTTACTTTTAACTTTCTTTGTTCTTCGTAAACTGACATCGCGCCAAGTGTTGATTCCCCTTGGACTCGCAACCCTTGACGTTTCTCAACGATTGAAGCTTTGAAATGCTCCATGCAAAGAGATTAAGGCACATCTCAATCTTGTAAACTCTATGACGGAAGGTGATGCTCTTTGACATTCACAGCTTGTTTTTGCAAGGTGCTCCATGATACAAGATTATGACAGGAGTGAGTCGCTCATGAAATCTGCTCGGGATTTTTCTATTGTTACCTCCATATTCAACAGGCTCTATGTTGCGACACTCTGCCAAGTGTCAGAAGTTTGTGAAGTTTGCCTAGGTTCCGTTTTAGGCATTCACCTCCATTTTCTTTATTTTTGTGTAAAAACATGTGGCTTGATTTCGCTTTTGATGCCAGTTTGAATTGACACGAAACTATGGGAAGACAAAAAAAAATAGATCCATGTGCTTATGGCAAAAGAAACTCAGGGACTCGAAACAAAAATTGGAGTTTACAAGAAAGAACAAATATAAACAGTGATTGAATGATCATACTACAGAGATCATGACAGTGAAAGATGTTACTCAAAAAGAATGGAACGGAGAAAAAACCAATCTTTAATTGGTTTTCATTAGCTCTACTTCTGGCCCAAGGAAGAGATTTTTTTGAGGGGGAGAAGAGAATCAGAGTTACACTGGTAAGAAACGAACAGAGAAGATAATTAAAACGAACAGAGAAAATAATTTACTCCCGATAGATAAAATTCCATTTACATGTTTAGTTTTTTTGTGTAAATGGAATGCTACTATGCATGAAATGATGCCATTCAAAAACTACTCCAGAACTAATCCTAATATATGGAGTGAAGAATAAGAGATGGAGAAATATGAAAGAGGAGACAGGCAAAGAAACAAAGATCTCTTGATCCCTCTCTCATCCTTTCACATAAAACCCAAGAAGGGTAAACTACCATACTTCATCCCCAAGGGTAATCTGACATATCAAATGCGACTCTGGTAAGTCAACAATTTTCTTCAATAATGACATAGTTGAAGAATACTAAGTCCTTACCCTAGTTTTACATCTAAAAGGATGAGTCTTTGATTGGAAAAATCATAATTAAACAAAAGCCGAATGAATAAGGAACCCATAGATACTTGGCCCAACTCAAAGCCACAGTAGACAACAAATTTCAGTCTCAAAACGACATCGTCTCATGATTCGCCTATTTTTGCAATTACTAAATTAGATGACATTAACTATTCAATTTGGAGTTTTTACTTACAGGAAAAACTCTCTATTTTCCAGCTACATGCAAGATGGACTAATTCAATTTTCTAAAAAACATAAAATGCAAAAATTATGTTCAATTTTAATAGAAATAAAGTGACAATTTACAAACACAAAAGTGCACAACCTAGAAACTACAAAATTGACTTTGACAAAATATTTCTACGAATCAAGAATTTTCCCCCGATACATCTTCCTCACGATCAACTCCTTCCTTCAAATTTACGACCTTTTATATAAATGCAGTATCCTTGAATAATTATATTTTTCCTTCTTTGGTTTTGGGAGATGGGGTCTAGGCCCAGTAGCCCCAGGCAAGGTCAAGGGGCAATGCCCCTCATGGCTTAGGGGCAGCACCTAGGGCGTGCTCCATGTCTTGGTACAAGGTAGTGTTGAAGGGCAGCACCCCGAAGCCAAACACAATTTGAGCTTATTGTGGCCTTTGGAATATATTGATTTTTTGCATCTTCGTGCCAAATATTTACATTTCGAGATTTAGAAATTTGGAGCTGATTTTACACTTAAAATGTCCACCAAATATTTAAGAAGTTTGACTTGCTTTAGAAACTAAAAACCCCTATGAAGACTTTGGCAGAACCCCAACCTGCAAAATCACACTTTATAGAAAATATATAAAAATGTTATCATGCAGATCTGATTATTTTAAGGGAAAAGCGACTAGGGTTGTGATAAGAATCCACTCAGATAGCAATAAAAATGATTTCCTTCTTACCCCAATGTCATAAGAATAATTTATCAAGCCCAGAATCGAACCCAAGCTGATTTATAAGACCTTGCAAAATTAATTATGACTGCTGCAGATGATTTCCAGAAATGGCGACTAGGGTATGGGTATGAAACCCATACAAAAGGCACTCAAACAAATCTGATCGTTATCAAAACCGATCTCTATATTTTGTACAGCCAAAATATGGAAAAACATAAATTTTCAGGGACTAAACTGGACTAAAATAATCATAAAAAAATATGCATACTTAGGAGACCGAAATTGACCTTTAATACCCTCCAAAAATTTTGAAAACATTTTATCTTGAGTCACATAAATCAGATCAACAGATGGCATAACAAATCAGACTTGGAATGTCATGTATTCAACACAAATTAGCTAGAAAATGGGTCTCTCAACTATGTATAATGAACCACCACTGCTGCAAGTTTTAATCTTACAAACCCTTGCTCCAGAAATCTACAAAAACTCCTGTTAGAAATAACTAACAACCTTGCAAGCTCAATAGAATTTCCTGAGTAGAAATTCCTCACAATGCCGTTGGGGTTTTCGTCCACAAGAGGGATAAATCCTAAGGGTTTTTGTCATTGGAATATTTATGCAAAAGCTCAAGCTTCAGCTATAAATCAGAAAATATAAGATGATCATGTAATGAATGCTTAAGCAAGTCGACTTCTCCTTATAAAGAAAGAAGAGACTCAAAGGCAACCTCTTAAACATCCAATTAACATTCATTGAATTTCTCTATGCATTTTTCACCCTCCATTTCCCTTCCTAGAATAAGTTGCCATTTCCCTTAGGGAGAATACAAAAGATATTTAATACTTTTTTTTCCCTCCCAAAGCTGGTTGCATTTTTTGAGTAGAGGGAATACACAATGAAATGAGCTTTTATCCTTCCTAAGTGTTGGCTAGATTTTATGCACAACATAAAACCTAGGCCGTCATGAGATAAATCTCCGTCATTTAATGGTGAAGCTCCCGTGTAAGATGTTTATCTATTTTGTAGGGGGGAATCCTAATAACTACTTTATGGGGTTTTACTTTAATTTCCTCATCTCGTGAACCATAGTTGGGTAATTTTGTAGCAAGTAAGCAACCATGTTGGGAATATTGGCAGGAGGAAAAACAAAAGTAGGGAAAGAAGAAAGGAAAATTTGTTGAATTAACAAATAGCTATCAAAGATTGTTTCATCCACACTAATTAAATAAACAGATAAATCATAACATTCAACAAAAAGGGAAAGAAACAACTTCTAACCTAGATCTAAGAAAACACAAAGTTTATCTAAAACCTTGAATAAAAGTAATCAACATAGCACTGTAGACAAAAAGTTCTCCAGAAATCCACCTTTTATTCAATCCCCAGTTTTCACAGAAATCACATCAAGGGTTCTAGCACAAAGTCTGAAAACTCAAGAATGCTCTAGTTACAAAAGCTTCTGCTAAACAAGTTCTGATGAACAAATTATGATTATTTAACCCATAGGCTTTTCCTCTATTTATAATGCATAGAGGGAAATTACAAATGGAAAACTTTCAATGAATTCCCACATGTGGAAGCTATAAAACAGGAAACAACTGACAATCTTTCCCCTAGAATTCCTCTTTGCATGACATGCATGATTTACAACTGAAAACTAAATCAATGCCTTGCATGTCTGCCACCTTTTCCCAAGTAATTGACTTTTTCTAGTGACTCGAAGTAACGATTTTCAACCCAATTACCTAAGTTTTACAATTTAATTGATTACTCAATTTCTTTGTCGGAGAAAATAAGAGAAATAAGAAGAGAGAAAAGAAATTATTCCTACTGTAACACTCTCAGTCTTGTTCTTCCATACTCTGCATGTTGATCCAATATGTATTACACTTTCGCCTCATGAATGATATCTCTGTTGGTGTAGCAGCTAGTTAACACAATGAGATCTCTCTCCACCACTAGTTCAAGCTTTAGGTGTGACGGAAAATCGTTCATGGTATCAGAGCCATGCAGTTAAGCGTGCCTGACCTGGAGTAGTACTAGGATGGGTGACCTCTCAGGAAGTGTTGGTGTCGTTGTCTCCTAATGATGTTGGACTTAATTTGGTGAATACATGATGGGCCTAGGGCTCATGTGGTTGCATATGAATCTATCGTGTGGGGGTGTGTTGGCGTAGCAACTAGTTAACACGATGAGATCCCTCTTCACCACTAGTTCGAGCTTTGGGTGTGATGAAAAATCGTTCAATCTCTGCCTTGAATCTGAGATGTTTTTTCTCCCATATGTTGTTGAATATTTTCCTTTGACTCTCACCAAACTGAATCTGGAAGTATATGACTGTGATTTGTTTTGCGGGTGTTGCCTCTAACTTGTTTTCTCCTCCTATCCTTGAAGTTTTTGCAGTTCTTCTCAAGTATGTGCACCAATGCAATGTTTGTTGTAAACAATTCAGACAAAACTCATCACCCTCCATCGTGCCTAAATCAACTTTCATCTGAGATCTTTTTTTTATTTCTACCAGAAGCCTTTGCAATTATGAGAGTTGGATCTATTTTTGCAGAAGCTGCAATTGCTCCTCTTGATTTTGAAGATATATTCTATGTATCAGACATTGTCTTTGCTTTCTTTTCACCAATATGGGCACAAGTGAATTGTTCCTTATGCGCCAAAACTGGATGCTTCTCGACAATTAAAAATATTTTTTAATGCCTACAACCTCTTCCTTTGGCACCAACACTTACCAGGGCAACATGCTCCACACAAAAGAAATAATTGCCTCTCACTTATGGCGTCCACTTCTTATATAGAAAATTGCATGCTAATTTTACCAATTGCCTCTTATTTTTAGCAATTTCTAATAATACATTGTGCTTTTTCTCCTCCTTTGGGCGCCCAAGTTTGCCTAATTTTAGCTTGTTTTCAACATGCTTTTCTTTGCAACTCTTTCCGCTATTTTTAGCAAGCTTTTTTGTCTTATTTTTATCATACCTTTTTTCTTTGACTTTCTCCCTATCTTTGGCACCAACACTTGCTAAAAATAATAAAAAGAACTTACTTGTTTAACATGAAATTATGCCAAAGTGGGTCACATTTTTTTGGCTAATATTTGTGGAAAAGGTGGAGGCAAGGCATCGTTAAAATTCAACCTACGGGGCAACTCTAATTTCCACACTTTTCACTTAAGTTATGGCATTAAATTCCAACCTGGAAGGCAGATCCAAAAAGTGCGACTTACATAAGTGAATTAGTTAGCATTTGTGTGAAAAACATGAAGGTAGTGCAATATTAAAATTCAACCTTTTAGGCAACTCTAATTTCCACACTTTTCACTTAAGCTTGGCATTAAATTTAATCCTGGAAGGCAACTTTAAGAAGTGCGACTTGCATGGACTCTTTCACTTAAAATTTTGTGTGAAAAATCACAAGTCACGGCAGCGTTAAATTTGGAGCTGCAGGGTAGCTCTTATTTCAATGATTTGTACTCTTACGTTTTGGTCTAAGAAACATTTTTTTCAATTTTGGATCTTCGGAGAAGACACAAGTATCGAATAAATTTTTCCATTTTTGGATCTTTGGTGAAGAAGACAAGTATCAAATAAAATTTTCCATTTTTGGTTCTTCGGTGAAGAAGACACAAATATCAAATAAATTTTTCCATTTTTGGATCTTCAGTGAAGAAGACACAAGTATCAAATAAAATTTTCTATTTTTGGAAAGGGTCCGGGAAGATGTAGCAGCAAAACTTGCAAGTGCCATAACTGTAGTGCCCACTCCTCTTCGACACTTATTATATTTTGATTTCAATTACTGTTGACTATAGACATGGATGTTATTATATCATTTTGATTCATCATGATGTTAGATGATAGAGATATTCTGATTTTGATGGATTGTGATTCATAGTATGATTGTGTGGATTCTTAGATACATAGAGAGACATGTTATATTTGATGATGATGATGTGTTGTTGATGTATATATTACTGAAATTAGGAATTCTCGTCGTGTTGAGTAGGATTTAGCATTTGAATTAATCTTGTGATCTTGTTGATATTGATAAAAAGATAGAATTGAGATGTTGGAATTTTAGACAAATAATAACATGGTTTAGTTGATATGATGATTTAGTTATATGAGGATGATTATTGATTTGTGTGCGTATATTTTATCTTTGATGTTTTTGATGTGGTCATGAGGCCGAAGGAGGTATTGTGTGATTTTACAGGTAATTATATCATAACAATTAAAAGGGGATTAGAGACCAACCACATCGGCTTACTTAATGGATACAACGATAGTCATCATGACAACTTGTGTAATGTGTTTTTTTTTAAAAATTTGTTAGGGGGTCCCCATGGAGGGGATGACCTCCAATTGTGACCATGGGTCATGTGTGCAATTCTTTCCCTTTTTATTTTATTTATTGTAGAGTGTGTGATTTATTTGTGATGCAATTTATTTAATCATTGTTGATTAATGTGCCTTTATTAAGTAATTTAATCATGTTATTAAGTTATTTGGGGATGTGACAAATGGAGTCGTTTATTAGAGTTGTTAGTCTATGTGTTTTTAATTGAGTGTAAGTGACTTTGAGTGTTGTACAATCTACCTTATATTAGAATTTCATATTTGGGCTTAAAAGCCATTTTTGGAGACTTGTAGAACAAGCTAAGCTTGTCCCAGACCTCTTAATTTCATATACCAACCCTATCTATGGATTGAGGGTAAAAAATAGACCCCATTATGTGTTTTGTAAGACAAAAAGTGACATTTATTGCATTTTTCTTACATGAGTTTTAAAGTTTGTCCTTATGGGGTGTGGGTTTGGATTGTGTGTGTAAGAGACTTGTCATTCCTCTCAATAACCAATTTATTGTGCATTGGGGTTGAAGTTTGACTTGTGATGTGGATTTGAGGATAAGTGATGTGGCATCCTACATGGATCCACCTCACCCTCCTCTTCCTAATTGTTTGTTTAGGGGTTACTTCATTTCATTGGTGCTCTTATATTTTTGGAGTTGAAGAGTTGTGGAGTGCTTATAGAATTTTTGGAACTTGTTGGAGTTAGATTGAGCTTGAAGGAGCTTGGAGTGTGATTCCTTGATCAAGTTCTTACCATGGAAAGGTAGGAGCTACACTCTTTTTACTTGTTTGTTTTTATATGTTCGTATTGCATGTATGTGAATGTTTTGTATGCTTGTCAGGTTTTTGGGTAGAATGCTTAAGTATGGTGTAGGAGAAGGCTATAAGGATCTTATATGTAGGGAGGCATAAGAGTTTATTTCATGTTTTAGGAGGGAGTTGGGTTGGATGCCCTACCTTGGATAAGAAAATGCTTGCATTTCTTACTTGGTTCTTATGAGTGAGACATAAGAGATTGTAGGGAGGCATAAGAGAATGTGGGAGGCATACGAGGATTTTGAGGGAGGCATAAGAGTTGTGTAGGGATTTTTAGTTGTGTTTTGATGGGTTTTAAGGTGGGCACCTAATCCCATTGGGAGGCATAAGTGACCTCCTCATAGATCCTTGCTCCATTGGTTTGCATTTCAAACCTTGTGTATTTTGAAAGTTGTATTAATGTGATTGATTTCTTGTGTTTAATGTGTGTTATATGGTTGCGAAATTTTCTATTGTGATGTTGAAGCATCGTGTTATTGCTATGAGTTGGATCCATATTTTATTGCATTTTGGTTGGGGCTCGAAGGCTAATGAGGAGGATAGCTTCTTCTCCTCATTGGAGTATTAGTTGGGTGGAGAGTGTTGTCTCTCCCCCATTTTTTGTTGTTGTAATTAAAGGGAAGGAATGGTGAAGCTCTTGTGGAAGACTTGGGACCTGGAGCATTTTTTGGAATAAAAAAAAATCATTCTTTATAAATACATTTCTTGTAATTCCCACTTGAGGTGAAAGACTAGTACATTGTATTTGAAATAAAAGTTGCATTGTATATTTTGTTATTAAGTTGTAATATCATATTTGAAGAAAATTCATTAAGGAATGTGTCTTTCCTTCCTCTTCAAATTAGTTGTATGTACAAAGGAATGAATTGAATGAATATCATGTTTAAAATTTTACTTGTAGTGAAAAAGAAAAGAGAGTTGCAACTATTAATATTGATCACAAAATGAATTGGGAAGTTGTCATAGCTTTACTTTGATTTGAAACAGTTAAACACTCTTTGGTTTTGATATATGTAAAGTTAAAGTTACCTCTTGATATTTATATTCCTTCAAACATTCATTTTTAGAGCTCTTTGGCCTACACAGTGACCAGCACCGGTCAGTCTCAACCGGCATTGGTGTACTCAGTACTGACATCAGTCACCATTTCATATTTACAGTTTTAAAATTTTAACTCCTAACTTAGATTTTAACTTAAATGATATTATGACTTGCTCAGTAAACCCAAATTTTTGTATGATTGTTGGAAATGTCTTTTAGAAAAGTGTAGATCTCAAAATGTAAAAGATATGTGAAAATTTATAAAAATAGACTCAATTGACAGTGACCGACATCGGCGACTGAACCGCCATCGGCATTCTTGTGACCGACATCGGTCACTATATACTGCATAAATTATAATTTTTCAAACTTGAAAGACATTGTGGTGCTTATGTTTGAATCAGATGCCTTTAAGATTTTTGTGCTATCATGAATCTGAATAATAAATTGCTCCTGGTACAAATCCAATATCCTTTGGATTTAGAATAATAATCTAAAATATACTAATGCCACAAGAACCGGTGCCAGTAGTGGAACCGACATTGGTAGCACAGTGGTTACTGCGGTTAATCAAGAGACCACGGTCGGTCACCTGTGCATGGACTATTTTTTTTAAAACGTGTTTCCGACCAAGCCATTGTCTCTTATGGATTTAAACTTCACCTAAATGCAGATCCAGCCTATGTGGGCCATGTATGCTTGTTTGGACCCATACTCCAACCTACATAAAGGGATTTAAATACATTAAACTCTTGATCTACAAAATGGGTTTTTTCCCCAACAATGAAAACTAAAAAAACAGATAACTAATCAACAATAGATCTCAAACCATATCTATGATATATATTTGCATTGAAATTAAATAATTAGGAGGCATGATTAAATCTAAGATTCAACTATTCTAAAGGAGGAGCCATTTGGATGGAATTCCCTTCTTCTTGCACATTGGATCCAAGAAGACTCCTCCATGGGTTTCCCTTGATCTATGGCATCTACTACTTCAACCTACAAACCAAAGAGAAACAAATGAATGAGCTTAGGGTAAGGAATGTTTAAGAAGACTCCCTTAAGGATGATTAGGGTTTCTGTAGGGTAGATCTAATCTTGTGGTCCCTATTGATTTGATCCAAGGGTTAAGAATCAACCCTACAATTGTTAGGTGAGATTATTTAGATTATGGTTGTAAATGTTTGATTAAATCAAATGTATGTGTAAAATGGGTGAATGGGGTCACTTAGGGCTTTAGTGTGTTAGTTAAAAAATGTAACCCTTCTAGTAGATTTTAGTGATTAACTTAATGGACACTTATCTAGTGGTGATAATTAAATTGACATTAGATCTGGTTTAAGAATAATTAATTAATAATCTAGACTGGATCTTTCCTATGAA
Source organism: Taxus chinensis (assembly GCA_019776745.2). Classification (NCBI taxonomy): domain Eukaryota; kingdom Viridiplantae; phylum Streptophyta; class Pinopsida; order Cupressales; family Taxaceae; genus Taxus; species Taxus chinensis. Next base: position 181,303,714 of record CM034153.1, on the reverse strand, counting down.
ATGCAACTTTGCTAGTAGGAATTAATTAAACGTATATTAGGCTTTGACACATTTTCAACTTAAAACAAAGAAAAATAATTGCCGCAACCTTCCGGATAATTGTTAAGGATTAATGTGGTTTTTGAATGTTGAATTTGTGGGCGTTACAATAATGTTCACTCCGTGGCTCCGTTTTAGGTTACGTTTTTTCTAAAAGTGCATATTTTATCGGGCTCTACACATTGATGGTAGTATTTTTCTTATTTTCATACAATCAATTATTGCACCTTTATGTCCAAGCAACCTCTTGCAATCTCCTGAAGGAATCCTAAGTAAATTAGCACAAGTCAAAGAGACCAAAATTTTTAAGGGGTATCCCAAGATTTCCAAGTGGAATTTTTGGGTACACCAGAGTGGAACTTGTGAATCTCTTACGATTTTAGAACATCATAGGATGTTGGTAACATAATATCATGTGTACTTGATGGTACATTGAGTAATAGAACAATCTCAATTATCTTTAGCATCATATTTATTGACAAATTTGGGCTCTAGCTGTAAGGACAAGGTTGTCATCTAGTTGACCCCCTATCCTTCGAGTGCATCAAGATGGAGAGGAAGTTCGTTAGAATCCCAAATTAGTGATGGATTTTGGTTATGAATGTCAATGGTCTTATTTTGCTATTGGGTGCAAGTACTGATTGCATGTATACACCTTATCCAAAATCCTATACAACGCAGCCAAGGTTTATACATTCATATACTCACTATATAAATCTAATATAACATCATTACAACAAGCTTTATCTAATTAAATGACCACAAACAAAAGTTATACCTTAAAATAAATGAAATGAAACATGAACACTAAATATGGAAAGTTGTTATAATAGTGAAACAAAATAGAAGGAATGGTAATAGTCAAAAACATAACCAAAATGGTCAATTCAAAGTTAGTATAAGTCTGCTGTGTAATGTGCACTGTTCAAGACCTAATTCAGATTTGATGAGTATACGGGAGAGAACATTCTTATTTTTCCCACACAACTTAATGATTTTCCTCACTGACATTTAGGTTTTCCTCGATGAGTTCAAACATGCATGTGGCTGCTACTTTTCTCATTATAGGCCTATTAGCTGAGGCTGTAATATTAGTTATGACTTGCATAGTCTTGCCTGATCTATTCGAATCAACATTCTAACCTTATTTAGTCTAGCTTTGTTCTAGCAATATACATCTGCTATTCTACATAGTTAAGTTGCATTTTATTAGAGCATTGGAATTTTGGTGTCATGTTGCATGGTCGTATCATTGATATTTCTTAAGACAATTTACGTGTGTCCATGTAATTGGTCAACTTACTATTTAATCTAAACATGGTTAGAATATATCTATATGAAAATTCTATAGATGAAGGGTTGAGAGTAGGGTGATATTAAAATCCTATAGATCTCTTAAAGGTCGATAAGTGCATATTTTTTATATTTGTTTTTCAGAAAATCAAAATAGAATCGTATTTGGATGGTTGTGAGAAAATTTCATTTTCGTATTGTATGTTATTAAATTATAGAGGAGTGCTTCTGGATATTAAAAACAACTACACAGTTTTATCCAGAGGTATTCCTCTTTACCATATGGCCTGTGGAAATACTATTGCTCTTATTTGTTATTAAATTGTTATTGAGATAATGGATTGAATTGCAGTTACTAAAAAGGGTCTCTACAACCCCACATCTCTCTTTCTGCCAACAAACACATTCATGTGGGCATGCCCAAAGGAAACATGGAGTAGGACTTTCATATCCATTGAACATGTCAAGGGGAGGTTAAAAGAACTTACCATTTTAATAGTTACCAAAATAAGAAAAATCACCCATCCTCCAAACTATATTAAGGTATATCAACAAAGGGATTTCATGCATTTCAAATTTTGGAGATAATTAACGATTTAGGAAGTCAAATAACAAAAATTTTAGGACAAATAAAACTAGACATAATAGGATAAACGAAATTGGACATATAGTCCAATAGAGCCATGTGATGAGTGAATAATAAAACAAAAGAGGGGAGAGAGAAGAGGATGATTTAGAAAAAAAATACATTAACAATGAAGGAAAAAAATACTGAATTTGTATGAATTATTTGCTATTCATACTTACACCTACATATGATGCTTTCTCTCTCACTTAATATTTTTCAAAACTAGTTTTGTATCATTTAATATAGTAGACTATGCAGGATATGATTTCAATACTGATCTGTTAATTTTCCTGGGGGTGTTTTAACGTTGATACCTGCCGCGCAGGATACTAATGTTTTTGCATGTTCGTATTAATTTGCATGTGGCTCGGGTGGAGTCAACATACCCTAATGTTTTTATACATATTTGTTTTAATAATTCCTTGTCTAATGTTGGTGTTTGGAATCCCTCGCATCTGGTTGGTTGAGCTTTCTGCCCTCATTGCCGAATTTTATTGTAAGCGCCGTAGATACGACCTGTTTCTATAAAGTTTCCTTCGGTGGAGGCATTAACTGTTTTTTTTGCCATTGGTTGCTGCAGCGGCTGCTGCTGTTGCGCCCACGTACCTTCCTCCATGCAGCAGCTTGCTGTACAAGGCAGTGGTCGAACACAAAAGGGTTTTCCTCCTCTCTGTGTGCTGTGTTTGCTGCGAGGGCCTGCGGTTTTCAAGATCCGGGTAATTTCCTTTTCGTTTCCTGCTTTGTCCTGCTTTAGCTATGTGTAGTCAGGGAGATAGAGATAAAATCGGCCACAGATAATGACATACAGAGAGAGGGTTTCTATCCACTGCTTGGTAAATAGGGCGTGTGACTGATTGTGACCCACATTAATGTTGTTAATGGGTTTGATTTTTGCTGTTTATATTCAGTAACAGCTTTCATTTCATTTTTCTGTCCTGCCATCTCTTTCTACCTCTTTGCTTGTTATAGGGAACTCGATGATATGGATATGGAAATAATTTAACAATGGTAGCTTCTATCTCAAGCGCAAGAATTTTGAAGAGGTCTACTAATCCTCATGCCGTAATATCAAAGCTAATAAGTCTGTATTTTTCAGAATTCTATATTACTTATTGTCATTCCTAGCATTCAGAGGATTATTTTTCTAGGCTCAACCATGTACAAATTTCTTTATTCAAATACAATACAGTTTTAAAAAGTAGGCATCTAAATGCCTAGGTCCTCAACAACCAGAGTGGCCCCCTTTCCACGAATGCGCTTACAGATTCAGAACCTCCAAGTATAATGGCCTCTCTGCTGGCTTATATAAACCTTTTCATTGCATTCTCACTATAGTGGTGCACCTCTTTCACTCTAATCTTATTTCTGATTTTCTCTGGATAACTGTTGAGCGCATCGCCCCCACTCACTACGGAAGCTAGGTGAACAATTTCTCACTGAAATTCTCTTAGCTCTGCTTCTTCATCAACTTCCCTGCTCCTGCTCGCTTTCGTCACATCGGGAAAAATATCTACCACAAATTACACATTACTTATTTATAATAGTGTGCTGCAAACATACTCAATACATGCACAAATAGATTAGTACAGTAAATGAGGAATACAGTGGGGAAAATAAGCACACAAAAATTATATGTAATACCTTTCTATGAAGAGTCTTTGTTGCTGTTGCTCAGCTCCTGCAAAGAAATCCTCCATTTCCCTTGAGGTTGGAGCATCTCTCCTACTTTCACCTTGCAATCTTCTTCTACTTGAGCTACGACAAGAAGCTCTTGTTGTAGAACCAGGAGCTTCCAAGGTCTCTCCATCTCCAATAAGACTACATGGGGTACTTTCTCTGATAAGCCAGGAAACGCACATACACACCCACAAAATCCATATAAAAATTCAAGAGCAAGCCCTAGAGAATACCAACAAACAAAAATGACACAAATAGAGTTTGACAGAGGAAAACATTAAGTAAACCCATAAGGCAAAAACATACATGTCCCTGCCCTCCTGATCAATGGTGTTCTCCCCAAATGACCCCTCTATTGGAGTCGGGATCTCATCCTCAAAAACTTGTAGTTGTCCTTCTTGTGCTCTTGTGCTATTCCGAGGCATAATATCTTCTTCATCATTAGATTTCTATATTTTCTATTTTCTTTGAGCCCTACCAGACTTCACCTTTGAACATACTTAAGAAAAAGGTGAAGAGTAACTCATTGCAGATGGAGCTCCTTTGCTACCGCTATGAATGCTCCTATGTTTGGATATATTACTAAAATTAGTAGCCTTGCTTTTGGGATGCTGCTCTTCTGACACCGGGAATGTTGAATGTGAATGTGAATGCTTTTTCCTTGCATTTTTACTCCTTTCTGAATCACTACAATACAGTCCATCCCCCATATTTTTCAAGTGGGTTTCCTGTGGTGTGACCGTACAACATGGAGTAGTTGCTTTCTCAAGCTTTCTACTACAGAGCTCCAGATATGATGGTGGTGTATTAGTAATAGGAGGGCCAACGTAGATCTTAGGAGGCTTGTCTGAAGCTGTTGAAGCTTTCTTATTTTGGTTCTACAGGGAAAGAAGAGTCCTGGTTCTAGCTCTGGTTCTAACTCCAAAAGAGCTCGGCGAGGATACCTCCATGACTGCAACCTCTCCCGATCCTTTGGCCTTTCTCATGTACTTTCCCACTCTTGAATCCCATGGGGTAGCCACGATTGAACCCAAAACTACTGTCAAACCCAACGCTACAATCAGTGGTTGTGGTCGGAATCCCCAGCAGTGGTTGGAACAGCTCGGGAAAGTGGTTTCCTCTAACACAAAAACTAAAAAAAGTCACTTCACCTAAGTGAGTACCTCCCCCCAAGAGAAAAATAAATAAAATCAGTTGAGCATACTAGTAGCTAAAGCGGCCATTAATAAACACAAACCTAGAAGAATATTGCGAGGATGGAAGTAGCTATTTGTATTTTGAAGAGCTAAATAAGGCAATCTGGAGGGGTTGGTGTGCTATACTAAGGGAAAGGCCGTTATGAGTAATGATGTGGGGAAAAGCGAGAGAAAAACAGACAAGGGGACGAGAATGAAGCTAAAAAAAGAGACAGTAGAGAGTGTGCAACTGCCATAGAGAGGGGAAGTTTGAAGATGTAACAGGAGGCACGAGTGTACTGATGAATCCCCTGACACGCTATAAAAATATTTGTAAGAGAAAAGAGTAGATTCAGTTTATGGAGTGTCCCTGTGGTTGACAATGCCTTCAAAAGTAGCAGCCCAGGAATCTCCGTGACTGGGGAAATTGGCCATGAGATTGAACATCTTATTGATGGTTGCTGGGATGGAGGAATGCTCGTACTCATCTCTAGTCTGGAGATAATATAACAGGTCTGAAACCCCTGCAACGATGCAAGAGGAAAAGCCTAAGTGCAGCCAAATAAAGGCCATGCATACAGCCAAATGTCGACAGCATAGACGAACAAGAGTTAGTCAAAACAAATAAACTGGTAATAAAATATGCGGCTCACAATGAAGGGAAAAACAACACCAATCAAAAGCAAAGGAAATAAAATTTTGGGCAACATATACTATAGTCCCAGAGAGCATGCAATTTAACCTTAGAGAAACAATGGTATGGGAGAAAAATCTGCCAGTTAGAATGCACCGCCCCACCGCTTTCCAACTAATCAACCCAAGCGAAAACAATAGTATCCTGCCTTCGGCAGATACTATGCTGTAATTTCATTCAACTATAAACGTCCACTCAAAAAACGCACCAAAATTCAACCGATGTGAAAACGCCACCCCACTAACTTGTAAAACACTGTTCACACGCCTACAATTGTTTTTTGGATTTTCCACTTGCGGAGGATTTTGTGTCAAATACAACAACAAACCATCGAAATCCTGGATCAAACAATAGATCAGCCCTGGAATAATGCCTGCCTCAATTTGAGATCTCTGAACAAAGGTATGTAATAACAGTTCTAGGAAATAAAAATTGGAACTCTCGTGTTTCTTTAGCTTCTAAATTTTATTGTGTGTGTTTCCAATCTAAATGTTGTGGGCTTATTGATAGCTGGAAAGGGCTGGCGGGGTTTGACAATGGGGCCGAGCATAAGAATACTGGTATCTCCACTGTGTATGGTTATTTTATGTTTTATCATGTTGGGTAGTTTTTCAAATGTGAATTCTGTTGAAAACATCTGCACCCGTAACAGCTCTATGGTAGGGTTTTCAGGGGATTTTATAATGTTACAACATCAGCTCAGGGGGGTAATGACTGTGTTGGATGATTGCTCCTTCAAAGTGGTCAATCATTACCCTCCACTGTCTCTTGGCTGATAATTTTTTAATTTAATATTTTTCCCTCTTATTAAATTAAAAAAAAAATCATTTATCTGACAATGACAATTAATGGTTATCTTCAAATAAACTTAAACACACATAAAATTCCACAAAAAATAACAATCTAAGCCTATCATGACAAAAAAGGGGCGAAAAAAAATAGAAAAGCTTTATAAGAAACTTCCATGCTATTTCTGTTCAGCCACAGTGTAGGATTTATACCCTCTGTTGTCTTCTTTGTTGAGTATTTCTAGCTTGTAAGGATAACCATGTCTTCTGTATACTGTAATAATTGTATTCCATGAGAAACTGTCTTCTTCTTTTACTTGCTCAAACTCTTTACTGGCATCTATTAAAACTTTGTACTTGACATACATTTAAATCTATTTTTTACGAAAAGTTCTGTCTAGCAAATGCCATTTAATCACGTGTGCCCAATGAAAGAGTGGAGTGTTTTTCCTTGTGAAACCATGGTCATGAAAATACAGCCCTACAGTAATTGCAAATATGTAATCTTCATTTGAAAGAATGCCTGATGTAGTTGCAACTGCTCTAGTAGACATCTATACAAAATGTCAAAGCATACCTAATGCACATGTACTGTTTCAAAGAAAGCGTGAAAAAGATGTGGTATCAGGCATTGTCATAATTGCAATATATGCAGCAGATGGATTTCGCAGGGATGCTCCCACTCTTTGACATACTAAAACAGTTTAGAACATGACCACACCATTTAAGCTTTATTTCTATTTTATGAGCATACAACTATGCAGATTTAGAGGATGAGGGGTATAGATACTTTTAAATTGAAAAGTGCATAAAAATACAGTTTCAATTTCATGAACTATAATTTTAAATTTGTCATTTGACATAGGAATTGAAAACCTGGCCTAATACCATGATTTTGGTTTCTTGTTGATGTAGTTGCAAGTACCGTAGTAGATGTCTGTACAGAACATGGAAGCATATCTAATGCATATGAATTGTTTAGAGGATAGGCAAAAGGTTTTAAGAATTTGAAACTGTGTCTGTATATCTTCCTGAATTTACATGATTACTAATTTGAGGACATTGTTGTTACAAATGATATGTTTTTTTGGACACAGGTATCAAATTTCCATAACAGCCCAACAAAACTGTAAGAAATTCACATTACTTTTACGGTTACATTTGTAAAGGTATGTAATACCATCTACAATATCTTCTCAATTTGATGTAGTCTGATACAATTCATGTACATTTGAATTTTATAAAAGATTACGTTTCCTACTGTAGCTGTTGAATTTAAGGTTACATAACTCATTACAAAAATGGGTAAAATTGCGAATCATATAGAAATAAGGTTTCGAAATTTGCATATAAGTGTATAACCTCCTCTTCTCCTTTAAAAACACAAGTTGGCAATATCAGTAGTATAAAAGAATTCAAAGTTCTTCAATTCAAAATGATCAGAGAATCCTTAGATACAAAGAGGGAAATAACAATGTTCAATAATTCCATAATTCAAATGTGCCCACAGTGTAGGATTTATACCCTCTGTTGTCTTCTTTGTTGAATATTTCTAGCAAATTGTTAGAATAAAACAAACAAACCAGAGCCATTTGCGGTATCCTATTTTTCATCAGGCTGAAAACCTGTTTGTTGCATATGGTGGAATACCATGACTGCCTTGTAAGGATAACCATGTCTTCTGTATACTGTAATAATTGTATTCCATGAGAAACTGTCTTCTTCTTTTACTTGCTCAAACTCTTTACTGGCATCTATTAAAACTTTGTACTTGACATACATTTAAATCTGTTTTTTACAAAAAGTTGTATCTAGCAAATGCCATTTAATCACGTGTGCCCAATGAAAGAGTGGAGTGTTTTTCCTTGTGAAACCATGGTCATGAAAATACAGCCCTGCAGTAATTGCAAATATGTAATCTTCATTTGAAAGACTGCCTGATGTAGTTGCAAGTACCGTAGTAGATGTCTATACAGAACATGGAAGCATATCTAATGCATATGAATTGTTTAGAGGATAGGAAAAAGGTTTTAAGAACTTGAAACTGTGTCTGTATATCTTCTTGAATTTACATGATTACTAATTTGAGGACATTGTTGTTACAAATGATATGTTTTTTTGGACACAGGTATCAAATTCCCATAACAGCCCAACAAAACTGTAAGAAAATCACATTACTTTTACGGTTACATTTGTAAAGGTATGTAATACCATCTACAATATCTTCTCAATTTGATGTAGTCTGATACAATTCATGTACATTTGAATTTTATAAAAGATTACGTTTCCTACTGTAGCTGTTCAATTTAAGGTTACATAACTCGTTACAAAAATGGGTAAAATTGCGAATCATATAGAAATAAGGTTTCGAAATTTGCATATGCTTAAAAACAAATTGCGCAAGCGAAAACAAAGCGACAACAATTTAGGAAAACATGTTAAGAAATATGAAACAACTTGCGAACCCACTTCGATTTCCAATATAGTAACAGAACTCCGTACAAAAAAAGGTACAGATGAAAAGGAAGTAATCAATGCTGAAACATATATGCCACAAAATATGCCATCATTTGTTGACATTGAAAGTGCATTGCAATACGATCATTTGTTTCAAAGTACATCATTCAATTACAACGCAGGTGATTGTCTTTTCGACACAATTCAAGTATTGCTGCATTTTCAGTATACGTCACTTGAATTGCGTATGGGTACCATAGACTATTTTAGATTATGCTTGACCAATAGGGACCCAACAACAATATCATCATATGAAAATGAATTGCATGTTGATATGCTTTTCGATTTGCATAGAATATATGAAAAAGACACTTACTTGCGTAGAATGCGGCTTTCTGCAAATGCAAATAGAGATGGCATTGAAATAGGATTATGGGGTGATACATTTTGTATCCATTGGCTGTCTAAATGGTTGAACATCTCAATTTGCATATGGTCAATCACTCACAAAAGAAAATACCTTCACTTTAACAAAGAATCATTAACACCACCATATTCAATATTATTTCACGATAGAAACCCAACTTGTGGCCACTATGAGCCGCTGTTCTATACCATAATAATCCCACGTCAAATTGTAGATACCCATACAAATTTATCACATACTTGTAATGATCTAACTCCTATTTGGAATGCCATTGCTCCTACAATAGCAAACTCCAGCGTTTTAAAAACACACATATTTAGTAATGAATGTGGCGAGAGCATGTTTACTGCAATTAGTCTACTAACAATAGAAAATTTTAATGCAATAGCTCTTCGCTGATATATGGCACAATCTTTAACTAATGCAATTTTAGGAAAAGATACATATGCAATTAAATGCTTACAGCTATGCAGACCAGACTTTGGGCAGCCAACAGAAAATCAAGTTTTTGACCCGCAAATATATCTTTCTTTAGTTGGGCTACCATACCAAACAAGCAATATTGAAAGTAGCAATTTATGTTTGTTATGGCTTTCCCATATTCTCCAAGCAAAAATCCAAAAATGGTCAGCAACAACTAAAAAAATTGTTCATGTATATGAATTTTGTCTCCAACCAAAAAGAACCTTTAATGTCATAACATATGAAACAGATACAGGCCATATTCATTATGAGCCATTAAGTTATTTGCATAGAACAACAGAAAACACAATGCACAGAACAATAGAAAACACAATGACCAATGCAATGCAATCGACAAGAAACAATGAAAGTGAGTCAACCAAGTTTAAGCAACATTCAACATTACTATCAGTCATTGCAAAGGCAAATGTACGCGCCAATACAAGATTCCACCATTTTAAATCCCAAATAAGAAAAACAAAAGCAAAGGACCAAGTAACTCAACAAGAAGAAAAAATAGAAAATGCAATGACCAAACAAATGCACTTTCCTGCAACAGATGAAAATGACTCACCCAGGTGTAGTCAACATACGGCTTTGCCATTTCCTGCTGCAAATGCAAATACAAGTGCTACTATCAAATTTCACCATTTAAAAGCCCACATAAGGAAAACGCAAGGTCAAAAACATGCAATGCAACAACAAAACAAACAAACGGATAAAACAATTACAACATACCTCCGTGCTATAGAAGATACGCCAACACATGCCTGTGCTCTTTGCGAATCCTTCCATTTCAAAAAAGACATAACCATGATTACCAATAGTACTATCAATGCTTTTTCATCTATATCTAGTGACATATCAATAAAAAAAACTTACATTAGGGGACAAGATATGTAAGCAATGCAATAATGCCATTCAACATCAATTGCTTCCTAAATTTGCAGCGCCTTTCAACATAAGAAGAAATGCAAAAATATCTTCAATCCATAGATTAAGCCTTTTAGAAGAAAGACTTGTTGCTTTACGAATGCCATATTCACAAATAAGGCAACTTGGATACAAAAGGCCTCAGTTCGGTCTAATTGGAACGCTTATTAATGTGCCTGTCGATTTCAACCGAGCACAAGAGGCATTGCCAAAAAAAATAAATGAAACCGAAACAATTGCGATTCAGATAAAAAGAAAGTTGGAGTATAAAAGTGCATATCTAAGAGGAAATGTTAGGCCTAACTACGTCATGCATGCATTAATGGAACTATGTAAATGTCCCTTGTATATTGACAATCATGTAGTTATTAACAATAACTGGAAAAGTAACTTTGAAACACAAATTGCAGATGTAGTAAACAACGTTGTAAATATCAAAAAAATAGATTACAATCCTAATGACATCAAGACTGAACCCATCACAGAAACAGTTGTACATCCTTATGAAAATGCTCATTCGATAAAAGACCTTCAGGAAAATGTTCTTACAATTGCACCATCAAAAGGATTCAAACCCTTAGGTCTTTTCGAGGACACATTTTGTGAAGAAATGAGTTTTCCTACTTTATACTATGGAATGCATCGTGACAATGATATTACAAAAAGATTTCGTTACCAAAAAATAGCAAAATGGGAACTACTGCACTGTAGAAATGACTTTGCAACTCACACCACCAATCTTTTCTTCAAAGCAATAAAAGTTATCTTGCAACAAGTTTCAAGTTGTGCATGGATATGCATACGCAAAGGGCAATTACAAGGGAAAAAAATATATGCTAAAGACCTAAAAAACAAATCAGGGGTGGCCAACATCCTTAAATCGTCAATAGGATTTACAAGCTTAAAAACCATCCGGACTTCACCTGATTATTTAGCAAAAACCAGGAAGAACGTATTTGCAATGATAAGACAACTAGGTGCACCAACTTTTTTTGTTACCCTAACAAGTGCTGATCACTTATGGCCCTCACTATGCAATGCACTATGTGCACTATCTGCTAAAAACAAAAGACATAGCGAAAACATTGACGACGATAACATCGATGCAACTATAAGGAAAAACCCAGTAATCTGTAGCCGTTACTTTAACCACAGGATAATGCAATTCAAAAAATTGATGCTGACTAACGATACGCTATTTGGAAAAGTCTTAGACTTCTTCTTTGTAACAGAATTTCAAAACCGTGGAAACGAACATGTGCATTTTATGCTATGGGTGAAGGATGCTCCTGTTTATGGCAAAAGTGCAAATGAAGAAATACAAACATTTATAGACAAATACATCTCTACAAATTCAGCACTACTTGACACGAATTTGGCAAAAATGCAAACCCACCACCATACGGAAACATGTACAAAACACGCAAACTCGCATTGCAGATTTAATTTCCCATCACCACCCATGGATAAGACCACAATACTAAAACCTTTAGAAAATACAGATGACATAACAAAAAATATAGCAAAACAATTTTTCCAAAGTCTACAAACAAAAAAATATAGCCACCGCATAACATTTACTGCATTTCTTGAAGATCATAACTTAAGTAGGGAAACATATCTTTCACTATTACAATCTCTTCTCATTCGTCCTGCCATAATCTTAAAGAGACATCCACATGATATGTGGACAAATGCATTTGCCAGAAAAGTACCACATATATGGTATGCAAATACAGATACACAATTCATTTTAGATGCTTATTCAGCTGCAACTTACTGTACATCGTACATGACTAAATTAGACCGAAAATTAACGACTGCTTTTCAGAAAATACGAGAAGATGCAACAAAGAATGATGAAAGTGAAATGCAATTCATACGGCGTTTAGGAAGTAGTTTACTTAATTACCAACAAATGTCCACACGTCAAGCAGTGCACATTGTGCTTTCACTACCGTTGCATTATGGATCTAGAAAAACTATTTTCATAAACACATGTCCAATTACAAGTAGAACATTCATTTTAAAACCTCCTAAGTTGATTGCTAAAGAGCATGACAATTCTGAAAATGTTTTATGTGCTTCAATTAGTGACAAATACAATGCAAGGCCTACATCATTAGAAAGCATTTGCCTAGCAGAATTCGCTGCATACTATACAAAAACAGCAGGAAGCATGAAACGCCGTAAAAAAGCTAAAATCATACGTTATGTAAGATACAATAAACATGTCGATGCAGAAAACTATTACAGAGAAAAAATGATGTTGTTTATGCCATTTCGTGAACCAGAAGACTCATTGAAACATAATTTCGACACATGGTGCTCAGCATTTACTGCCTACCAAACTTTAGTAACTGAAAATGAAAACCAATTCATAGCACAAGCAGATACTCAATGGGGAAACATAGATACCGCTGCTTACAACATTGAAATCGAACCCAACTTGACATTCGACTATGAAAGTGTAAATGACCCTGATGCTCCTAAACACTTTGAACAATATGACATTGGGCCGGATCTTCAATATGCTACAAAAAAAAAACAAAGTATACCCTACCAAACAATAGCTTCAACATAAGCAAAATTCCTTTCTTAATGGATACTGACCAGTACTTTGCTTTGCAACAACAGTTAAATGAAGAACAACAAATTATAGTAAAGGATATTAGCACGAAAAAGTTATTAGCTCCTAATGAGCCATTCCATTTATTCTTAACAGGAGGTGCAGGCACAGGCAAAACGTACACTGCAAAAGTAATATACCAAGCAATCTGCCGCTTCTACAATAGACAATTGAATAGCGATCCTCTAAAAGTAAAAGGCATTATCGTAGCGTACACTAGAAAAGTAGCGTACAATGTCAATGGTTGAACTGCTCATTCTATTTTCCAACTACCTTACCGAATGTCAAAGATGTTGCCATTAAACACAAATACTTTAGATACTATGACCAAACGCTACATTGAGTTACAGATACTACTAATTGATGAAGTATCGTTAATTGGAAGCCGCATGTTATTTAACATAGACAAACGCCTACGTGAAATTATGCATAAGCCAACCAAACCCTTCGGAAATGTGAACACAATTTTCTGTGGAGACTTATACCAAGCACAACCAATTCTAGACTCATGGCTATTTAAAAAACCAAACATGAACAATGAAACAATACAATATACGTTTTGGCAAGACTACGTCAAATGCTTTCAATTGGACCATGTAATGCGACAACAAAATTGCATGTTCATATCGATCCTAAACCGTATTAGGACTTGCACACAAACAAATGCAGACATTCAATACTTAAACCACCATTGCTACAGGCCCCCCGCCACTAGACCCAAGCTTCCCATACTTATTCCACAAAAACGTTGATGTCGACCGCCACAACAACCACATGCTTATGCTTTTACCAGGAGAAATGTGCACATTAAATGCAATTGACTACATAGAATCTAACCTCAATGACACTGACTTAATACCTACCAAAAAACCAGTGCTACCAAAAACTATAACGCTAAAACAAGACATTCGAATAGAATTGATTAGTGGCAACTACAACATAAACGATGGTTTAGTAAATGGAACAGATGGAATTTTCAAAGCTTTTACAATTGGAACACCAAATTTACTTTGGATAGAATTTAACAACATTGACATTGGTAAATACGAACGCGCAAAAATGGAAACCATGTACACAGAAAAAATTAGTAAACACTTCACTCCTATAACAAGAATTACAAAACAAATTCGAATTAGCAAACAAATTATTACTCGACATCAGTTTCTTGTACAAATAGCCTATGCCAGAACTATACATAGAGCCCAAGGATTGACAATGAATGCACTGGATTTGGACCCCCACAAAGTGAATTTCCATGGTCTTGTATACATAGCACTTTCACATGTAAAAAATATTGAATCATTGTATCTTATACATAAACTACAACAAAGCAACTTCGTACTTTCCACTGACGTACAAACTGAAATGCATAGGCTTATACATTCTTCGAAATGGACACCATTATACAATTTCACACAAACACGACCTGAGCACTTACGCATTTGCTCACTTAATACCAGAAGCTTAGCATTACATATGCAGCACATAACACACGATTTTGCAATAATGCAGTCAGACATAGTCTGCTTGCAAGAAACACAAACTGCCAAAATGCCAACCGATACAACTCTCTTGCAAATATTCAACGTTTTCCCAATCATGAATATCCACGGACTTCTTACATGCTACAATAAAAAAAACAGCCCACACAACATTACAACATTTAGTACATCCCACATTGAAAGTACTACAATTGACTTTTGCTACTTAAATACACATATACGAGTTGCAAACATATATTTGAAACCATTGAGCCCGCTAATAAACATTACAAGATTCTTAGAAGACATCACCTCTACTTTACCAACAGGTATACTACTTATAATAGTTGGTGACTTCAACATTGACATGTCAAAGGACAAAACCAAACAAACTCAACTCCGCAATGAAATGCATCAACAAAACCTTTTCCTTGTACCAACCATTGCGACAACCGATAACAACACACAAATAGACCAATGCTGGACAAATGTGGATATTACAAAAATCACCGCTGAAATTAGTCATGCATATTGGACCGACCATAATGCACTTTTAATTTCGTTTCCAATTTTGTAACAAAGCAAATTACATACTCCAAAAGCAATTGCAAATACAAACTACACTCCAAAAAAACATTAGAAAAGGTATTTGATACTTCTACTTGTATTGTGTACAAAACTAAAACCATAGTCTTTTTTTTTTTAAGCTGCTATTTATTATCAAACTTTTGTCATTGCAGACACCATGTCAGATGCAACTTCAACTGCCCAAGCTGATCTTCCATCACAACAATCACCAAAGAGGTATGTTGTTTACATATTTCATTCTCTATTCACATTATTGCTATTCACTCCTAATTGACATACTACTTCTGGGAAAAAATGTGCAGACCGAGGAATGAAACCCCAACACTAGTATCTATTGACGATATCAACAACTACAAATTCAGAGAAATTTTTGAGGGTGACATCATGGCTGCATATAAAACAGTCCTCGACAAGCAACGAGGGAAAGAACTGTTGCGAGTGGACCTCACAGACAAAAAAGGCGAGCTGACAATAACTGTCAACATTATGGCACCCTTCATTAAAATCCATGAGCCTAGCATAATCCCGCAAAAAGCTATCCGCATAACAAACTTTACTCTAGCTCCAAAAAGCGACTACGACCACTGCGATTGTGACTTCATATTGCAAATTACTAAAAACACAACCATACAATCTATTGATTGTATTTGCCCTCACCATATGTTTATCCCAAACTCAAGCATCCACCAACTACTCTCCACTACTGACCACTATGCAACTGCAACCATAGCTGCCATTTGTACATCATGCCAACAAATAGGGAACCAATTTATCATTGACATAACAGATGGTAACTTGCCCAATGACAAAGCTCGGGTAAGGCTCACACTCTCTACAACAATTACTTAATAGCAATTCCATTACAAAATAAACTAAATGTTAATTCACTTACTGGATGACAGGTATATATTTTCCAGACACTTGCAGCAGACTTTCATATCATTGAAAATAAAATCCGAAGAAATGAACCAGTAATATACTTGTTCAAAAACCTGGCAAAGCTGAGCGAAAGCATAGACAAGAGCTTGCGCAGCACCCAATCCACTTTTGTGACTAGCGTAAAAGCAAAAAGATCTCTGGAACGCCTACAACTACTTCTGACTACAACAATGAAGGTACTAATAGCAAATCCGTTCTTGAATCAACTTTATACTTTCCAACTGTTTTAATGCATACAAAACTTAGAAGCAATTTACTAGAGAAAAAATATTCCTTTGCAGCCAATACTCATGAAACACCTGCATAATATCAGTAGTAGGTAAAATTTTCCTTTGCCATACTTTATTTTCCCACATGAAATTGCTGTAGCTATTACTCTGAAATTTTACAGCATAACTTCATTTCAAAACAAATCAAGATGTTTACATGTACGACATAATGCTCAAAGACATATGTTATGTGTTGTTGGGGATACCTTAATCATGCAAACACTTATACAATGCTAAAATAAGGATGACAGTAAACATTAAATCCCTTGAATGTATTAATGCGAATAGAGGATATCCCACAATCAGCTTCCTAGATATGACCTAGTGTAAACTATTTTCAAGTTTTTGGCTTCTTTCTAAATACCTTTTGACTGGTTTCCAAATTGCAGAGCTATAAGTTTCATGTAAATTTTATTAAACTTTAAATTCGAAGCCTTTGAAAACACTTCCATAATATTTAAGGCCTTTGTCATATGTCAATATCTGCCCATATCTGGAAATGCATCTCACAATTTATAACATATACAGGGCATACTTATGTAAGCTATAAGACAATTATTTCTTGTCTGTTCTCTGTTTGCACAGTTTGGCAATGGTTATATAAATTGGAATATGTTGCATAGGTTGAAGGAACATTGACCGTCGCAAAGGCCTACTCCAGCCCCTTCGAACCAATTTGTGGAAAATGCAACTTGACTATTGAACGTCTGCCACCAGTGCATACAGACATAGCATACTGCAGTAACTGTGAACAAGAATGCCCATACGCATATTGCCACCGTCTTCTATGCAGCATTAAAAGCGCAGACAAAACAACCATCCAATGCATAGCTAAAAACAAGCTTCTAACTGAATTGCTACCTTCTCTTACTGCTATAGCATATTCGCAATACATAGAAGACAAAGAAGCTGTTATAGAACAGCTGTCATGTTTTACATTGCATGGCATCTTTACAATAGACAAAGAAAATATCATCAGACACATGACAACAACTCCAGACGAAAGTATGTTGTCTTCACCTACTTTTCAATTATCACCAATATTGCAAATATTATATGTTCTACTCATACTAATATTCACTTTCACGTCCTACAGGCATTCCACCCCAATTCCAGTCGCAAGAAAGTAGCTATGCATCTTCAAGCCATACACTGTCAGCGCCATCATTTTAAGGTAAATCAGTTACCGCATGCACACATATGTTTTACCTATTTCATTTGCAATACAAATGAAAGCCAACTTCTAATAGTATTTCATATCTGTTTTGCAGATGCAAAACTGAACTCCACTTCCTGCACCGCAACATTTCTGACAATCAAATTTGTAATAGCATACATTAGTTTAAAACAGAACTCAATAAGCAATATGTTTATATGTATACATTGTAAACACATTCTGCTTAATACGCATGGAATGACAGACTTCTACACTTCTAGGTGTTTGTAATTGGCTTTTATATATACATTGTAAACACATTCTGCTTAATATGCATGGAATAACAGACTTCTACATTTCTAAGTGCTTATAATTGGCCTTGTTGCATCTTCAAATTACCTACGTCTAATTCTGCATAGTAATTTTTATCAGTACCTGTTGTTGTTTGTATTATTTCAGTTTCCTCTTGCAAATGACAGAAATAGACCAGTGCATTTCACATGCATTTTAATATAAGCTGTTCAAAAGAAAGTTTGCAACAAAAGTGATATCAAAAACTACCTATATTGCTGTTTAGTTTCCAGTTGCAACTATCTCAAAGTTTTTATTTCTAAGCTCTTCTACTGGTCTCCTTTAATCATTTGAGATGCCATCATTAGATGCTTCCTTTTCATTTCTTTGTTTTCCTGATCTGTTATTTTTGTAACCTTGCCACCATTGATGGGTATTTGTGCTCTGTTGGGTTTTGCCTTTCGAACTGGAAAAATATTTTTGATTTGAGCTCAAAGTGTTAACCTGTGTGGTGAATTACAAAGTCTTTTAGTTCCAATAATTTCATTCAAATTAGAATTACTAATACCCATTCAAGTCATGTGCATTGCATATGCTTCCACATTTTGTATAGATGTCTACTAGGGTACTTGCAACTACATCTAAGAAACCATTATGCTTTGATGGCTGTAAATGCACATTCTGTCTGCTACAGACAACCCCTCTGAAGATTTACATATCTTCAATTATTGCAGACCTGTATTTTCATGAGCATGGTTTCACAAAGGAAGACAGTCCACTTTTTCTAAAACAATAGTGAATCCATTATCATTGTCGCCTAAGACCCATGGAAAGTTGTTCGTGCCCTGATATTTTGGAGTATTCGCTGTTAAATCTTAGTCTGTTTTGTTACAAGTAGGTCGCTTTACTCTATTTTTGCACTTGTTATTTTGTGCCATTATATTGGTAAATGAGGTCATTGTAGTAATGATCTTGTTTACCTCCGACATCACTCTTCCATCTTTCATTTCTTTGTTTTCCTAATCTGTTATTTTTGTAACCTTGCCACCATTGATGGGTATTTGTGCTCTGTTGGGTTTTGCCTTTCGAACTGGAAAAATATTTTTGATTTGAGCTCAAAGTGTTCACCTGTGTGGTGAATTACAAAGTATGGTAGTTCCAATAATTTCATTCAAATTAGAATTATTTACCCATTCAAGTCATGTGCACTGCCATATGCTTTCCACTGTTGTACTAGATGTCTACTAGGGTACTTCCAACTACATCTAAGAAAAACATTATGCTTTGATGGCTGTAAATGCACATTCTGTCTGCTACAGACAACCCCTCTGGAGATTTACATATCGTCAATTATTGCAGACCTGTATTTTCATGAGCATGGTTTCACAAAGGAAGACAGTCCACTTTTTCTAAAACAATAGTGAATCCATTATCATTGTCGCCTAAGACTCATGCAGAGTTGTTCGTTGATATCTTGGAGTATTAGATGTTACATCTTAGTCTGTTTTGTTACAAGTAGATCGCTTTACTCTATTTTTGCACTTGTTATTTTGTGCCATTATATTGGTAAATGAGGTCATTGTAGTAATGATCTTGTTTACCTCCGACATCACTCTTCCATCTGTCATAGTAAGGGATAGCTTTGTTATTTCGTGGTTACTGTGCATGCAATCTTTTGCTTGAAAAAGGTTCATGCTCTTACTGTATGGTTTCTGTTTCAATGTCTTTCATTTTTCACTACCATAACTTTCCACTGTTGACTAGATTCGGGGTTGCTATTTGATATATTTCCACCCCTTGGAGCCGTGGCTTTAACCAAAGCCTTTCTGTGACTTCTTTGCAACTCAGTAAATTTTCTTTTCTTCAGTTTAGTGTACATGGTTGACAATGATTACATAATTTCATACTCGGTGTATATAGCCCTCGTTTTAAAGACATCTTTTTATTTTGAAGAATGCATTTGTGAAAGTTATGCTCTACAAGTAATATCGAATAAACTAAATTTTGCATAGCTGTAGCCTCTTTTCTTTATATGATTTGCTGGTGCACGCTCAGAATATCTGTACCTGCTTCATTCTGATACAGGCTGTCTTTGATTTGATTTGAGCTCAAAGTGTTAACCTACATCTTTTTATTTTGAAGAATGCATTTGTGAAAGTTATGCTCTACAAGTAGTATCAAATAAACTAAATTTTGCATAGTTGTAGCCTCTTTTCTTTACATAATTTGCTGGTGCTTAACATTGAAAAATGTACTTGGAATATTGTGAAAAACATCGAACCTTCGTTTTCTTCTTCATTTATGTGCACGCTCAGAATATTTGTACCTGCTTCATTCCAATACAGGCTGTCTTTTAATCTTTTGAACTTGATCCTCAATTGGTACTTGAAAAGATGTCCTTTTACTTGATTTTACGAAAACGAAGCATTTAGAAAACTGTAAGCTGACTTAAGTTGTTAGTTCCTTTAGCAATATACTGTAGCCTTAATTGTTTACATATATATCAATTTCATTAAGAATGACATGCCTGTACCTTTGATTTATGTATAATTGTATCATGTACCTCCAAATTTTGCATTCTTTGAATTTATTCCCTTGTAGGCTAATATATGTATATGTATATGTATATGTATATGCATATGCACTTCTTCACACACTTATTATGCTGTAAGTTCTAACTACATTTGAACAACTTTGCATGTTTTCCTTGCACTAAGTTTTGTCTAAAGAAGGAAACACTTTGTCTTAGTTCAAAAAAATACTCCAATAACTACATGTTTTATTGTGACTAATACAACATGTCTCCCTTATATTGTGCAGCATGTTCTAGGACAATGGGCTATCTGGTTGGCAAAATGTCCCATCAAAATACCCTCCAGCGTACAAAAGCAGTCGTAGCATATGGGATTCAAACATGAAGCTCTTAGACTCTTTTGCCAAATACACTCTGCAGGTCTGAAGCAAATCTTACGTTTTCAAGGTGCATTCATCTTTGGCTCATGTATGCTTCATGTAAAGAAATTTAGAGACATCAGTTCTTATTTCTAATTTAATATGCAATGGACATGCAGTTACTTCAACTACCTGAAGAAGCGATCTATTGTGGGCTGTTTCGAACCATGCATTTCTATACATTCACATCAGACAGACTGTGATGAAAGTAACTCTAAAAGTTCATCCAACGTAGACTTACATTTAGAAAAGCAAAAATGAATCTGCTTATTGTACTCGCTTATCACATTAGTAGTCTTTTTTATACCAGCTGAAAGTGCAAAGTACAGAAATGTTCCCTTTCAAACAAGATGATTGTTTCCTTCTCAAGCTCAATGCTATACTTCATCATGATAAGGTGGCAGTTGTAAATATTGTTTTATCAATGGTCTACTTTATGCAAGTATCTAATTGGATGACAAATTTCTCTCAAGTTTTGCTACTAAAATCTACTCAAACTTGTCGGGCTATTTTCTTCTTTTCTGCATCAAACAGATTCCAGAATTTATGCTTTTCAAACTCTGTTTTTTAAATTATACATGTCAATTAACTCTTTAACAGCCAAGACAACAGATTCAATATAACTTCTAATTCATTGCCTACCCGCATTCGCAATATGCCTTCACGGCAGGTACTCCTGCTGCACCGCAGCCCTTGTTGTAATAGTCATCTTATTTCTAGGCAGACATCTTATCATGATTATAGTAAATTGCTCCACGAGAATGTGAGCTTACCTACAACTGACGAGAGCTATAACTATACCATGTGCCTTACTAGCTGTGCTTACCAATCTGACCTACACGTGACATGAACATTAAATCCATCTTCATTCATATGGAGTGTAAGTGCAGGCCGATAACTGACTTCCTTCCCTGTAACAGCTTCAAATTTGAAAAAAAAAACGAATAAGAACTGCAGCAACTATCTTCATTTGCATGTATGCAAACTCCTTGCCAAGACAAATGCGAGGTCCAGCCTCCAAGTAAACAATACATGTCATGTCAGTTTCATGAAATGGAAAGGTGCTTTTTCAAAACATAATTTTCATGCTTAGGTCACTTACTTGAAATGCTGTGAATTTGAAAGGCGATTGAGGTTGGAAAATCCCATTCTCAAGCCATCTCTCAGGCCTAAACTCCTTAGCATCAACCCCCCAGAGATACTCCATTCTACCCATAGAGTAGGGGACATAGTTCACCAAATCACCTTTCTTCATTCTATATCCATCTGGAAGGATATCATCAGAATCAACATGCTTGGCATCCTGCAAATTATTTCATCTATTTTAATGTATCAGCTAGCCACAATTTTCAACCTTCCAATTAGATCAATGTAGAGAAAGCAGACTACCTTCTCATCAGCATATGGAATTTAAGAGCATGATAGTTTATCTGTATTTCTTTAGGAGTTCTTTTGCTTTTTTTTTGGCAGGGATGCAACTTATATTACATCAAAGAACATAGAATATACATGAAATGTGCGATGGGTTTACAAGGGGAATCATGTCTTATGGAAGATAGAATGGCCACTATCTGGGTCTTTGCCGCGAGAGATCAAAGAACAGTTGCCATGCAAAAAAAAACCAAAAGTATGGAACAAAAAAGCTTAAAGAAGGATATACAATTCTCTTACCACAGGAACAGCTGGATATAAGCGCAAGGTTTCTGATAAAGATGCATGAAGATAGTGCATCTTATCCAATACTCTGTGTGTTAGACACTGGGAAAACATACTTATAGATTCTTGCAGGGACCCACATTCCTTTTCCATGACCACATCATGAATTTCTTGAAGAAGCTTTTCTTCAACACCTGGATTCTTGCACAGCAGAAAAAAGAACCAAGATAGAGTACCTGCAGTTGTGTCCCTTCCAGCAATCATGAAATTCAACAATATATCTCGTAGATACTTGTCAGATAACTTTTCTGGCTCCTTTTCACTTAAACCAATGAAGCGAGACAGTATATCTGTTTTTTCCTGTAAACAGTTTCAAAGCCAGTGAAGTGAAAACCAACGCAGTTATAAGTAATGATGAAAAGAGCTTACTTATTATTTATGCAGAGTTCTCAATAGCCATTATGGTTGATGTGAGTATTTCCTTACGTTGCTGTTTTGAGCAGAAATCTCTTGCCTTCTACGACGAATGATCTTGTAGACAAAATCATCCACAGTTTTGATGCTCTCCTTCATGATGGCCTCCGACCCAATATTGAAATATCTTTTGAATTTCCAAAAAATGTCAAGATAACGCCATAAAACCATACTACTTGCAGTATCAAAAGCCCTTGTGAAAGAAGCTTCCGGCCCAGAGTTTGACTTTGATAAGCTGTTCATCTCTAACCCAAAACCGACTTTGCAAATTGAATCCATTGTTGATCTCAGGAAGAGATCCTAATTGACAATCATTCACCAAATTATATGGTTACTATCAGCTGCAAATATGAGTGACACTAATGATTTCTAAATAAATTGATTCGTAGTGCTATTTCCCCTGTTATTGCTTATAGTATACATATGTTCCTAGAGAATAGAAAAGTCTACACCACAAATTTGAGAAAACTTGTGGGTATCCGGTGTTGGTTGAATTCTGATGAACATTGGTATATAAATTAGAAAAGACACAAAAATATTCTGACCCATACAATTACAGCAGTGCATGCTTGGAAATAAAACATTCACAATGTTAACATGGTATAGTGTAAGAGCGGGGTCTCATGGAGAGGGCTACTACTACAAAATTGAAGTTGCAGGAAGTCTTATATAACATTATTCATTAAAAACTGTAAAGATTCAAATTCATCCCCAAAGGCCAAAACAATCAGAACAGCTACTGTTTATGAATCATTCTTCATTAGGAAAAGCAAATTTTGGAATCTTCCCAAAATTTATCTGTTGCTACTGCTTATGAAGAATATTTTCATCAGAGGCTACTGAAGAGGGGGGTCTGAAAGTTTGCAAACCTGCCTAAGAATTTTAGGACTACATGAGAAGAGTGAAGAATATTTTCAATGGGAAACAAATGAATAAATGGCAGCTAATGCTCTTAAAATGTGTAGCAGAGATGAAATATCATATCGATGGGACCATTTGATTACGAAAAGATCATATACTTGGGGAAAACCCTTTACAAGAATGTCCTCAGAATTTCCTACTAAGAAAATTTAGGGAAACCCCCGCAGTGGGATCACTGTTTGAAAATATAATTCTCCATTAATTGATTAGGGGAATCTAGCAACTGGTTTGCATAGAAGACAATCAATCCAAACTTAATCTAAAAAAAATGAAATACAAAAGAAGACTTTTATAAATAGACTACATAGTGAGGAAACGGAAATGGGTACAACTACGGTCCAAAATGTGGAAATGCCAATTTTTCAAAAACACTTCGATACAAAGAAATTGAAGGGCCCTTGGTTCAATGGTGAAGTTGTTTGGCTTTGATATAGCCCACCAGGGATCAAGTCTTGCTGAGTGCAAGGCCTGGAGATACCGACCCGGAGTGTCAAACGGTTAAGGCCATGATCGTGCCTTGGGTGACTTTGATGGCGTGGATGCCCCTTACTCGTAGCTGCTTAGGCTGAAGGTGATCATTAGTTTAGCTGTACGCTTACTCGTAATTGCAAATCCGCTACATACTTCCTCCGAAGTATGTGCAGAGATGCCGACAATCTATGTAATTTAAAATATTTGTATTCATGAAAGCTCAAAACATTCAACATGCTTAAATTTTTATATATACATGATTATTATCTAGATTCTAAAATATATTATCTAGATTTTCTTCAAAATCAGCAAGAATAGAGTTAGGCTTTTTAATTTTTTTTTGTTTCTAGTGTGTATTTTTTGTTTTTTTGCATTTTTAAAATGCATGTAGTGCCAGAAACGAGATGGAAACATGTCGTACCCTGCTCTGTCTGCCATTTTAGATAAGTTTGAAGTTTCTCACATGTTCCAATACCCATGCCTGATACATATGTACGGGGATATGAGGTCCTCAAGGCAGAGTTGAATTAAAGGTTTGGAGCGCTCGAGGCAGAAAATGAAGTGAACACCCTTCTTAAAATTTTAGTTAGTAATTTTTCCCATCAAATAAATAAATAAAATTTACGTACATTATCGTTTTTTAGAAATTTTATAACGATCATAATACATTATTAATCTAGAGAAATTGGTATACAAAAGGATTAAAAATATCATATAAAATTATCAAATAAGGACAAGCAATAATCCATGGATGGAGAGAATTAATCACACGAGGTGCTTAGAATACTGAAAATATAATTTTGTATACAAGTTTGTTTACTTGTCTTATTTACCAGTATCAATTATGTGATTGGACTTAAAACTAAACAAACCACCATTTTTTGCAAAAAAAAAAAAAAATTGTGGCTCCCATTATTTTGTGAAGAGTGGTGTCTGGACCAAGCCTACTAATTCTTCCATAGAAAAGTGATATTTCCCCTAAAACATTAGGAATAGAGAATTAAATAATTAATTCCTTCACTTATACTTGCCTCTACTAGCTACACCTTAATTAAAATGAGCTTAAAAACATGTGTATTTATTTTTACTTGTAAATTTATTTTAGTAGATGTTTATATGTATGCATGAAATTTATATTACTCTATAATAATATCAATAAAAGGGTCAATGAATAGTGACTTTAGGTTAAAAAAAACTATTAATATTAAGTATTAATAATAGCCAAAATATAATGAAAATTTTAAGATTTAAATGCCCCTTTAATGTTGGCGCCCTGGGCAGTTACCTAGTCAAACTAGGCCTTAATCCCCCTTGCCTCAGGAGCAGTAACACAGTAGATAGATAAACCATTAGAAGAAATCAAAATGCGAGATTGACCTAGAAAAAACCAAAGAATAATTGCAATCACAATACATTCCACACCCAAAAAAACAACTTTACGAATTCTTTCTTACCTGCATCTCAACTGTTTGCTTTGTTCTACATGCTTCTAACAAAATTTTGGAAAGCTCATCTGCACTTTTACGAAAAGTAACACTACTAAAATTTTTCAATACTTTGGTGGAGAATTCAAAACTAGCTAATTTTCTCTGCTGCTTCCATTTCTCTCCATCAACAGTGAAAATGCCATCCCCAAGAAGATCTTCCATAATTTCATGGTTGATATTTTCCCGCAAATGGAAAATTCAAGAATCAATACAATCCCATGAGCTATATATGAAAGGAGGCACTTACCATGATGAGACCCATGTTTTAATCTAGTGGTCATACTGCAAGCCAAAAGAGAACATCAAATCTGAGCTCTAAGTACTTTGTGCTCGCTAAGATGAAGTCTGGTTACTATGTAATCACTACCCATAAGCTATGAACTTGCTATGACCAACTCTGGTTACTAAATAGTTCTGACCCATAAGCACGAAAGGGCCACTTCTGTGAATTCCAATTTAATGGACATGCCGGCAGCTAAAACTGAAGATTAACCGTGATCTGGTTACTCTGTAAACAACCATAAGCTATGTACTCACTAAGATGAAATTTCTTTACCATGTAATCACTACAGATAAGTTATATATGGAAGGGACATTTTCTATGAGGAGATTCCAGTTCTGATCTAGTGAACATGTTGCTCGCCAAGACACAATAATAAATATCAACTCTGATTACTATGTACTTGCTACGATAAACTGATTACCAAGTAATCACTATTCTTGTAATCTGAAAAGTTTTTCAGAAACTAGGGGAAAGGGGAAAAGGGCAAAACAAAAAACAAAAAGTTCTGCTTGCATTCACCTGTATAGATTATACGAGCTAATTGTCCCCAGGCTTCAAATCAAGCAACATTGGTCAGTGGAAATTGGGTGTAATATAGGAATTAAACTAAGTTGTCATCTATCTCATACCCTTTTCAGAATATACACAAATAAAGATTAAAAAATACCTAGAAGAGGCAAGATGGGTAGATATTATACTTTGCAACTGAACCATTGTATTATTATCATAGGCTGAGAATATCATCCTACTTGCATGACATTTTACAGATTTAGAAAAACAATTAAGACTTTCGAACATTCTGCAACTGGTCTGGTCTTGGCTGTAAATGTAAATAAACCCAAAATCATGATAGCCGAATCCAAAAACAATATGCCTTATAATATCATCTAATGACCACCTGTGATCAAGAGTGGGCTACAAAAATTCTAAATGTTAATAAACTCAAATTCATGAGATAAATCTTAAAAAACAGCTTACCATATAATTTCCTTCAAAAACCACACCCTGTAAAGAGCCCTTCAAACATTATGCAAAGATCTGGTCTAAAAGTAAAAGTTAATACCAAAATCATGATAGTCAGTTTTTATGAACCCACTTACCCTATAACTTCTTTTAATAACCGTCTGCTGTTAAAGGTGCAGTCCTATGAAGGGATTTATGCTGCAAACTATATATGCAGCTACAAGTCCCATGAAGTACTTTCCAGTTGTTACAGGAAAAAAAATGAATGTTTCCTTGTAAAACAGGAGCCTTGAATTATCTGTTCACTAATTTTTAGAAGTTGGAGTTTTTCCTGTTCATATAACACCCTAGCATGTAAACTCTGCATTCTAGTTAGCTCTTTGACTCTGTATTCTTATAATTTCTCACCTAAATTTTCTCAATTATATTTTTCAAAAAAAAAATTATGTGCCCATATGTATAGAAAAAATACCGATCCAGAGATTCAAATGGTTGAGGCCAGAATTGTGCCCTAGGTGACTTTGACGGCGTGGATGCCCCTTACTCATAGCTGCTTAGGCTGAAGGTGATCACTAGTTTAGTTGCACGCTTACTCATAATTGTAATCCGCTATATACTTCCTCCGAAGTATGTGCAGAGATGCCGACAATCTATGTAATCTAATACCCAATGAATGTACTCATAAAAAAAAAGTTCCCAAATTTTATCAACACCCACTGAATTTTTTTTAAGAAATACCCCTCCATAGAACCACAGTCTAAGAGTCCTTTCAATATTCTAAAAGAAGACTGATCTAATCATAAATGTTGACAAAACCAACATTATAATAGCTAAATCTAGAAAACACTTTACCTTAAATTGAACAGCTTACCTTATAATTTCCTTCAAATAACCAACTCCTATTTACAGATCTTCAAAAAAACAAAAAAAAACTTACCTTATAATTTCCTTTCATACTCACCACTTCTAAACATGATAAAACCAAAATCTAGAAAGCCAAGTTACCCTGTAATTTCCTTGACTAGCCACCCATCGTTCCTACAGTTACTTGAAACTCAATTTTTTTATCATAAACTGAACTCTAACCTCAGTGTTTAAAAAAGAATTTATGCAAAATGAAAGACCTAGAAAGAAACTGTAAATGAGTAATATTCTTCTGAAGTCATCTGTGACGAAATTATATATGAAAACTGTAAATGTGTTGTACTCTGGAACTGTAAGACATACCCTGCCATAATTTGTAAAATTGGTTTTGAGGATATGCTCCACATTTGCGGGGTCAGTAGTCAAAACATAGCTGCGAGTTGGATAAACCAATCTGTATGTTTTGTAGCGGTAGTGATGATCAGTGTGGAAGTCATGGATCCTCTTAAAATTGAGAGCATAACCCACCATTGTAGCAGCCACAGGTGGGTATGAATGACCACTCCATTTGCTTCTGAAAGCATTCAACAGAAAAAACAGAGAAACAGCTGCAACAGGCAGTAACACCATTGCTGCTTCATATATGCTCAACACCATTGTAGCTAATTGGTAGGGGAAGGTGACCAGATTAGTTGAGACCCTTAATATGAGGTCCTTATATGACAATTATATAGTTATAACTTCCAGGAAACCATTCACTTGAAGAAATACATAGACTGTATTGAACATATTACTTACAGACTTCTAAGACTCTCGACTCTTGACACTCCTCGATCAATCTCCAATCTTCCGTGTAGTGAATGAAACCAATCATCCCAATTTATAGGATTTTTGGATAGCTTTTCACCAAAGACTGAATGACCGGGTAAAGCACAACCGGTGACTCCGGTAACCCAAAAGATTCCCACTAATACAAAAGTGAGAATGACAC
The DNA here is from genome assembly GCA_019776745.2 of Taxus chinensis. Lineage (NCBI taxonomy): Eukaryota > Viridiplantae > Streptophyta > Pinopsida > Cupressales > Taxaceae > Taxus > Taxus chinensis. Next base: position 181,274,726 of record CM034153.1, on the reverse strand, counting down.
GGACACGCAACATGGGTACATGCCACCCATGATAACACCTTTTTTAAAGTGGAGCGGTCCATCATGCTTCCAGATAAGATCTAAAGAGAATCTTAACTTTACTTTATTGACACGATCGGCAACAGGCCTGCCGACATAGCCAAAAGCAAACACGATAGTGACAAGCCCACTATCATAGCTATCAAGTGCTGTCATAAAGCACTGCGGGACCAAGAGTATCATCATCTGATGAGGAAGAGGTCTCATCAGTCCTTAAAGGAGCGGGCTCCAGATTTCGCGTGATTCTTTCCATGTAGGGCCTTGAAGTTGATGCAGTTCCATCATTGTCTGGTCTGAGATGTGCCCTGGTAGGATACATGTAATGATCTGGAATTCGTAAAGCGTATCCAGGTGTAGGAGGACGAATTGCCATCGTATGATGCAGATAAACTTTTCTCCATATTTGACCATTAGGATTATTATGATGTCCCCTGAAAATGTTAGGCTTGGCATAATATTGAACTTTAACATACCAAGGAATTTTACACTGTATTAAAATGTTTCTGGCCAAGTCAGGGGAAATATCAAGCAATGGAGAATCAGAGATTTTTGTAGGAAGATACTTAGCTAAGAAATACTTGAAGTCTTTGAGAATGTACTTCCTATCTCCTTGCGTACTGGGTCTATTCCAGAGATCAAAATGCAGAGGATGCTCCTCTGTCCATAGTTTAGCAAAATTGAACTTCCATAATGTGTTAGGCCTGAGAATGAGTTGTGTCAGGCGATGTCCTTGTATTGGCAAAGGATCAGGCTGTTCCTGATATCTTGAATGACGCCACGGCCACTATAATGTGCATAAGACACAAGGATCTTGAAGAGTATGGAATTCATAATGAGGCATTTCTGGATCAACAAACCTTACAGCAACCTCTGTCATATTATAATGAGAGGTGTAGATATAATCTCTGTAAATCAAATGTCCTTCAGCTTCTCTGGACATTCTTGCATCATTTTCTTTGAGAACTTCTATCTGTCTTTGACATTTATGCACATCCCATGTTCCACCTACAGGCTCATGAATGATCTGTGTGACATTCACAGATTTTACCAGATTCAATTCTCTGCTTGCAAAGTCAGCAAGAGAATTCTTCTTTCCTTCAATATGTTCAACTTCAAAGTCGAAATTGTCAAACCATAGACCCCATCTTTGCAGATGATTAAAAGCAGTCTTATGTGCAGGGTCCCCATTGTTTAGCCTGGCTTTAAAATCCTTTAAATCACTTCTGAGAATAAAGTGATCATTCTGAACAAAGAATAAAAATGCTTTGATGGCTTTCTTAGCCGCCAGGATTTCCTTATGAGAAGAATAGTATTTTAATTCTGAACCTTGAAAAGATCCAGATGCATATCTACAGATTTTTTCTCTACCATTCTCTATCTTTTCTTTTAATATGGCTCCCCAATAATTTTCAGATGCATCACATTCAATAATCTTCATACCAGTACCAGGAAGTGACATTGGTGGAAGATTCAATACCTATTGCTTGATGCGTTTTACTGCAAGAGTCATTTCTGGACTCCATGCGGGAGCATTTTTCTTCAATCTCCTATTCAGGAGAATTCTGTCTGCTGCTATGTTCTTGTAGAAGCCTGCAATATAAGTCACATAGCCAAGGAACCTCTGAAGCTGTTCCTTTTCTTTGAGTTCATCTGGGAACTCCTGTATCTTAGATACAATATGCTTTTGCATTTCTATGCTGCCATTTTTGATTTTGATACCAAGAAAATCTATCTCATCCTTGAACACTTCCATTTTTGTAAGAGATAGACATAATCCATTAGTATAGACAGTATCATAAAACTTCTGTAAATGTTCTATATGCTCTTTAGGAGATTTGCTGAAGATGAGAATGTCATCTATATATACAATCAAGAAATCAGCTAAATCTTTAAAAATACTGTCCATCTTCTTCTGAAATATTGATGGAGCTGTTTTAAGGCCAAAGGGTAATACCTTCCATTCATATTGGCCACCAGGTACTACAAAAGCTGTCTTATAACAATCTTCAGGCTGTAAGAATATTTGCTAAAAACCATATTTAAGATCAAACTTTGAATATACTTTAGAACCTTTGATTCTGGGAAGTAAATCATCACGAGCAGGAATTGGATGTTGAACAGCAGCTATATATTTGTTCAATGGCTTGTAATCTACAACAAGCCTCTTCTTTTGCCTTATCTGTTCACTTCTTTTGTTTACATAGAAGGCTGCACAGGACCATGGAGAATTGGATTCTTGAATAAATCCACCTTGTAATAGCTTCTGGATTTCTTCATGGCATTCCTTCCTTTCAGAAGGAATCATTCCTCTGTGATGAGCTCTGAATTTAGGAGTGAGCTCCTTTCCTTCTTTATCTTTTATGATCTGCAATTCAAGTGAACAGACATGTTTTTTCCTTTCCACAAATGCATGTGGATTGTCAGAACACAAATCCTTACGGATTTTTTCTACTATATCATCAATATTAGCTTTGCATGTGGCTATAGACTTGTGAATCCATTCATGTTTGGATTCTTTTGCAGGCTTAGATATAAGCACTATTGCTTGATATGTATATCTTCTAGGAATCTTATGCTGGGCTTTGAACAAAGTAATGAAATCTTTATCTATACTGAAACTGCCACAGGCATGCAGAAAATCAACTCCTAGTAGACAATCATAAGCCTCCATATCATGTTGATAGAATCTTATAGTCTTATATATGCCACATATGATGATTTTTACTTCAGCCACAAATTTAGAGATGACTTCTTTTTTATCAAATCTGATTCTTATACTGGTTTGTTCCCAGCAATCAGGAGGAATAGCTTGGCTTCTTAACATACCGATATCAGCTCCAGTGTCTATCATAGCATCTAAACAATATGGCTTCATAATTGGAATGCAAATAGTGATTGCTATGAAAGGATTTTGAGTACTGGTGACAGTACATACCTCTGCTGGTCTGGACTGATCTGAACATTCTTCTTGGCAATCTTGGGCCAAGACTTCTTGATAAGCTTCCTCTATGTCATCTTCTTTCTTTTCATTCTCTTCTTCTTTAAGGAGTCTGGAGTACTCCTCAGTGGCTCTATTGATGACTTTGTCAAGGAACTCTATGCGGTTCCTTCTCCATTTTCTATAGATGTCTGGATCAGGATGTCTCTGATCCATCTGTTTTGCAATATTCTCTTCTGGGAAGAGAAATGGATAACTTCTTGGAGGATTCTGAAATCCTCTACCTCGTTCTCCTCTTCCTCTCCATGGGCTTGCTCTGCCTCTGACAGGAACTTGTCTTTGTCTGATAATCTGCTGAAATGGAGGGCGGATAGGAGAATATGAACTATCTCTCTGATAGAGATCTGAATCTTGCTCTGCTATTTCTTCTTGAGCTTTCTTGAGCTGTTCTTGTTCAATCTCATACTGTTGTGCATACTTCTGCTGAAATTCTTGAATTCTTTTATACAGCATTGCTCTTCTGGTGGTGTCCCATGGCGGACATGAATTAAGCTCACTTTGATATAAATCCAATTGCTGTTTAAGGACTTCAGCATTTGGTGGAGCAAGAGGGTGCTTGAAACTAGCAAACATATTAACTCTAACCATATTTACAAATGATGGTAGACTATCATAACCACCACAACTGTCAGAACTATCTGAACTGTTAGAACTATAGTTAGGAGCTTTAGCTATGTTACACAAAACTTCATCCTCAGAATGATATGATACATCAAAAGAAAGACTTTCAGAATCACTTACATACATATAGCCTTCTTCTGTTATTCGTTTTGCTACAAGGGCATTGACCTTTGCTTTTCCTTTGTCATTGTTTCTCTGAGGGCATTTATCTGCATAGTGTGGACCTTTACAGATGAAACATGTAGGCATCCTTTTATCTTCCACATATTTCTTTTTCCTGAAAACATATTTCTTGAAAGGTCTTCTGTTAGTATCAGAATAATATTTTCTATTCTTCTTATGATACAACTTTCTCTTATACTTATACTTATTGTGCTTATAGTGTCCCTTCCCCCTTTTTTGAGAACAACCATGGCAAGAAGACTTGGTTGTTTGAGGACAAGGATCACAACCAAAAGGTTCAATAGCATACATAGCACAAAATTTCTTACCAAGAGATTTTTCATTCTTGAGAGCTTGCTTTCTTTCCCATTTATCTCTGCACAGCTTAATATTAGTCTGATCAATAATCTGATTGATCATACCAAAACTGAGATCTTCAGTTTTCATTCCATGCATAGTTTTTTTATACTCCATAGAAAAAAATGGAGGGAAAGACTCTATGTATCTCAATCTCATGGTTTCATCATTTATATTGCCAGAATTATAATAGAGATGTTGCATATAACATTGATATTCCTTCACCCTGGACATATCACATAGTCTGGCTCTTAAAAATAAAGCTGTATTCTTCTCTTTATCATCTTCTATATTACCAATGAATTCTTTTATTATAGCAGCAGTTAAACCCATGTAGCCACTTTGTTTTATTTCATTCTGGTTTGGAACAGTATCCCACCATTCTTTTACTATTCCTACAAACCCATTAGCTATTGCAGATGCTATGGCATGAGGATCTTTTCTATATATTTTTGCTTGAGAATTTCCCCATCCTATCATACTGTTGGTGTCGAATCACAGCACCCCTGGGACTCCACAACGCGTTCGGTTGAAAGTCTCAGTGCGATTGCACAACATGGAGCTTTTCCCAAGTGTGGGACCTCGCGAAATCGGAAAAGCTCTCCGGATGAAGGCCGACTCCTATTCCTCTGTTCAGATGCACCAATAAAACGCAGAGGTTTACCCCAAAAAACATAATCTAACTACCAAGGAGACAGGGAAAGAGAAATGCATAAAAATAAACCTAAGCTACGGAGGTGATGCACCGAGGAATGAAGAACACATGTTTTTCCAATATTAAACACAGACCACAGAAATGGAATGCAATATTATGCACAGATAAACATATTCACAGTGAAAGATCAGGAGGATGCAAAATGAAACACATAGAGGGTTGAGAAACATCCACAGTCATGCATTTATTTGCTCCGAAGGTTGATACAATACACTGCAAAAAATGCCCAGAGGCAAAGGTGCATTACAGTTTCAAATGGGAGGTTTGAACTCCACAACTCCACCTGCCAAAGAGAAGAAGGGAGGAGGCACAAAACAAAAATGTTCGACGACCTTTAAAACAGCCTCTCCTTACATTATATATGGAGAAAAGAGAGGGAGAAGAGAGGAATCCGAACTGTCCCAACCTCCTCCAAGACTGCACTTAATTCCTCAACAACCATGGTGGTAGGTGAGATCCCCAACGCCTGTCGGGTTCGGAACTCCCTTGTGCATTTGCATCGGGTATAGAGGACTGCTCGACATGCCTCTGATCCGTGTGTTTCCGACTTGTTAACCCGACTATGAAACCCGATTTTCTAGGTGCGTCGGGTTTTGGAAACCCGAAAACATATTCTTTGATTGGCGGGTTTCGAAGATCACCCGACATGTCTTTTGCTGTCGGGTCTTGAAGGCCTCCCGGCATCTCCTTTGGCGTCGGATTTTTCTGCCCCCCCCGACATGTTCTTTCCCTCTGATTTTCCGCTCCGAAAACCCGATTTCCTTTGTGTCTGCTCTGTGCGTTGGGTTTTGCGGCCCCTACAACATGTTTCCTGGGCGTCGGATTTCGAAGACCCGCATACATATTTCTTGCTATTTCTTTGCCATGCAATCCCGCATGTATGCCCCGGTGTCGGGCTTCTCAACCCTTCCGCCATGCCCTTGCGCCCTGTTCCTCCCGCCTGTCCTCCTGACTCCTCCGCTTCTGCTGGCTTTCGCGATTTGCCTCTGATTCCGTTGACTCCCAAACCCACGTTTGGGGCATCTGCCGGGAGGAAAAATATATACAACAATTTGGCGACTCACGGGGGTACCTGCCTACTAGGTAGAAGATCAGTGGCCTTTTAGCAATCCATTGGGCATGGAGTCATAAGCAATAACCTGAACTAACCCGATATTTGATCCTGAACCTAATACCGCAACTCCTTCTCTGAGAGCACACTGAACTTAAGAGTTGTTCTCACCAAAAACCGCTGCAATGAACCATGCCAGAGCAAAACCAACACCACAAAAACTATGTACAAATCTGGAAATCATACATGCCCCAAATGGAACATGCAGAGTGTGCACAAGCACTTCTTCTGCTGAAAACAAACCTACCTACTCTACTCTTACTGGAAGCAAAGGCAAGCTAAACAAACCCTGCAACTGGTTGTGCAAAGTAGCTTCCTTTCTTCAAAATGGGCAGCCATGCAATCGATTTGGCACTGATCACGGCTGTTTGGATGAGTGGGAAATCAACGAGAAGCTGGTCTTCCACCCAAATCATCAAGGTGTCAGCTGAAAACAAATCCAATACCTCTTTTAGTTGCTCTGCATTTGGATTGAAAAGGTATGGCAGCTGATCCTTGGTACTCTGTAACTCACCCTCATGCTCAGAAGCAAGCATGACCGGTTGTGGCTTCTCCTTTGGCTCGAATGAAGCCAAATACCTGATTGGGCAAGGTCTGATCCGTTTGATATGCCCATAGCTCTGATTTTCAACTCCAAAAATGGAGTTCTCTTGCAGGCCCTCCGAGATGGATGAAGTGGAAGAAATGGTGGAATCCTTCTGTCCTTTCTCTTCCTCCAATGAAGAACAGGGAAGATTAGAATCTTCCAATTTTGATCCCAAGGAGCTGCTATAAGTTGCAGGCTGCTGCAATTCAAAATTCTCCTTCATGGCAGCAGGCTCTGGTGTTTGGAATGTGGATGATGAAAGAGAGAAAGATGAAAGCTCAACCGGCTCTTTCTCCATCAAAACAGTCCTCCAAATCTGACAGGTAAACTGCCTCATTGCTGTCCTACTGCTCGTAAATGCTCAACTTCCTCCATGGTGTCCTCTTGATCTGCAACTTGACCACCATGGTTTCCTTCACTCTCCAATATTGAGTTTGAAAGATCAAACTCCCTTTCAGCACTGGAACTTGAGAGAGGTGAAGTAGAAAGAAGAACTGAAGGTTCTCCTGTAACCTGCTTTGTGCTCAAACCCTTTGGATCCGCAATTTTCTCCTCCACAACTGGGATGTGCTCCTCTTCTTTTGCCTTTGGAGCAGCTTCTCCTTCCTCCAATGTTTGAAGAGAATCTTGCTCTTGATTGAACTCCTCCTCCAGCATGAAGTTTGTCAAGTCAAACTCTTCAATTTGTTGCTCTAGAGGACAAGTTGGGACTGCAAGATCTTCTTCTCCAACAAAATCAGTCCTCACCACCATTTGTTCAACTTCAGCCTCTTCTGTAGGCTTAACCATCAAGGGGATCTTTGTCATCCCAAATCTAAGAGCCCAACTCTTCAGACTTTGAATTTCTTCCTCTTTGTTGGCACTCTCTTTTTGCTATGGTTTTCCTTGGCTGGCATTCTGATTTTCATCCTCCCAACATGGATTAGGGAATGCAATAGGAGGGATAGGTTGAAGCTCAACTGATTTGACAATTTTGTGTGGTGGTGGAGGCGGTGAAACCTCTTGTTTCTTTGGAGGAGGGGGTATTTCTTTTAGCTCTTGTGGAGGGGATGACTGTTTGGAAGGGAAAAGGAAAGAAGAATCGAGATGGGGTGGAAGACTAGGGGATGGAGGGATGGATTCAACATTTAGGGCAGCAGATGGTGAGTTTAAAACTTGACACTACTGAAATGATATAGATTGAGAAGGAGGAAAAGAAAGAGTATGAGGTGGTGTGCTTACCCATTGACAAGGTTGCAGAATACTTCTCTCATACACCTCTATTCCTTCAATCCACCTTGTAAGTAATGGCAGTGTTGCAATCATGAAGTCTAACTTCTCTTGAGAGCTGTAATGCCTTGGAAAAGGTCCCACCCATGGACAAGGTGCTCTGCAACCAATTCCAAATGCTTTCATTTGTGCCTGAGCCCTAGATTGCACCATGTTCACCTCCATCTTTTGGATTTTCTCCAACATATCTGCATTTTCTTCTTCATTGTCTTCATTGCATGCGTACCCTTGCTCTTGGAAAGCTCCATAGCCAAACTGATTTTGGCATTGCTGCTCATATGGGTATGCATGTTGATCCTGAACTTGACCAAAATGCTGATTTGGAGGATTTGTAAAACATGTTGGAGGTGTGATATATTGTTGCTGTTGATGTGGATTCCATGATGGAAATGAAGTCATGGTTGCACAACTTCATGGAATGGAAAAGAATGAAAGAGATGGAAAGAAAGATGGGTGGAAATGGATGGGAACGGGTCTGTAACTCAGAGAAATGGGTTGTTGATCAGATGGAGTCGCCAGATGTGTTTTTTGAAAATGCCTCTAAAAGGCTGGATGTTGCCAAGTTACACACCAAACTTGACAATATCGAAATCGAGATTTAAAATTTGAAAGACCTGGAGGAATGCAATCTTCAGTTCGGAACTCATGTCATGTTGTGCAGCTGCGGATTCCCGAAAAGCACAGTCAGAACTCAGGTCATGCGATGCAACTCACAAAACCCAAATTGCTATGTGTCGGAACTTGGAACATGTCCGACATCCCTCAAAACCTGATTTGCTGCTTTGATGTTTTCGGATCCCGAAATCCCGAAATCACCAAAAACCCGAAATTTTGAAAATCAAAATCTCAAAAAACTAAGAATACCAATTTGAAGATTACAGTCGGATCTACTAACTGGTGAAATTTTGACTCGTTTTGAGCAAGTTAAGCCCTTGAAAATTGATTTCGGGGTTCAGGCTGGGAGATGCAAAATCTGAAATTTGTAAAAAACTGCAATTTTTTTGTGCAAATTTCATGAAAAACTCCTTCAAATTTTTGATGGAAAGACCTCTTGGTCCCACCGGGCGTGCCAAAATTGTTGGTGTCGAATCACAGCACCCCTGGGACTCCGCAACGCGTTCGGTTGAAAGTCTCAGTGCGATTGCACAACATGGAGCTTTTCCCAAGTGTGGGACCTCGCGAAATCGGAAAAGCTCTCCGGATGAAGGCCGGCTCCTATTCCTCTGTTCAGATGCACCAATAAAACGTAGAGGTTTACCCCAAAAAACCTAATCTAACTACCAAGGAGATAGGGAAAGAGAAATGCATAAAAATAAACCTAAGCTACGGAGGTGATGCACCGAGGAATGAAGAACACATGTTTTGCCAATATTAAACACAGACCACAGAAATGGAATGCAATATTATGCACAGATAAACATATTCACAGTGAAAGATCAGGAGGATGCAAAATGAAACACATAGAGGGTTGAGAAACATCCACAGTCATGCATTTATTTGCTCCGAAGGTTGATACAATACACTGCAAAAAATGCCCAGAGGCAAAGGTGCATTACAGTTTCAAATGGGAGGTTTGAGCTCCACAACTCCACCTGCCAAAGAGAAGAAGGGAGGAGGCACAAAACAAAAATGTTCGACGACCTTTAAAACAGCCTCTCCTTACATTATATATGGAGAAAAGAGAGGGAGAAGAGAGGAATCCGAATTGTCCCAACCACCTCCAAGACTGCACTTAATTCCTCAACAACCATGGTGGTAGGTGAGATCCCCAACGCTTGTCGGGTTCGGAACTCCCTTGTGCATTTGCATCGGGTATAGAGGACTGCTCGACATGCCTCTGATCCGTGTGTTTCCGACTTGTTAACCCGACTATGAAACCCGATTTGCTAGGTGCGTCGGGTTTTGGAAACCCGAAAACATATTCTTTGATTGGCGGGTTTCGAAGATCACCCGACATGTCTTTTGCTGTCGGGTCTTGAAGGCCTCCCGGCATCTCCTTTGGCGTCAGATTTTTCTGCCCCCCCGACATGTTCTTTCCCTCTGATTTTCCGCTCCGAAAACCCATTTCCTTTGTGTCTGCTCTGTGCGTCGGGTTTTACGGCCCCTGCAACATGTTTCCTGGGCGTCGGATTTCGAAGACCCGCATACATATTTCTTGTTGTTTCTCTGTCATGCAATCCCGCGTGTATGCCCCGGTGTCGGGCTTCTCAACCCTTCCGCTATGCCCTTGCACCCTATTCCTCCCGCCTGTCCTCCTGACTCCTCCGCTTCTGCTGGCTTTCGCGATTTGCCTCTGATTCCGTCGACTCCCAAACCCGCGTTTGGGGCGTCTGCCGGGAGGAAAAATATATACAACACATACCATGTATCATTTCTTTTATTTCATCAATAGATCTGCATTCTAATTTATACCAATTTGGTTGCAGGGTTTGAACTCTAGCCATACCTTGTAACGGTTCTGGTTTTGGATTGGATGTTTCTCCAATAATCATGGCTTCTGCTTGCTGGTGCTTTTCAACTTTAACCATTCCAATATTCTTCTTATCAAAGAATAACGGCTTGTGCTGGGTTATCAATTCTTTATGCGGCTGCCTCTTTGATGGATTTGCCAGATCTTCAACTTGCTTCATGGAGACAACATTACTCCAGTCTCCTTCTGCTTCATGCAATACTTCTGCTTTTATCTGTTGAACATCAGATACAACTGCAGGAACATCTTCAACAGATTATGAAATCTGGTCAATCTTATGATCCATCTTCTCTAAAGAATCATGAGCATGAGCTAAACTACTTTCTACCAGCTCATGTGTATGAGTTAATTGGTTAGCAATATTAGACTTTATGCTAACAGTATGATCTACTAAAGGCTAAACAATATCAACAACATTTTGAGAAATAACTTTGGGCAATTCTTCAATGACAACTTTGTGATTATTCTGCACCAAAGTTTCTACTTTCTTAGCAAACTTTTCTAAGTCTTCTACTCTTGTATTCAAAAGCTTTAAGGCTCCAGCAGTATCACCTTTTCTTCTTAGTTCCAAGGCCTTCAAATTCTTCTCCATCTCTGCAAGTCTATCACTATAAAAAGAAACTTTATCATATGTAGACTTTATTGCCTTATTGGTCCAATTTAGCATCTTTGAGCTTTCTGATGGCTCAATCTGTCGATCTACTGTCCTCTGGTACCAATGCACTGCTTTCTGCTTTTCATCTGGAGAAATCAATTCATAACTCTCTGTTGGAGGAAAAGAGTTATGGCTTCCTGATGCCATGTTAATGGCTGGGTCATTTTCAGGGACATATTTCTGCTGTACTAACTTCTCACAGTCATTACACCATAAGAAATCAGTATTCGGATCATGCACCAAAGAATTGTGACTGCATAAGAAAATCTTTTCTTTTGACTTCTGAGTAGGGACTGACTGTTACTGGACTCACCGACTGAAAAATAAGAACTGTCAAACTTTACAGAACTAGATCTAGGTAGTGACATTCTAGAATTAGTCCTAAAGGATAACTTTACATCATTTTTTGATTCATCCACTGCTGTGGCATTTTGTAGCTTGGGCTGGTTCTGTTGTATGAATTTTTTGGATAGTGTCCATTCTTTTGGAACACGTATCTGGGACCAAGAAATCAACTCTGGTTCTATTTTTTGACTCTCTAAATTCACATGACTCACCACGCTGCTGCCCTTGGTAACACCGTGCTTGACTGCAGGGTACATGGTATTGACAAGGCGATAAATGACTTTATAGTGTATAGCGAGTGGACATGAGCCAGGACACATGTTCAATCCTGTAGTAGCCAGATGGAGTTTCAAAACATCCTGTAATAGATCATCTTTGGTTAAAGAGACAGGATAGTTAGGATATACTTCAAAAGATATTGGTCCTGAATGCAAACCAGTTTGTATAGCGGCAAGCAATGAATCTTTGAAATTGTCAAATCGGAGATCAAGGAGGCAACATAGGATAGACGCATTAAGACCACGACGAAAAAAAGGCGTAATACCTATCTGCACACATCCTATATGAGAAAACTGATACAGACTCTATTTTTTCAAACTTTTTACATCAGCTTTATCTCTGAGAGGGATATTGTATTCACAAGAAGACGTCTGAGGGACTTGTATAACAGATTCTCTAGTCTTAAAAACAGTACTAGCTATTAAATGAAAATTATTTATTTTGGAATAGACCTGGTCATAGGATATCTTTGGGAGCTTCCAGGCAGGTAATGGTTCAGGTTCTTCAAGAATAGATATGTCAGAATTTACTGGCCAAACTTCAGAAAGGCTTACCAAATCTTCATCTTCAATATTCAAAGAAGATAAACTAGGGCGAGCTTCAGCAGCCATTTTAACTGTTACTAGGGAGCAACTTTGCCAACAGGACTTACATTATCGGGTCAACCTAAACTGTGCACACACACGGCGACTTACTTGCGGGACCTCGCCTCTTTGCCTGCAAATTGCTGTATGAACTCACTTTTCACAGATGACAACTTAGACTTCTTAGATCCTAGCAAGATCTACTAACCATTGAATGATGACAAAGCCAGTTTATAAATGCAGATGACCAAATTCTGATTATAAATGATGAACCATTTCTTTTTTCTTTCTCAGCTTATGATCTGAGAGATCTTCTTACTCAGCTCTGTTGGTCTGAGGAATCTTTTACTCAGCCCTGTCGGTCTGAGGAATCTTTTACTCGGCTCTGTTGGTCTGAGGAATCTTTTACTCGGCTCTGATACCACTTTTATGACAACTTAAATGCTGTTGTAGGTGCCAAAAACTATAGTAAATGAGTTCATATTTTACTTTTTCGCTCTCATTTTTTAGTATTGTCGATATTCTATTTATTTTTGCGAATTTTGACTTCCTAAAATGTTGGAATGCCCATCATGAAATGCAATGTCGCCGACTATCACCACCTTGTTATGAGTTTCAACATATAAGGTGAGGGTTTTTGAATCTCTAATGAGCTTATGATCCATTCCCTATTTTGAATGTCATTGTTTATCAATGTTTCATATTTTACTATTAAAATAACATATTTTTTATTTAGGTCGTATATATTCATATTTGGTTATGAATATAGGCCCGATGAACATTTAAAAATCCTCACCTTATACTTTTGTTGTTCATACTTTAATGCTTGGAATTACAAGAATGTATTAATAAACAACGAATATGAAATTTAAAACGAAAAATTTCCACGATAACATATTTCACAAAAAAATGTAAAGGGTTGGGAGATCAAATTTCATTAGTTTTGATGTGTTACAAAACACGGTGAGATATAGTGCCTTGTTGTGGTGAAACATGGCGGTGAGATGTATAATAAGGTGTCGAGAAACGACATTGCATCTACAATCCATAGTCCAAGTGTTTTGTAGAGTTGAAACGTAACAAGCATTAACATTTAAAACAATCGTCAACATTTTAAACATGAAACACTAACAAGCATGCACATTTGAAATAGGAAACCCTTACAAGCACCAATGCTTAAACACAGAATGCCTATCTGTGGATGCAATGTCAACGACTATCACCACCCTAGTTTCAACATATAAAGTGAAGGTTTTTAAATCTTCATCGAGTTTATGATCTATTTCTTGTTTTAAATCTTGTTGTTTATCAGGGTTTTCTATTTTACTGTTAAAATAACAATATTTTCTATTTGGGTCATATATGCTCGTATCCATCTTATTTCCATCTGGGTCATATATTTTGTATCCAGCTATAAATTTACATATGAGTATGCAAGACATAAATCTAGATAAGGTTATTTTAGTAAAAAAAAATATCGACCTCAATTCTAACATTTTATTTTAATCTTGAACTCTATCCCAGAATAAATATAAATTACAACTTAAGAATATATTAAAACAAACTTGTATTTGTAGTTGTTATAAACATTGAAGTGTGCATGTTTTACTAAGCAAGACTGAAAAATAAATCAATGGAGTATCCATTGAAAAGTGTAAAGTGTGTTATCTTCCACTTGTACTACCTTAAATATAGTGGTAATTGTCAATGGCCATAGTAAATGAGCCCATAATTTTACTTTTCTCCCTCATTTTATAGCATTTGCGATTACTTATTTATTTTTATGAGCTTAGACTCTATAAAATGTTTGGCGTTTATGAGCAATGGGGACAAAGGAGAGAACATCTCAGTTGGGTTTTCTTCTATGTAAATGCCACAATAAGGAAAAATATGATCTCATTGTTTTTCAACACATCAAATTTGATGAAATTTACTCTCCCTTGCAAGGGGCAATGTGATTCAACCCTAATTAAATAAGGGGGTGTTGGTTTAATGTGTTCTTATTTATTTAAGGGTTAATTATCAATAAAATATCAATGTGTAGGTCAAAATATACTATTATTAGTAATTTGTAAGATACAGTATGGAAATGATTGTTAAAACATGGGAAAGAGTGCACTTAGTTTATTATAGATGTAAGACGTTGAGTTGGTAGTGTTGTGTGACTATACAAGCTAGAAATGATATGAAATTACTTTGTTTCTAAAATTGGAGTGCAAAATTGAGCAATGACAATACCATTTAGGATGTATGGAAGTCTTAGACGGTTAAGTACCTATCGAGTGGTTATGTATGGTGATGTGTTGATGCTCTATAACTTTCCATGTCCTTGTGACTAATTATGTTGTGCTTTGCTCTGAAACCCTAGATGTGACATGTGTGAAGCCCTCTATGTGATGCGAAATAGTGTCAATCCCTAACCATAGGTAAAAGACCTTACAAAAAGGTTAGTGGTTGGGTTAAAGTGCAATCTATATGCTACCTACATTGGCAATACTTTAAAGAGGCCTCAAATCGCACATAGTTCTCCGCCTAACATGTGATATCTATATGGATGCAACTAGCTTTGGTAACTTGACCACTTGGCAAGGATGACAAAGGTTTGACATGCTTAGCTTGACTTGATTTTGAAGATCTCCAGATTGAGAAGCGTGATTCATGAATCTAGTTGGGAGTGCTTTAGACTTGTGTGGGGGTTGTTCCTAGATTGTGTTGTTGCTTTAAATGGATTTAGAAGAGCTTGGACTACTTTTGCAAGTATGCTCTTGAAAGTGTTAAGTGAGGTAAATAGGTGAGTTAGACTTGCTTATATAGGCATTCATAGGTAAAGTATCATATTAAGGTTGACCTATAAGATATGAACCGACACATAAAAGATATCAAATTGAAAAAATGGTCATTGGGTGGTTGGGGATGAAAATGTCATCCTCGAACCAAACCGTTGGACTATTTGGGCCTAAACAAATGGTCATGGTTAGGTAGTTTGTAGGATTATGCAAAATTATGGGAATGGTCGATGGGAGGAATACATTGATGTAATTAGTTATGTGAACGATTGAGCAATGTGAATAGAGAATAAAGTCATGCAAGAAAGATAATAGTAGGTCATATAATCTTAGAATGTGTGCACAAGTTATGATTTAAGGATAAAGCAAAAGTTTTCATTGTCAAATTTAGGTGTCTACATTTCCCCCCTATAAGTATGAAATGGAAATTACATGCTTAAACAAAATTAAATCTAAGTGTGTACGCACACTTTGTCTATTATTCAAGTTGTTGATTCCACTTACATGTTTGCATGCTCCATGATGAAACCTGTAATATAGAGTATAGTGAATGTCCATAAAAAGAATTTAACTTTAACTCAACTTTGAAAATATATTTGTAACTTTAAAATTAATTTTGTAACTGATAAAGTGAAAGATATAAAAGCATGGAAGGAATGCACTTGTTTGATTTTTTGAAGGCGAAGCTCCCAAATTTTGTTGTACTTGGAGATGCAGATTGGAACTAAGATGTTAAAAGATTGGGGGTATTTGTTCCTAATTTTGCTAAAGGAGATGTCGGATCCAAAAGGAGTCTAGTGTTGCTTGAATCAACACCAAAAGAAGTGTTGTGGGAATTTCTAATCAACCAAAGAAAGAGGAACGTTGTAATAGGATGTCTATCCATTCCAAAGAACCTCCCAAAGAGAGTGGGAAGAATATTGTCATAGGAATTTCTAGTCACCCCAAAATTCTCTTATATGATGGGCTAAGCTGGACCCTCGTTGGTGGTCTCAAATGTTGGGGATCAAATATAGGCCTACACACAAGATGTGGATACCAAATATGCTCAAGGAGTGCAAAATTCATACTTTTAGAGGATAATAGCCCTAACCCTAAGATATTTATAGGTTTCTAAGGCCTATACTTAAGATAAAGAGATGTATCTTACTAGGATTCAAAATAAGATAAGTCAAGAGTTGGATAAAACCAAGGGGTGTAACATAACAAGATAAATCGATAGATCAAATTAAACATACATCTATCCTAATCTATAACAATGAATGATAACCATCCAAACAACAATAAACAAGAAACAAAGGACAAGGAAGGGTTAGAGATACTTACCGATGGTGTGACCAATGATGCGTGATCCTTCCCAAAGACAACAACACTAATAGAGAATCGCTATCGGTGGAGAAGGGGAAAGCTCAAAAATAAGACCTCCAGTCTTAGTTCACTATGGTGACCCAGATGCAAAAGGGAAAACTCCAAAACCTCAATTCTAATAACCAGGTGCAAAAATATGCACAAATGTCCAATGTGTGAGTAGTAGTGAAGTGTTTTGAATGATGAAAGAGTGATGATAAAACAAAAAAATGACCAAGCATATATACCCAATGTGGGAAATGAAATTGACCATGAAAAAAATAAAACCCAACACAATCACCCATGGTTGAGTGTGTCATCCTTGAGGGAATCCTTAGGTTAAATGGTGGAAAACAAAGGATGGTGAAAACTAGAGAAATAATGAAGGAATGATGACCAACAACAATTATAAGAGTGAGAATCAATGTAGGGAAGTGAATAAAATGAGATAAGTGGTTATAATCGGTACAATATGTGAACAAGAGATGGAATAAAGTGAGGATAAGGTAACTATGGCATAATAAATACATCTCTCAAATGTTGTGGTCTAGCCCATATGATCAAGACCGATCACAATCCAATCTCAGTAGGCCCCTCAAGGCACCCGCTTAGGAGGAAGATGCATCGACAATCCCTACAAAAAATAAAATGTTAGCAATCTTAAAAAATGAGGTGTATACATATGCCCCAACCAAAGAGAAGTGCATGTCACAATAGGGAGACATGAGATGGTCTTCAGAAAAAGACTTATGTAACTCTTGACATCAAAATTAAATGCTAGAAATGAAGTAATAATGAAGTGTGTGAAAGAAGTAATGAAATCCACTAAATGAAATATACCTACCTCATTCTTACCTTCCCGTGTTTCTAAAATTACCTAGGGCATAATGGCTACTTGTAACCCTAAAGAGAGAAGATTGAAAAAAACCACTAGAAAAGTAAAATAATACATAAATCAGCTAGCTAGGAGGCCATGTGAAGTATAGAGTGCAGTGAGTGTTAACAATGATAGCTTGGGGGAAAATATCAATGCTAAAGAGCACAACAAACCGATGGGTAATTACTATAAGAATGATAAAGTGAGATAAAAGGTGTTAACTAGGGTGTAATGACATAGAGATAGCGGGCCTGTAGGTAAAGGTAAATAAATTACCAAAGTATCCGAGATGGGTGACAATGGTTGTAAAGACCCAAGTGGGATGAACATAAAGTAAAATAATAGGATAATGAAGTGGTTAATTTAAAAATATTTTTAGAAAGTAGAGATTGTGAAATGAACAACTATTTACATGTGGTTAAGTGGGAAGATCAAGCATATAATTTCATGAGAAAGTGGGTGTTTTTTGGTTCTTAACAAATATGGCCTTCACTGGTTTGCAGACGATATGCACTTGGACTAATGATGTCTTTAATGAGACAGGGACCCCACCAATTTTGGGTGTATTTTCCTTATTTTTCGTGTGTATAATCTAATTTCAAGATCACCTATGTCAAATGTCCTAGGATTGAAAGTTTTTTGTCTTGTTTAACAACACATTCTTTGTATTTGTGGTAATGGTGAGTAGCTTTAGAGAATTTTCATCGAGTAGATGAAGAGCATGTAGACAAACCTTGTGGATTTCCTCATATGGATCATCTCATGGAGAGAGATGCAAAGGGAAGGTACTTCCATGTTGACTGAAAGAATTTATTCAACACCATACAAAAATTATAATGGGGTTGCCTTGGTAGCCATACAAATATTGGTATGATAATACCAAAGTGCAGTATAAAAACTTTAAATGCTAGTTAGAACATGATTCGTGAATTTTTTTTTGGAGAGTTTTGTTAAGGATTTTATTGGATGATTTAGCTTGTTCATTACATTACGGATGATAAGGAGTTGAGAACTTGTGCTTGATTTTTAATCTAGTGTAAAGTTTCTTCGTTTCTTTGAATTTGAAATTCCCACCATTTTCAAAGATGATTGTAAGAGGAATTCAAAAGTGGAAAATGATTTTGTTAAGGATAAATTTAGAAGTGGTAAGGCTGGTCATATTGGTGAGAGGAATAGCTTTGACCCACTTGGTGAAGTATTTCATGGCAGTAATGATAAATTATGGTCATATTGAGAGTAAGGGAGTTTAATGATGCAATCTTTTTCCCACATATTGAAGGGTCAAGAAGCCTTGAGTGCTTGGAGCTCAGCTAGTGGAAAGTGAATGAAGTCATCATGATGTGGGCATGGTTTACATGTCTTAGTGAAGCCATGTGTGTTAGGTTCTAAAGTATGTGAATAATAACCTATGCATAGACATTTTTCGGATATGATGTGGTCACCACAATGTAGTTCTTTGTGCTTGTGCTTGTGTGTGTAATAGTGTCCTTAGGTTTCCCTCATGCCAATGATGCCAAGATAGCGGGCTTATGGCTAGATAAGATGTAAATGTGTGATATAGAATTGATCATTTCCCCTTCCTATGCAGTGTATGCAGCACAAAAATGCAATCCCTTTTATGGTAGTGATAATATGTAGATGAGATTGCCCTTTAGAATTTCCATCCATAATAATAGAGTGTATGTTGTGTGTGTGTGTGTGTGTGTGTGTGTGTGTGTGTGTGTGTGTGTGTGTGTGTGTGTGTGTGTGTGTGTGTGTGTGTGTGTGTGTGTATATATGGATCTCTGGTTTTAATTTCGATACTAGTGACCCAAAAGGTAGACCATGAGCTCGAGATAAGGACAAGAAAACTAAAAAGGATGACCAAAAATGTCAAAATAAGTAAAAAGAGTAAACAAGACAAAAGCGCTCAAAATGAAGATAGGCGCTTGGGCGCTAGCATCTAGGGTGGGCATTAATGTCTTGGACTAAATGACGAAAGATGTGAAAAATACAGACAGACAAAGATCCATGTGACTTGACTAGATATGGGAATAGAAATGACAAATGTGAGAGAGAAAAACAATATAAACGATCAAAACAAGTGGATGGACAAAGGATTGTGTGACCAGTGAATACTTTTCTTACTTAATATCTATGTATATAACAACATATGTGATGACATAGTAACATAGTAGTATGTGCGTGATTTTGTGTCTACATTTACCCCCCCCCCCCTAATGCTATTTGAATGAAATTCAAGTAGTGTAAAGGAAGTAAGCAACGTACCTGTACAGAGTTTGGAGAAACCATGTTACAAGGTGCACGTAGAATGTAGAACTCTTAGTGTGGTGAACCATAGATCATCGTTTTGACCCACGTGGTGTAAGTAGAGATAGAGAACCATCATAAGGAGCACTTGGAGAGATAATTGACATGATTTAGAGACTTTGGATATTTTGAATTGTTGTAAAAGGATATTGAAGGGGCAGGGAGTGATCAATTCATGACCTAATTTTGTTTGTAAATGGGAGGATTTGGGCATCCCTCCGGCAAAGGAAGAGTGTTGGGGAGAGAGGTCTAGTTTACTCTCCATCCATGACTGCATCCCCAAAAGGTCTAATTGTTGCAGACAGATAGAGACCAAATTTAGTTTTGATTTATTTCCACTTGAAAAAGTGTTTGTTTCGATTGAAAAACCCATATAGGATCAGTATATGAAAGGTAATGACGTCTCATTTCCCCCACTCCTATAGTAAATGGTGTTCTGATTTTGAATAGTCCTAGATGGATTCCAAGTTAGTTCATTTGGAAGCGATAGTAATGCAGTGAAGCTCCCAAGTTAGGTCATCTAGGGGATATAGTAAGTGTGCTTATTATATTGATTGATTGATGTGATTTGAATGATAACAAAGTGCTTTGAGATTGTGTACTTAGTAAATTACTCACTGAGAGGTGTTCATGCTTTTTCCCCTAAGTTAGGTCATTTGGGGGAATAGATTTGAAATAGTAGAAAGTATTGATTGTAATATAGAATGATTGCACCTTTGTTCGAATGAGATCATAGCAAGTTGTAATAGTAATATGATAGGAGTGTCAATTGAATGTATTGTAACATAAGAGGGAGTATAGGATGATCTTGATTGTATTCCACCCTTTTCAGTGAAAGGGTGAAGGGTGGAGAAATGAGCACTAAGCCGAAAGTAAGACGCATATGATGATGTAATAGTAAATTTGAAATAACATTGGATAATATAGTTGTAATGTGATTATATATTGAATAGTAAGTGTGCCAAATGTGATTAAGAGATGTTGAAATTTGTATGGTATGGTGCTAGAGGAAAATATGATCCGTATGGCACAAATGGAGAGATAAACAAAGTTATGAGGCTCAAGATATGAGCGAAATTGTGAAACGTATATTAGTTGTAAAGATGATTGTAAATAGTAATTATAGTATATGAAAAAATGGAATTACTATATATAGTAATAGTGAAAAGTGAATAGTATTTATTTTCCCTGAGATTGGTTGAAATTTGGAGCTCTGAACTATGAGGATGCCACATGTTAGAGCATCGAGTTTGACTAGATTTCAGAGAGTAACAACGGTCGTAGCTTCGTAGATGACTGATGAATTGGCAAGTGTGATTATTTTTGAATTGTTTTGTCAAAAAAATTTGTTATTATCAATTTTAGGAAAATTTGGATTTTTGTATTTTTCGGCATTTCTGACCTAGGCGGAAGTGGCTAGGTTTTTTCTGTCCCTAGGGACACTAGTGCCCAGTTGCAAGCACTAGTGACTTGTGTCTGGGCGCTCGTGACCTGCTCCTGGGCACTGATTTCCTAGAGCAGGATTTTGGCGCTGTATTGTGAACTATTGATATTCTGATCAGTTTGATGTTATAATAAGTGAATTTTACAATATGTATAGTGTACTAATGGAATAATGTTGTTGTTTTTTATGTTGTTTAGAGGGATATACACTCAAGAGAGCTTTGGGCTGATTTAACAAATATTGAAAAATAAATGTTAAATTCTAATTTCAAAGTAACAACAGAATGATATGGCAATGAAGTATAGATTTGACCTAAGAAATAAGAAATTAAATTTAAAACCCTAAGTGCAAGAGAAGGGATGAGATACTTTGTTGATTTCGTAATAATCCTGAAGTTATGCTAAGTTAGAAAAATGATGGAATAATAATGCAGACTGTCATAACTGAGCCCAAAAAAATTTGCTATTATGTGAAATGCTGACTAGGGCTCCTAGACTGGGTCAGGGGTGCATTGGCATTATAGACCACTGTTGGGTACCCATGACTACTCAGTAACTTAGAAAATTATTTTTATAGTGTCATTTCCCTTCGTTGTTGATCGCCTGTATGTCACACTAATTCCGCAAGATTCACCTATAACCTGAAATAGAAAGAGCAATTGCAAAACCCCAAAACACATCAAATCCTAAAAATAAAAAATATGCAAATGGGGAGTCAAGCTGACCATGACGGTCACCTAACTGAGTGAACTTATGATCTGGTCATTGTACTACATTTCAAACTCCATGTAGTTTTGTGTGTGTGTAGAACCGTTCCCAAGGTGTCTCTTGTGCAAGATGCACTTGATAGTGAGTAATAGCTAGATGTAACAAATGTAAGTAGATGTGTGCATGGAAAAATGAAATTCCCCTCCCATGAAGTGTATGTAGAATAATGTAGTCCCTTGTCAATTGTGTGATAGATAGATGGATGCTTTGATGCTCTTGTAATTCCTTTGGATGCAACCTTAGGTAATAGTAGTAGATGCTTAGATCTTGGTCCTTTATTATGGTCACATAGCTTTGTATTTATATGATTCCCTTGTTTGAATTTCATAATTAACCACTAAAATGTTGACCACCAAGAAAATAAGATTCCCAACAGCTAGAAAAGACCCAAAATATGTGAGAAATATACAAAGGGGTTGGGGGAGCCTAGAGGGGACGAGGGAAGCTAGGTGCTAGCATCCTGGCTAGGAACTGGTGTCTAGAATCAGAAAAGATGAAGTATCAAAGGTCATACTAGGAAATAGGGTGTGTAAGACCAAGAAGGAAAACATAAAGAAAGCAAAGAGGCCAAAGATAGTGGTTAATTGGTACTTTCCTCGCTTAAGAATCATATTTATAGTGGTATGTGACTAGGACCTAGAAATATACCCAAAGTGCATGATTTAGTGTCTACATTTCCCCCCACTTTATGTTGTTGAGCGAATGCTTAATAACATAAAGTAGATAAGAGATGCTTACCTGATAACCATGTAGATTGATGGAAAAAGCGTGCCGAGGAGACAAGAAAAAGTGTGGAGTGAATAATATGAAGCATGGAAGATAGAAAAAAGGAAGTGACCCTAGGGGTGAAAGCGTATGTGTATACGTCGTGTTGTACCTTTTTTCAATGTCATTTAATGCTTGATGATGTGATTGTTTCTTCTCATAAGGATGGACCCACAAAAGAGTAGTCAAAGTTGTGTATATGAAAAATTCAATCAAAACGTGTAAAAAGTAAGTAAAAATGCAAAAAATAACATGTGCACTTGATCCGTGATGAGTGAAAAGAGTAAAGAGGATCCTAAAAATGTTGTATAAGAATGATTTTTTGGGCAATCTTACGCCAATATCGAGTTTTTTTGGTGATCTCACGTGAAGTGTGAGTTTTTTGGGAAATCTCACACCATGATAGAAGAGTGTAAGGAGAAAGGTCTAGTGTTATTCTCCATCCTTTGATTTCTTCCCGATGATTTATACACCACTACATATGGTGTGATATTACTTTGTTCAAATCTATCCATTTTGATCTAATGTGAAAATAGAAAAGGTGAAAACATACATGTTGATTGCTGGAGGACTGTGCCTATACTGAGAAAACTATGTGTAAACTACTAAAAATTGTGTTGTTCTGAGAAAAATATTGTAACTACCCCCTGGTCATAGCACTAGACCTAGGAAGGGTTAGGAGTGCCCAAGTGCTAGTGTCTATGTCTAAGCATTGGTGTTTGTGTTGTGCTAAAGACCCATGTCAGATTTTGGGCAGTTGATGTGACTACATGTTGTGTTTATTTTGTATTGAATTGTGGTGTACTGTAATTGTAAACTACTATATAGGGTGAATGTTTCACTGGAATGTATGTCCCCCCTTGTTTAGGGTGCATGTGACATTGCTAGGAGAATGTGGCCCAAAGGTGGACTAACCCCTAAACTGTAACTAATACCTTGTAGGGGGAGGGAATGTGCTTGGTAGAAACCAAGGCACACACAATCAAAGTGGTTGAAAACATGTGTTAGTACAAACAAGAAAAATACACATATAGAAGAAAAAGTGTAATCTAGCAAGCAAGAAGATAATGTAGATTGCAAAAAGTGGGTTTCAAACATGGGACATCACTCACAATGTCACAATACAATCAAGGCCAAAGTGGCTAAAAGCATACAATGTGCACACAAGACAAAGGGAAAAGCCCAAAAAAAAATGGCAAACAATGATAAGCAATGGCAAGAAAAGTAACATACAACCATAATGGAAAATAGTTCCTACAATACAAACACTACACATGAAGCACCCATTAGCATGTTAGAAATATAATAAGTATGCCAAAACGTGTATGATCTGATATAAGATAGTTTGCTAATAAGAATAGGAAGTAGCATAAAATGAAACAATAACACTTGTGATGTGTATGAAAGAAGATGCCCCCAAGAGCCATTGTGGGACTAGTAAGAGGTACAATACTAACCATCTGTGTTGCATGTAATGATATATGTAAAGGCTACATTCACAACTTGAAGGCAAGTGAATGCACATGTGTATATAGAAAAGGTTATGACATACAAAATATTTGTCTAACATAGTAAGCAAAGTGTACACGTGAGTATAAGTAAGCAAGAACAATGTGCACCTAAGATATGCAGTATGTTGTGAATATAAAATGGAATGGAATGTAGATGTATATTGTAATAGGAGCATGCCCCCTTGAGAATATATGAATGATTACACATGAGATGAGGTTCATTTATAAATTACCCCTCATCAGTCAAAAATGAACCATAGAACTAGAGTGGGTCATCGGGAAATGGTTTGAATTATACGCTAAAAAGATATGATTAATAGAGTTTAGAGTGTAGAGAGAGTGTGACTATGATGAGGTTAATTTTAGATTTAGAACCTCAACAGTCAAGTATGAACTATGGAACTAGAGTGTGTCATAGGGTAGTGTGTTGTGATAAGAGTATGTGAGAGAGATGTTGTGTGAATGCACCAAGTGTGAAATTTGTAGTGTGTATGATGTGAGGTTCATGAATGTAGTAAGCCCTCAATAGTCAAGTATGAACCTTAGCATGAGATTGCGTCATAGGATGGTGATGATACAAATGTATCAAGATGCGTAAGATGAGTACGAAAGACTAGATCCGAAGTGCAAAGGTGAAAAAGTAGAACTATGAGACACCTGAAAATGCTAGAAGGGGGGAAGAGTAAGCATGATTCTCCCTAAATGTAAGAGATGAATATCTATGGCGGTGTTTGAAATTTTTCCAAGCCATCAATGTAAGGAGTAGTTTGCTTGAAAAAATTATTGGCTGCTAAAGTGGAGATTGTGAAGGGACATTGAACGGTGGAATTTGAAAGAGGCCATCTAGAGTTTGTTGGTCTTTCTTAGTAATGTGATTGTTTATTTTGAATTGGTAATGCTATAAAAGATGTGAGAGGAGGTAGATGTTGGATTGATTTTTATTGGTGGTTGCGTAGTTTGACTTGATAATGTATGAAGAAGAAACCTTGAGAGGAGGTTAGATCGATTAAGAGTGGTTTCTTAGGAGGCTCTTGACTTACTGTAGGAGGAACATGAGTAATGATAGTATGAAGCTCATGAGACATAGACGAATCAAATTTAGGAACCCATTGAGATGTATTAATTGGAGATATACTAGCACTTTGTGTAGCAAATGAGATAAGATCATAATGCTTAAGATGGCCAATTTGTCGGTGTAAAGCATAACCATTATTGTCATTATGTCCATTGATTCAATGGTAATTGCAATATGGATGACCTTGATATTTTGCAAGTCAATACAGAGGATAAAAATGAGTAGATGGCAAGCTAATCAATTGATGAGTGAGGAAATGTGGAAGAATATCTTGTTGCTAAGTACTAAGGTCAAACTGTAGATGCACGGGGATCGGTAAGAATTTGGGTTCACTAATATGTTCCTTGCACATGTAGAAACAAATAATGAGGATGATATAGGAATAAGAGTGATATTGGCCTAGCCTTAGAAGCATCCTTAAGGAGTTTTTTATGATTTCAGATTTTAGAGATGTAATCATGGATTTCATGGCCTGAAATTTATCTTGAAATAAAGAATGAAGAGCTTGAATGGATTTGTCAATAGATTGATTGGAATTAGAACCAAGAGAGTCATCAAAAAGATAGTCAAAGATAACATTAACTTGAGTGGGTGGTGTATCTCTAGAAAGATACATGGTGTATAGAGATTTTTGAAGAACATATTTGCAAGGTGGATGCATTTGAAGTAATTCATGCAACACCGAGAAATCATGAACCCTACGGGTGTTTAAGATATATGGCATGAGTTTTCATTAGAGTGTTCAAAATCATCTTCTTATGTTTCACCAACATGCATGTTAGGTTGACTACTCCACCATTTTGATAATTGAACGTTAAATTCTAGATCATGTTAGAGTCCCATATGACCAACTGATACCAAAATGAAGTAAAACTATGACCTAAGTAATAGAGAAGCGCTTGAATCTAATACCCTAATGTACAATATGAATTTGACGCACCATAATGTAGGGCCGATCAAGAAGAGTATTCTTAAATTTGTACTGAGCTTGAAATTTCCTGGAACAGGACTTCAGAATCCTCACAAAGAAGGCAGTCTAGTTATAATATATAGTGAGCATTAGACATGTTATGATCTGGGGTGCACTGGACTAATTACATTTATCCCTGTGCACTATCTACCATCTTCTAAAGTGCTAAAGAAATTTCAGCATACACAATCATAATGACAGTGATAATTATAGTGTTAGTTATATGTCAATCTTCCCTTCATAAGTTGATGTATTTGTCTATCCCACCAAGTCCATTAGATTCACCTCGTGGACACTATGAAATAATTCAAGACCAAGATGCACATACCCACAAAATTTCATCTAATCCTAAGAATAGTTAAAATCATTCAAATGGGAGAGTCAAACTTCCCATATCGATGGTTCCCCCGAGCCCATTGAAAATTATAGCTATTAATGGAATCTGAAGTACATATCAGACTCCAAGATAAGATTTGCTACTAGATGTGCCTAAAATGTAGATTTGTAAAGTAGGTGTTCTCATATGTCCAAGACTTCACTTATTCATCTGAGAAACAACTAGCCAAGTCTCTTGGTATCTTCTCTTGGTGGTTCCCAATATTATGTTACTTTTATTGATTTATGTTACTAGGAAGGTTTGGGTTTACTGTATCCTCAAAGTAGGGATCTGGTGCATTTTTGTTCTTTCCCTTGCCAAAGCTATTGGTTGAGTAAGAACTGATTTGACACCTAAACGTGTCTCACATCAGATAAACATGTCTCCTCTTGCAAGCACCAAACAATACACATCCACACAACCACCCCATAGTTTGGAATTGGCAGGTTGAAGATAACAATTCCTAGAGTTTCCTCAAGATATCTGGTATGGTTAGGGATTCCATTGAGGTATTTAACAACCCACTATCACATAAACCTACATGGAGGCATGATGCTAATAAAACCAAAAAAGATTGCCCTTACATGGTCAAGTTATGTTCCATGGGACCTCATTTACTTTGAGGAACCTGAGTGAATGCTTCCAAATGCTTTGCATAAATGGAGTACAGTGTAGGCTAAAACAACAATAGACACATAAACTATCCTTTTCTAAAATTTCTTTGTGCTTTGATGCATTTCCATTCCCTGTTAAAGAGAATCTCCCATTTTAGAAGCTAAGTCAAAGAAATGTACTTTCATTGGGAAAACACTGATGATTTTGGATTCTGGTTGTGGAGTTTGGATGAGAAGAAAATCATTAGGAGTAGGGATGTTATTTTCAATGAAAGGGTTATGTACAGAGAACAACTAGAAGATAAGAAGCTGGAAAAAGTCTGAGTATGTATCACTTGATGAGATAAAAGATAGAGAAGTGCTCAAAGGGACTAGAAAATCAATAGGTTGGAATCTCAATCCTGAGAACACTCGGTGTTGATTTTTGTAGATCAAAATCAGTGAGAACAACAAGAGCCTCAAATTCCAAAAAATATTGTGAGATGTTCTAGCTAGGGTTAGTAGACCTCCTGCAAGATTATCTTTGTATCAAATTTACTATTGTTTATTGACAGATGGTGGAGAACCAGAAAGTTTTAAAGAGGTACAATGTAGGGTAGAAACATGGAAAAAATGGGAGCAGGGCATGGATGAGGAGATGGAATCCTTGGAACACAAGCAAACTTAGGATTTGGTTCAGTTTCCTACAAGACAGAGAGCATTTTAGAATGAAGTGGGTTTATAGGTTAAAGGAAGAAGAAGTTGACAAAAAGAAGTACACAGGAAAGACTTGTTGTAAAGGGAGTTACACAGGAAAATTTTATAGATTTTGATGAAATTTTCTCTCTTGTTGTTAAAATGACTTCCATTAGAATTGTTTTAAGTTTGGTAGCTATGGAAGATTTGACGTCTTGAACAATTAGATGTAAAGATTTTCTTTTCTTCATGGTGATTTGGAGGAAGAAATTTTATATGAGAGTAGCCACAGGGATATGAAGTCAAGGGGAAGGAGAAATTTGGTGTACAGATTGAAGAAGAGCTTGTATGGCCTTAAAAAAGCTCCAAGACAATAGTATTTGAGATTTGAAAGGTTCATTGATAGAATAGGGTTACTCTAGATGTCATTCTGATCACTATGTGTTTATTTTAAAAGACTAGATAATGGACACTTATATTATCTTGTTATTGTATGTAAATGACATGCTTATGTGACAAGATCAAACATGCATGATATAAATGAGCTAAAGAGACAGTTAGCCAATACATTTTCCATGAAGGATTTAAGTGAAACAAAAGAAAATTCTTGGCACTGAGAATCAATAGAGACAAAAAGAGTAGAATATTGAATTTGTCTCAAGAAGATTAAGTGCACAAGGTGTTGGACACAGGTTTAGGATGCAAGATGTAAAACCAGTGAGTACACCATTGGAAGAGGCACTTCAAGTTGAGTAAAGAAACAATGTCCTAAAACACATGAAAATATTGAATATATGTCTAGAGTTTCATATGATTTAGCAGTTGGAAGTTTGATGTATGCTATAGTATTCACAAGACCAGAGACAATGCCCATGTAATGGGAAGTTGTTAGCAGATACATGAATAATTCAGGAAAGGAGCACTGGAATGTAGTCCATTAGATTCTCAGATACTTGAGAGGGACTAGTAGTAGACAATTTGTTGCTATGGAGGGCTCAGATATTTCCTTACATGGATATGTTGATGCAGACATGGTTGGAGATTTGGATTGTAGGAGGAGCACCACATAGGTTATATATTCACTGTTGGTGGCATGATAGTTAGTTGGATTTCTAAATCTGCAGAAGATTTTTTGGCTTTGTCTACTACATAGAGACAGAGTATGTTGGCTGCTATAGAAGCAAGTAAGGAGATGATATGGATGCAGCGGTTTCATAAAAGAGTTGGGAAAGACAGCATGAGTATTATAGGTTATTTCAGTGATATCTAGAGTGTAAATTCATCTTGTAAAGAACTCAACATTCTATTCGAGAACCAAACATATACAACCTCAGGTATCACTTCATTAGATCAGTTTTGGAGGATGGACAACTGAATGTTGGAGAAGATCCATACAAGTCAAAATCCTGCTGATATGTTGATCAAATGCAGTGATAAAAGAGAAGATGGAAGGTTCGTTTGGCCTTCGGTAGGTTTTTCAAGATTGATCTTGAAGAAGAGAAATCAAGTCAGAGAAGAGTCTGAGGATGAGTTGTAATAATGGGTTGTAGCAGTCATTCTCTAAGTGGGAGATTGTTCTTGAATATGTGGAGTCTGACTTCAAGTTGAAGTGGGAGTTTTATTTTCTTTTTTATAATTTTTGGGGGGAAATGCATGGTCATGGATAAAAACAGTAAATTATCCTATTTAATAGACTAGGAGTTGTTATCTTTATGTTTATTTTATTAATATGCATGTCTTATTTATAAGCATGTTATATTTAGGTTGCTTGTGGTTGAAACAAAAATTTTACAAAGAGGTGCCACAAGTTATAAATATGTGCATGGATTTACTCTTTGAAATATGAAAAAGAGAGAGAATTGTATTGTATTCCTCAAGACTGAATAAAGGAGAAGGCTGGCTTGTTTTTGGTGGATGTAGCCCACATTGGGTGAACCACGTTAA
Source organism: Taxus chinensis (assembly GCA_019776745.2). Lineage (NCBI taxonomy): Eukaryota > Viridiplantae > Streptophyta > Pinopsida > Cupressales > Taxaceae > Taxus > Taxus chinensis. The sequence continues at coordinate 181,245,074 of CM034153.1, read as the reverse complement.
ATCTTGGGTTTATCTTGTGATTGCATGCTTATATTATTTATGTTTTAATTTTGTTTTATTTCTCATCTGTGTTTCAATCCTAACATCACCTCCATTTTATTTATTTTTGTGTAATGACATTGAAACTTGTGGCTTTATTTCTCTTTCGATGCAAGTTTGAATTGACATGAAACTATGGGAAGACAAAAAAATAGATCCATGTGCTTATGGCAAAAAAAACTCCGGGACTCGAAACAAAAATGGGGATTTACAAGAAAGAACAAATATAAACTGTGATTGAATGATCATACTACAAAGATCATGACAGTGAAAGATGTTACTCAAAAAGAATAAAATAGAGAGAAAACCAATCTTTAATTTCTTTTCATTAGTTCTACTTTTGGCCCAAGGAAGATATTTTTTTGAGGGGGAGAAGAGACTCGGAGTTACACTGGTAAGAAACGAATAGAGAAGATAACCAAAATGAATAAATTTATCGCCATGGAAAGCTAAAAGAAATATTCTCTGAAATAGAACCCTGTAATAAAAACAGAGCCATCTAGTTGTGTTAAGGTTACAACCCCTAAGAGGACTACTGTAAAATACGAGAATAGTTTTGTGATGGGCTTTCAACCCTAATGGTGAATCCATAAAACTCTGAGCTAAATTTTTTTATATTGACGTTTCTCTGAGCTTAATTAGAAATCTAGATCATGATAATGAAGCCTGAAGTTTTGAGTAAGTGTTTATCAAAATGTGTGTACTATGACCGTGATGTTTGAGTGAAACTTATTAATCCTGACAGTTTTAGAACAAAATAGGATGTTGGTAACACAAAATTAGGTGTACTCAATGTTACATTGAGTAATAGAACAATCTGAGTTATCTTTAGCATCATATTTATTGACAAATTTGGGTTCTAGCTGCAAGGACAAGGTTGTCATCCAGTTTACCCCCTATCCTTTGACTGCATCAAGAAGGAGAGGAAGTTTGTGAGATTCCCAAATTAGTGATGGATTTTGATTATGAATGTTAATAATCTTATTTTGTCATTGGATTCAAGTACTGGTTGCAATTATACACCTTATCCAAAATCCTATACTAGGCACCACAGTTTATACATTCATATATTCTAGTTTGCCAATTTTTCAGTGAGTTTTTTCCTATTTAATCTCGATTGATAAAATTCCATTTACAAGTTTAGTTTTTTGTGTAAATGGAATGCTACTATGGAGGAAATGATGTCATTCAAAAACTACTCCATAACTGATCCTAATAAATGGAGTGAAGAATAAGAGATGGAGAAATACGAAAGAGGAGACATGTAAAGAAACAAAGATCTCTTGATCCCTCTTCTTCCTTTCACATAAAACCGAAGAAGGGTAATCTACCATACTTCATCCCCAAGGGTAATGTGACATATCAAATGTGACTTTGGTAAGTCAACAATTTTCTTCAATAATGACATAATTGAAGAATACTAAGTCCTTATCCTAGTTTTACATCTAAAAGGATGATTCTTTGATTGGAAAAATCATAATTAAACAAAATTTGAATGAATAAGGAACCCATAGATACTTGGCCCAACTCAAAGCCACAATAGACAACAAATTTCAGTCTCAAAATGACATCGTTTAACGTCACATAATAACATCATGATTCACCCATTTTTGCAATTACTAAATTAGATGACATCAACTATTCAAAGTAAACTTTTCCAGCTACTCTTGGTCCACACGCTAAAGTTGTCAAGCCTACTTGCTTCATTTTCCAAAAATGATTGATTATTTACTAGCAATCACATGTGTACAATGCAATGTGAACGCCGAATGGTATATGTTATTAGATTTAGAAAGACAGTTATTACTTTTGTAGTTGATGTTGATAAGGGGTGTGAATGACAATACTGATTTTCTATTAAAGCCAGAACAAATGTTACAAAATACATTAGCAGGGATGTTAGATAACAATTAGGTGTGTAATAATTGAATACAAACACAAGTGAGACATGCAAGTTTACTAATACTCACTCTCAAGAATGTAGTGAATGTGAAGTGTTTTTGTCGAAGTAGATTGAAAGAATGACTAAGTGCTTTAACATATTATCTCTCCATGAAACTAAAATGAGACAAAATATGCAATTATATATAAACAAATCTGAAATGGTTATGGTACATTCCAAATTTCTTTATTACCTCAACAAGTTTGAGAGCATCATTGTTAGAGCTATTTTGTGCATATCTTACAATCATAGCATTCCATGAGACCACATTTCTTTGAGGCATTTTGCAAACAAAAAATGGTATATGTTATTTGTGTTATAGGGATAGTTTTTACTTTTGTAGTTGTGTTTGTTTAAACTATGGGTGATTGATTTTGTATGTGTAGAAATATAGATGAGTCACTTCATTTAAAAAGCACCAACATGAGGTCCAAACCTTAAAACTATTCAAAATGCAAAAAAGTGATGTAATGTACAAAGCTTTGGATGGAAACAACTATAAATTACATTGTTCTTTCTTGGTATTTTAAAATTCTAGGTATTTGTGTGCGGATGAAGATATTAAAAATGTGTTGTTGTTGGTTAACATAAAGAAACATACAACAATAAAAAGTAAAAAATTGAACATGTTTGTTGAAAAGTGTAATTTTGTAATTATAGATATATAGACGAACCACTTCATTTAAAGGTTTCATCTCTTCATTTCAAACTTGTTACAAATTCGTACATATACATTTACAAATCTCATATCATGAGTGGTATCATTTTGCATATTGTTTTATTTGAGCTTAACATGAGAAGAATTATATTATGAATGATAGCCTTTTGAGGGTAATTTTATTTCCGGTAAACATGAGTATATTTGATACCCCTTGAACGGAAATGTCATCTAGGATAGAAGAAGTGTTGAGTAAAGTAGTAGCAGAGGTGCTATGAAAGTAGAGTGTAGTATTTACGAAGGGTTGAGTGATAGTAGTCTTTCTTCCTCCTTTCTTCTTGCTCCAAGTGTTGCTACGTGCACCATTTTTGAGTACCTTTCAAATGAAAAAGGAGGTGAAATGCAAAGATTTGCAAGAGAGGGAACTCTGGAGAAAGTTGTGAATGTCAGACCATGCCTTTCATTGGTTCCAATGTCGACAGTTTCTCTATGCATAGTTAGAATATATCCTTAAACAATATTAAGGGAGCAATTCTGATAGAGTTGGGATACATTATAAGTTTAGATACATTGTGAGTTCAGTTATTTTTTATTTTTTGGTGATACTTCGAATATGCTATTAAGAATTGTGTTTGGAGAGAAATTTACTCTCTAGATGACAATTGTGAAAGACTTCCACATGTTTTGTTGATCTCTATTATGGCATGAAATCTCAAGGACCTCTCTCGTAATAAACTTTGTGGACCCATTCCACGATCTGTGGGGGCTTTGGAACATCTTCTGAAATTGTAAGTCTTATCCATATAGGATTTTATGGAGCATAAACAAGAAGTCCAGTTTTTATTAGTGAACATCAAATTGACTTGATGATTCATCTCAATTATAAATTCAAGGAATTTGAGCGGAAATAGACTGAAATGGTTTCTGTCAGAGGAATTTGGAAATCTGGGGAGCATAGTGGATATGTAAAATGATTCCCTTCAATATATTTCAATCCACAAAAGCATAGAGGCATAAGATTGGACGACCCTTGCAAGAAAAAGCTTGTAATGCTTCATCTATATTCTTGCACTTAAAAAATCAATCACACTCCTTACCAACATCAACTACAAAAGTAATAACTATTCCTTCAAATAACATATACCATTCGGCATTCACATTGCATTGTACACATGCTAAAGTTGCCAAGCCTACTTGCTTCAGTTTCCAACAATGATTGACTATTTATAATATGATTGATAATGATTTCACCATTATTCAAAGTAAACTTTTCCAGCCGCTCTTGGTCCACATGCTAAAGTTGCCAAGCCTACTTTCCAACAATGATTGACTATTTATAATATGATAGATGATGATTTCACCATTATTTAATGAATTCAACTTCTCCAAGTCGCCAACATAGATCAAAGGAAGAAGAGATAGAAAGGCATACAAAACCAAGAAGCTAACCTCCGCTTTTAACCAAATCTGCCATACCATTGACGTTTTAAGCAACACCAATCTCTAGGCTTTTGATTGCTATGATTATCAATTTTTTGAATCCATTGAACAACTACATTAACTAATATGTGGTGATTTTTCTGCTCTAGTAATTGTGACAAGATTTTGCGACGTTAATCCTACAATGCCAAATTTGACAATCTGCAACAATACTGAATGATAGAACCCAAATACAGCTTTCAACAAGGTTTTTAAATGTTTGGGTGACTTATACCGAAGTTACGAGGGAAATGCATGTGGATCATTTGCTTTGACTAGAGGTCTACTTTAAGTGGCCAATTGCCAAGTATTGTTTTTCTAAGTACTTTTACTTAAAAGGGATGATGATTATGGCCCAAAATAAATGTAAGATCTATGTTAGTTCAATAACTATTTTAGTCGATGAGTGAAAGATCCATGTTAGTTTGATAATTACTGCCCAGGAACAGCTGAAGATCTATGCTATATGGATACTCTATTGCCCATGAAATATGAAAGACCCGTGCTATCCGGATAACTATGGCTGATGACAAGTGAAAGATCCACAAGAGTTGACAATGATGGCTGCATTAATGGATGACTTGAAAATTTGAGCCAACCAAGCCTTTATGGGATGGTTGAGCTAACCATTTTGTAAGGACAACAACTAAATGGAAGAAATCGTATGAATTGAATCTAATAGTACTTTATAAAGTTATTTCACTCCAATGTCCATATCTCTGCCCCATAATTACTATTTAAACTCTAGTGATTACGGGACACCGTCATTACACCCACTATTAGTGTAGTGGTAGTGAGTGATTGAGATGTGAAAATGTCCATTCATTATGAATCTTGAGCCCACTAATCATCAAATGTGGCAGTATGGATTGCGTCAATGCATTAATGGGCTGCATCAATGTTGGTCGCACAGATCGCTATTGATCACACCCCAATCGATTGGTCAAGGAAAGTTCTCTCCCTCCATCAAGAAAATGCATACATTCCTTTAACCTCCTCGGTCTATAAGAAGAGTTCCTCCACCTCCTTTTGTTAGGTGACGTGATGCAAGAGCACCCTTGGCATACTAGATATTGTGCACCAATTCCGTCAACCTTCTTAACTTATCAGTAAAGTTCCTCCACCTCTCTTGGATAGCTGATGTGATGCACGGCCATCCTTGGTTTAGTTGGAATTGTGCATCAACCTAAAAGATTTTTACTTCAAATTTAAATAAAGTTTGCAAGATCAACACAAGCTTTGTTTGTAAAACTCGAGCATTCAATATTTATCTATATCGTTCTAAGTCGTAGAGATGAAGCAGCTATTTGAAGAATCTGTGTTTTGTTTTATGGGTTTCAAATCTTCAAATTTGTTAGCATTATGGATTTATTTGGTTTTCTCAATTCTCCCCTTATATTTGAAAGCTTCCTATGAATTCCCTGAGTTGTGACATCCCTTTTTTTAATTGATATCAGTGTCCTCTATTTTATCCACACTTAAACCTGGTTAGCATCACTCGTCACCCATTAAATGAGGCATTGACTAGTGTCAAACACTTGCACAACTTCCTCAAGTTTTCTCCCTTTGTTCGAACTCATGTTCTCCATTTCTTTCAGTGTAATGAGAGTTTGACAAGTGTCAATACCTCGTGGAACCTCCATTTTTGCATCTATTTTAGTCTCGAGGATTAAATTGTGTTGTGTAACAAATACACTTGTCATTATCTCGTAAGATTTTTATCTAGCTCTGCTATATATTTTAGTTTTGGCTTTCTTTGTTATTTGTAAACTGACATCGTGCCGAGTGTCGATTCCTCTTGCACTCACGATCCTTGACTTTTCTCAATGCTTGAAGCTTGATAATGCTCCATGCAACGAGATTAAGGCACATCTCAATCTTGAGAAGGTGATGCTCATTGACATTCCCAACTTGTTTTTGCAAGGTGCTCCATGATACACGATTATGACAAGAGTGACTCACTCATGAAATCTACTTCGAGCGTTTTCTATTGTTACCTCCATATTCAACAAGCTCTGTGTTGCAACACTCTGCCAAGTGTCAAGATCTCATGAAGTTTTCCCAGATTTTGTTTTAGGCATTCATCTCCATTTTCTTTATCTTTGTGTAATAAAAGTAAAACATGCGAGTTGATTTCTCCATGAATACAAGTTCGAATTGATGCAAAATTATGGGAAGACAAACAAACAGATCCAAGTGCTAATGGAAAAACTTAGGAACTCAAAACAAAAGTTGGGGTTTACAAGAAAGAACAAAGATAAACAATGATCGAACGATCATATCACAAGGATCATGAGGGTGAAAGATGTTGCTAAAAAAGAATGAAACAGAGAGAAAACCAATCTTTAATTGGTTTTCATTAGTTCTGGCCCAAGGAAAAGAGTTTTTTGAGGGGAAGAGACTCAGAGTTACACTGGTAAAAAATGAATAGGGAAGGTAACCAAAATGGAGAAACTTATAGCCATGGAAAGCTGGAAATAATATTGTTGGCAAAACATTTTGTTGTAGGCAAAATATATTGCTTTGACAACAGTTGGTGGGATAAAGTCCCTCCTATGTTGTGAGGGGAGGTGCCCTTTATTGAAAGACAAAACTGACAAAGAAAGATTATGTTCAACATCTACACTAACTTGAGAAGGTGGGATTTTACTCTCGGGGTAAGGAATATAATCTGAAAAACGGGAAAAAAAGAATGGAGGAATGCTAGAGAGAAAAAGAGGAAAATTTTCATTTCAAATAAGAAAACTCGGAGCTTATTCTAATTTGCAAAGAGATAATTGAATATAAGAAACACTCCTCATTGGAATCTTACATGCATGAAAAGAACAGTAGAGGACAAACCTATGACATAAGAACACATGCTACCACCAAAGAGATCATAACAAAAAGTTCAACTAATCTCCTTTTATTTTTTCATAAGAATGAATACAAAGTTTCATGCACTATTTTCTTCTTAAAGATGATCTTTTACAAAATTTTGGACAACAAAAAATCTCTCCATGTCTTCAACAGTTCAAATCTCCTCAAGAAATGTTAAAATGTCCTTTTAGAATATCATGGATAGCACAAAGTCCCTCCAAATATTTAGAAGAAATCCCCTCTAGAAGTCTCTCAAAGTAGTTCCTCCAAGTAAAAGTCTCTCGCTATTGTAAAAGTCATTTGAAATGATTTACAACTACATACTTATAGGAAAAACTCCCTATTTTCCAGCTACATGCAAGATGGACTAATTCAATTTTCTAAAAAATATAAAATGCAAAAATTATGTGCAATTTTTATAGAAATATGTACATAACTAAGCCCCTAATGTTTATATTCCACCATTATTTTATCCTATCATATAAATCCAGATGAGACATCTAATTTTTCTCAAATTTAAATGGATAATTTGGTTTTACGACCTATTTATCAAAGATGTTGAGAAGAATTGGGTTGTGATCTGAGCCCATGTGGGGAAGAGAAGAGATTTTAAAATCTTGTATCAAAGTACAATCCTCTTAGAGAAGAGCCATATCAATCCCGACTTAGATCAGATCCTCCCCCATCCTTTAGTTACTCCAGGTGTAACTGATTCTCTCAAGATCTATTTATAAGCTTGTTATCAAAAGTTATATCAATTAGGTTTTCCATACTAATTGAATATTCCTGGTTACCTCATTTTCCCCCTTGGATTCATAGGAGTGTTAAAGTCTCCCATGATAATCCAATATATTTTTTTGCAAGATTTATTGAAGTCTAAGAGGCTAACCCAAATATTTTTTCTACCAACCAAAGAATTACATGTGCATAGAAGTTAAAGAAGATCCACGACTCCTTGTTATCATTGACAGAGCTGAAAAGAATAGATAAATGATTGGAAGAACTAAGAATGATTTCACCATTCTTCCAATTTCTATCCCAAAAGGTGGATAAGCCCCCCGAAGCACCACAAGAGTCACTAAAACTTAACTCAACATTATTCCATATATGATACTTAATCTTGCTAACAGACTTACCTTTCATTTTTGTCTCTTGAATTGTTAATATTTGAGGCTTGTTACTGAACCTGAGATCCTTTAGTATTATTTTTTTGTAACTATTTAGGCCCTTAATATTCCATGATATGAGTTTCATTTGAAATATTTAATTAGGGGCCTTATATGACTCCTTTTTATCCAATGACCCTTTTCATCCAAGGTCAATTAGGTGCCATTTACAATCCCAGTCTCTAATGTTTTCCTTCTTTGATCCCCAAATGTTTTCCTTCCCTCCTTATTATTCCACCCCACATCCACTCCCATGGATTGAGTAGGGATTCTATAAAAATAATCTCCTGGATCTTCCACGCATTTTCCTTTACCCTTTATTTAAGGAGTGGAGTAAGCATTTTTCTCATGATCTAAAACCGAGGAAGAGAGAACCTTGTTCTCATTGATCTCAATAAATGTATTGCTCAAGGCTTCATTAAAATCACCTTATTCCTACATGATTCTCTTCAGATATTCTAAGTGAGAAGCCATCTGGTTAATTAAAGGTCTAGAAGTATCTACTGAAATCTCCTTGATGTTATTTTCCTCTTAGACCTTTGATTACTGTATCTTATTTATCACATAATTATACCATATCCCCTTCCTCCAAAGAATTTATCTTCAAATCTTCCAGGATATCTTCAATCTTGTTTTCATAAGGAATGGGATCCTCTTTCAATATCTTTTTATTGTTAATGACCTCTACTTGATAAATATTTCCTTCTACTTGATCTAGGGCAACAATATTAGCTTGTATTTCTTCACTATTTTCAATATCCTACTTTTGGATCTGGGGTGTATAATTCTCGACTTGGCTAGATTCATTTAGAATGTCATCCCTTGTCATTATTTCTTCAACAACTGGGGGAGAGGGTCTTCTTTGATTTGTGTGATTTACAGAAGAGGATTTAGAATTGAGGACTAGCTGTTGGTCATTCCTCAGAGAAGAACATGGTTCCTTCCCTTCCTTAGAAGGTGTTTTTGGTTTCCATATATGTATAAATATTTATGGTGACACATATATTTATTTATTTCAAAATTGATTTATTTTCCTGAGCGCAATGACAACCTTAAAATTTATAAAATTATATTTTTTCAATTTTTTTGGAAATGACTGACTATTTTTCATACTGTCTCAAATGAGACATACCAAATTTCCTAAAAACCATAGTTTAGAAATAATTTAAAAAAATAAAAAATCATTATAAAAATAAAAATATATGTTTTTGGAAAGATCGTAAAAAATGAATTCACGTGTAGTTTTTCATAGTTTAATTCACTATTTATACCCAAACACGTGGCATATGAATTAGCATATTTTGGCCTATAATTTCCCACCAAATGGATAAATGAAAAAATAGGCCACATAGGTTGTTTATAGGCTCCAAACAAGGGGTTTTCCTGAATGGGGGTTCGCTCGAACCCTGCTTAATCGTAATTCCATCCATTTTCTCTTCGAAAAATATGCAAGGTAAAATATACCTAAGGGGATTCATATGAACCCCCTTATGGTGAAGGGTGGTTCGGGGCAACCATTTTTTGATGATATGACACATTGAGAAAAGGGGGGTTTGAGCCAAAGGGGTGTTTGGTTGAACAACCCTCAAATTATCCCATGTGAAATTTCGACATGTTTTCTAGAAATTTCGTGGGTCATGTTTTTGGCCCACATAGTGGGACACAATATTGTGCATTTACCCACAACGTAGAGTAGAAAATTGATATTAGAGGCGTTATGTTGCAATAATTGATCAATATTTTAAGCATTATCATCAAGGAGACCTTGATCATGATGATTAGGGTGAGAATTAGAGTCTTGGAATTGAACATGATCCACAATGATACCAAAGGAAGTATTAGTGAATCATGGATTGGATCAATAGAAAAAATATGGGGGAAGAAAGAGGAAGATAAACATCATGAGTGGTACATTCTATAGGATAAGAATCGACAATGACTATATTCCTTGATAAAGGTTGCAATTAAGAAGTGGTGGACATACGAGTGAGAAGTGGGCTGGGTTGTTATGGCCTTTTTAAAGAAGTCCCGATGTTACTAAGATCATCATCACAATGTTGGACTTAATATGGTGAAGTATATGTATAGGATTAGGGCTCATGTGGTTGCATCTGAATCCGTCGTATGAGGGTGTGTTGGCATAGCAACTAGTTAACACGATGAGATCCCTCTTCACCACTAGTTCGAGCTTTTGGTGTGATGACAATTTAGTAAGAATCTTTGCCTTGAATTTGATATGTAAATGCATCCCATATGTTAATGAGATATTTGCCTTTGACTCTCAGCCAAATAAAAAATGGAAGTCACATGAGTGAGCATTTGTTTTGTAGGCATGAAGCCTAAAGACTTGTTTTCTCCTCTTAGCCTATAAAAATAATGCAGTTCTATGTCAAGTATAAAAACCCTAAATGCAACTAGATTTGCCATAGACAATTGGCAGACCTAACATCATAACCCTTCATAGATGCCTGAATCAACTTAGGTCTGAAGGATTTTGATAAATAATGAGTTCTACCAAAATATTTTGTTAATTATGAGAGTTAGGGTCAATTAATTTGCGGAAGTTGCAATTTGATCTAGAGTTTGATCATAGATCTTACAAAGATGTATCAAACATAGAAATACTTTGCTTTCATATTTGCAACTCAGACAAGAAAACAAGTGAATTATAGTACACTAATGCGACCTAACATACTGGATGCTTCTCAACAATCTTAAAAATATCTATGAAAGAACTTAGCTAGTTTTAGATGACTTTTGGCACCAACACTTACTAGGGCAACTATGCTCCATAGTGAAAACGAAATAATTGAACTCTGACTTATGACGTCCACTTCATATACTAGGAAATGTGACTATGAGTCAACCTAGGGAATAAATCTACCAAAATGCTTCTTACTTTTAGCATATGGTCCTAATAATATACTGTGCTATAATCTTCTACCTCCTCTGAATCAACTTCAAGTTTGCCTAATTCTGGGTTGTTTGTCTTCATGCTATTCTATTGCAACTCTTTCCGTTATTTTTACCATAGCTTATTTGTCTTACTTATATCAGAGGTTATATGAATGTAATGATCATCATCTAAAACCCTAACCATGGCGTGAGTACACTTGCTATAAATATAAACATTATAAGGGTTTTGGTCTTCCTAACGTGCAATTATGCCAATTGTTGGTGAAATAATTTTTCATAAGGAAAATATTAGTGATTTTAACAAATGCTCTGAAGACTAGGCATCCTCATCTTGTGAACCTACGGGGCAGCTCTAATTTCCACACTTTTCACTTGAGTTATGGCAGTTGAAATGTCCAACCTCAAATGTAGTTTCCATTAGGCTAGGGACTCACATAAGTGAATAATACACTAAACATTTGTGTGAAAATTCCTTGTAGGCAGTGCAATGTTAAAGGATTCAACTTTTCTTGGAGAAAAGTAAAGGGGAGATACAAATCACTATAGAGACTTGGCGTTAAGGTTAAACCTGGAATATGCAACTTTAAAAAGTGTAACAAAAATTGCATAGGAGTACTTCCACATCTAATATTTTGAATAATAAAATCACATGTAACCAATAGAAATATTAACAAATAAAAGACTGCAAGGTTTAGTTAATTGTATTCCTCAAAGATACAAAGCTCTTTCGTTGGTTATTCTAAGATTACAATGCTTGAAAATTTGAATGTTCAGAGAAGATAGAAGTATCGAATAGATTCTTTCCATTCTTGGATCTTCGGTGAAGAAGACAAGTATCAAATACATATATACCATTTATGGATCTTCGGTGAAGAATCCACCCCCTATCTAATAAAATTTTCCATTTTTGGATCTTCAGTGAAGAAGACACAAGTATCAAATAAAAATTTCTATTTTTGGAAAGGGTCCGGGAAGATGTAGCAGCAAAAACTTGCAAGTGCCATAACTGTAGTGCCCACTCCTCTTCGACACTTATTATATTTTGATTTCGATTACTGTTGACTATAGACATGGATGTTATTGTATCATCTTGATTCATCATGATGTTAGATGATAGAGATATTCTGATTTTGATGGATTGTGATTCATAGTATGATTGTGTGGATTCTTAGATACATAGAGAGACATGTTATATTTGATGATGATGATGTGTTGTTGATGTATATATTATTGAAATTCGGAATTCTCATCGTGTTGAGTAGGATTTAACATTTGAATTAATCTTGTGATCTTGTTGATATTGATAAAAAGATAGAATTGAGATGTTGTTGGAATTTTAGACAAATAATAACATAGTTTAGTTGATATGATGATTTAGTTATATGAGGATAATTATTGATTTGTGTGCGTATATTTTATCTTTGATGTTTTTTATGCGGTCACGAGGCCGAAGGAGGTATTGTGTGATTTTACAGGTAATTATATCAAAATAATCAAAAGAGGGATTCGAGACCAACCACAACAAAATACTTAGATGGATACAACGATAGGTCACCATGGAAAATTTGTGTAATGTGTTATGTTTGTTTTATTTTGTTAAGGGGTACCCATGGGGGGGATGACCTCCAATTGTGACCATGGGCTTGTGTGTAATTATTTCACTTTTTTATTTTATTTATTGTATAGTATGTGGTTCACTTGTGATGTAATTTATTTAATCACTATTGATCAATGTGTCTTTATTAAGTAATTTAATCATGTTATTAAGTTATTTGGGGATGTGACAAATGGAGTCGTTTATTAGAGTTGTTAGTTTATGTGATTTTGATTGAGTGTAAGTGAATTTGAGTGTTGTACAATATACCGTATCTTAGAATTTTAGATTTGGGCTTAAATGCCATTTTTGGAGGCTTGTAGGACAAACTAAGCTTATCCCACACCTCTTAATTTCAGATACCAACCCTACCTATGGATTGAGGGTCAAAAAATAGACCCTATTATGTGTTTTGTAAGACAAAAAAAGACATTTATTACACTTTTCTCACATGAGTTTTAAAGTTTGTTCTTATGGGGTGTGGGTTTGGATTGTGTGTGTAAGAGACTTGTCATTCCTGTCAACAACCAATTTATTGTGCATTGGGGTTGAGGTTTGACTTGTGATGTGTATTTGAGGATAAGTGATGTGGCATCCTACATGGAACCACCTCACCCTCCTTTTCCTTTTTTTTTTGTATGCAAGTTTAATTGTTTGTTTAGGGGTTACTTCATTTCATTGGTGCTCTTGTATTTTTTGGAGTTGAAGAGTTGTGGAGTGCTTATAGAATTTTTGGAACTTGTTGGAGTTGGATTGAGCTTGGAGTGTGATTCCTTGATTAAGTACTTACCATGGAAAGGTAGGGGCTACACTCTTTTTACTTGTTTGTTTTTATATGTGTGTATTGCATGTATGTGAATGTTTTGTATGCTTATCGGGTTTTTGGGTAGAATGCTTAAGTATGGTGTAGAAGAAGGCTATGAGGATCTTATATGTAGGGAGGCATAAGATTTTATTTCATGTTTTAGGAGGGAGTTGGGTTGGGTGCCCTACCTTGGATAAGAAAATGCTTGCATTTCTTACTTGGTTCTTATGAGTGAGACATAAGAGATTGTATGGAAGCATAAGAGAATGTGGGAGACATACGAGGATTTTGAGGGAGACATAAGAGTTGTGTAGGGGTTTTGAGTTGTGTTTTGATGGGTTTTAAGGTGGGCACCTAATCCCATTAGGAGGCATAAGTGACCTCCTCATAGATCCTTGCTCCATTGGTTTGCATTTCAAACCTTGTGTATTTTAAAAGTTGTATTAATGTGATTGATTTCTTGTGTTGAATGTGTGTTATATGGTTGTGAATTTTTATATTGCGATGTTGAAGCATTGTGTTATTGCTATGAGTTGGATCCATCCTTTATTACATTTTGGTTGGGGCTCGGAGGCCAATGAGAAGGATAGCTTCTTCTCCTCGTTGGATTATTAGTTTGGTGGAGAGTGTTGTCTCTCCCCCATTTTTTGTTGTTGTGATTAAAGGGAAGAAATGGTGAAGCTCTTGTGGAAGACTTGGGACTTGGAGCATTTGTTAGAAAAAAAAAAAATCATTCTTTGTAAATACATTTCTTGTAATTACCACTTAAGGTGAAAGACTAGTAGATTGTATTTGAAATAAAAGTTGCATTGTATATTTTGTTATTAAGTTGTAATATCATATTTGAAGAAAATTCGTTAAGGAATGTGTCTTTCCTTCCTCTTCAAATTAGTTGTATGTACAAAGGAATGAATTGAATGAATATCATGTTTAAAATTTTACTTATAATGAAAAAGAAAAGAGAGTTGCAACTATTAATATTGATCACAAAATGAATTGGGAAGTTGTCATAGCTTTACTTTGATTTGAAACAGTTAAACACTCTCTGGTTTTGATATATGTAAAGTTAAAGTTACCTCTTGATATCTATATTCCTTCAAACATTCATTTTTAGAGCTCTTTGGCCTACACAGTGACCAACACCAGTCAGTCTCAACCGGCGTTGGTGTACTCAGTACCGACATCAATCACCATTTCATATTTACAGTTTCGAAATTTTAACTCCTAACTTAGATTTCAACTTAAATGATATTATGACTTGCTCAGTAAACCCAAATTTATTGTATGATTGTTGGAAATGTCTTTTAGAAAAGTGTAGATCTCAAAATGTAAAAGATATGTGAAAATTTATAAAAATAGACACAATTGACAATGGCCGACGTCTGTGACAGAACCGCCATTGGCATTCTTGTGACCGACATCAATCGCTGTATACTGCATAAATTATAATTTTTCAAACTTGAAAGACATTGTGGTGCTTCTGTTTGAATCAGATGCCTTTAAGATTGCTGGTCTATCATGAATCTGAATAATAAATTGCTCCTGGTACAAATCCAATATCATTTGGATTTAGAATAATAAACTAAAATATACTAATGCCACATGAACCGGTGCTAGTAGTGGAACCGACGTTGGTAGCACAGTGGTTACCACGGTCAATCAAGAGATCACGGTCGGTCACCTGTGCGTGGACTGTTTTTTTTTGAAAACATGTTTCCGACCAAGCCATTAGCTCTTCTGGGTTTAAACTTCACCTAAATGCAGATCCAGCCTATGTGGGTCGTGTATGCTTGTTTGGACCCATACTCCAATTTGCATAAAGGGATTTAAATACATTAAACTTTTGATCTACAAAATGGGTTTTTTCCCCAACAATGAAAACAAAAAAACAGATAACTAATCAACAATAGATCTCAAACCAGATCTATGATATATATTTGCATTGAAATTAAATAACTAAGATGCATGATTAAATCTAAGATTCAACTATTCTAAAGGAGGAGCCATTTGGATGGAATCCCCTTCTTCTTGCACATTGGATCCAAGAAGACTCCTCCATGGGTTTCCCTTGATCTATGGCATCCACTCCTTCACCCTGCAAACCAAAGAGAAACAAATGAATGAGCTTAGGGTAATGAATGTTTAAGAAGACTCCCTTAAGGATGATTAGGGTTTCTATAGGGTAGATCTAATCTTGTGGTCCCTATTGATTTGATCCAAGGGTTAAGAATCAACCCTACAATTGTTAGGTGAGATTATTTAGATTATGGTTGTAAATTTTTAATTAAATCAAATGTATGTGTAAAATGGGTGAATGGGGCCACTTAGGGCTTTAGTGTGTTAATTAAAAAATGTAACCCTTCTAGTAGATTTTAGTGATTAACTTAATGGACACTTATCTAGTGGTGATAATCAAATTGACATTAGATTTGGATTAAAAATAATTAATTAATAATCTAGACTGGATCTTTCCTATGAAATGCAACTTTGCTAGTAGGAATTAATTAAACATATATTAGGCTTTGACACCTTTGCAACTTAAAACAAAAAGAAGGAATTGCCGCAACCTTCCGGATAATTGTTAAGGATTAATGTGGTTTTTTAACGTTGAATTTGTGGGCGTTACAATAACGTTCACTCCGTGGCTCCGTTTTAGGTTCCATTTTTTCTAAAAGTGCATATTTTATCGGGCTCTACGCATTAATGGCAGTATTTTTCTTATTTTCATACAATCAATTATTGCACCTTTTTGGACTAAGCAACCTCTTGCAATCTCCTAAAGGAATCCTGAGTAAATTAGCACAAGTCAAAGAGACCAAATTTTTTAAGGGGTATCCCAAGATTTCCAAGTGGAATTTTTGTGTACACCAGAGTGGAACTTGTGAATCTCTTATGCTTTTAGAACATCATAGGATGTTGGTAACACAATATCAAGTGTACTTGATGGTACATTGAGTAATAGAACAATCTCAATTATCTTTAGCATCATATTTATTGAGAAATTTGGGCTCTAGCTGTAAGGACAAGGTTGTCATCTAGTTGACCCCCTATCCTTCGAGTGCATCAAGATGGAGAGGAAGTTGGTTAGAATCCCAAATTAGTGATGGATTTTGGTTATGAATGTCAATGGTCTTATTTGTTATTGGGTGCAAGTACTGATTGCATGTATACACCTTATCCAAAATCCTATACAACGCATCCAAGGTTTATACATTCATATACTCACTATATAAATCTAATATAACATCATTACAACAAGCTTTATCTAATTAAATGACCACAAACAAAAGTTATACCTTAAAATAAATGACATGAAACATGAACACTAAATATGTTAAGTTGTTATAATAGTGAAACAAAATAGAAGGAATGGTAATAGTCAAAAACATAACCAAAATGGTCAATTCAAAGTTAGTATAAGTCTGCTGTGTAATGTGCACTGTTCAAGACCTAATTCAGATTTGATGAGTATACGGGAGAGAACATTCTTATTTTTCCAACACAACTTAATGATTTTCCTCACTGACATTTAGGTTTTCCTCGATGAGTTCAAACATGCATGTGGCTGCTACTTTTCTCATTATAGGCCTATTAGCTGAGGCTGTAATAGTAGTTATGACTTGCATAGTCTTGCCTGATCTATTCGAATCAACATTCTAACCTTATTTAGTCTAGCTTTGTTCTAGCAATATACATCTCTGTTATTCTACATAGTTAAGTTGCATTTTATTAGAGCATTGGAATTTTGGTGTCATTTTGCATGGTCGTATCATTGATATTTCTTAAGACAATTTACGTGTGTCCATGTAATTGGTCAACTTACTATTTAATCTAAACATGGTTAGAATATATCTATATGAAAATTCTATAGATGAAGGGTTGAGAGTAGGGTGATATTAAAATCCTATAGATACTCTTAAAGGTCGGTAAGTGCATATTTTTTATATTTGTTTTTCAGAAAATCAAAATAGAATCGTATTTGGACGGTTGTGAGAAAATTTCATTTTCATATTGTATGTTATTAAATTATAGAGGAGTGCTTCTGGATATTAAAAACAACTACACAGTTTTATCCAGAGGTATTCCTCTGTACCATATGGCCTGTGGAAATACTATTGCTCTTATTTGTTATTAAATTGTTATTGAGATAATGGACTGAATTGCAGTTACTAAAAAGGGTTTCTGCAACCCCACATCTCTCTTTCTGCCAACAAACACATTCATGTGGGCATGCCCAAAGGAAACATGGAGTAGGACTTTCATATCCACTGAACATGTCAAGGGGAGGTTAAAAGAATTTACCATTTTAATAGTTACCAAAATAAGAAAAATCACTCATCTTCCAAACTATATTAAGGTATATCAACAAAGGGATTTCATGCATTTCAAATTTTGGAGATAATTAACGATTTAGGAAGTCAAATAACAAAAATTTTAGGATAAACAAAACTGGACATAATAGGATAAACGAAATTGGACATACAGTCCAATAGAGCCAGCCATGTGATGAGTGAATAATAAAACAAAAGAGGGGAGAGAGAAGAGGATGAATTAGAAAAAAATACATTAACAATGAAGGAAACAAATACTGAATTTGTATGAATTATTTGCTATTCATACTTACACCTACATATGATGCTTTCTCTCTCACTTAATATTTTTCAAAACTGGTTTTGTATCATTTAATATAGTAGACTATGCAGGATATGATTTCAATACTGATCTGTTAATTTTCCTGGGGGTGTTTTAACGTTGACTAGTTTAAACAAGTAATTGATATTAAGTAGCTCGAGTATCTCATAAAAGTATTTCCAGACATAAAATCCATGTTTTATGGGATATACAGGAAATCCCATATCTATAGACAATATACACTAACCCATAAACTTCACCTAAGAGTATACAACTGATATTACAAACCCTTATTGTAATAGTCATCTTATTTCTAGGCAGACATCTTGTCATGATTATATTAAATTGCTCCAGGAGAATGCGAGTTTACCTACAACTGACGAGAGCTATAACTATACCATGTGCCTTATTAGCTGTGCTTACCAATCTGACCTACACGTGACATGAACATTAAATCCATCTTCATTCATATGGAGTGTAAGTGCAGGCCGATAACTGACTTCCTTCCCTGTAACAGCTTCAAATTTGAAAAAAACGAATAAGAACTGCAGCAACTATCTTCATTTGCTTGTATGCAAACTCCTTGCCAAGACAAATGCGAGGTCCAGCCTCCAAGTAAACAATACATGTCATGTCAGTTTCATGAAATGGAAAGGTGCTTTTTCAAAACATAATTTTCATGCTTAGGTCACTTACTTGAAATGCTGTGAATTTGAAAGGCGATTGAGATTGGAAAATCCCATTCTCAAGCCATCTCTCAGGCCTAAACTCCTTAGCATCGACCCCCCAGAGATACTCCATTCTACCCATAGAGTAGGGGACATAGGTCACCAAATCACCTTTCTTCATTCTATATCCATCTGGAAGGATATCATCAGAATCAACATGCTTGGCATCCTGCAAATTATTTCATCTATTTTCATGTATCAGCTAGCCACAATTTTTAACCTTCCAATTAGATCAATGTAGAGAAAGCAGACTACCTTCTCATCAGCATATGGAATTTAAGAGCATGATAGTTTATCTGTATTTCTTAAGGAGTTCTTTTGCTTTTTTTTTGGCAGGGATGCAACTTATATTACATTAAAGAACATAGAATATACATGAAATGTGCGATGGGTTTACAAGGGGAATCATGTCTTATGGAAGATAGAATGGCCACTATCTGGGTCTTTGCCGCGAGAGACAAAAGAACAGTTGCCATGCAAAAAAAAACCAGAAGTATGGAACAAAAAAGCTTAAAGAAAGATATAAAATTCTCTTACCACAGGAACAGCTGGGTATAAGCGCAAGGTTTCTGATAAAGATGCATGAAGATAGTGCATCTTATCCAATACTGTGTGTGTTAGACACTGGGAAAACATACTTATAGATTCTTGCAGGGACCCACATTCATTTTCCATGACCACATCATGAATTTCTTGAAGAAGCTTTTCTTCAACACCTGGATTCTTGCACAGCAGAAAAAAGAACCAAGATAGAGTACCTGCAGTTGTGTCCCTTCCAGCAATCATGAAATTCAACAATATATCTCGTAGATACTTGTCAGATAACTTTTCTGGCTCCTTTTCACTTAAACCAATGAAGCGAGACAGTATATCTGTTTTTTCCTGTAAACAGTTTCCAAGCCAGTGAAGTGAAAACCAAAGCGGTTATAAGTAATGATGAAAAGAGCTTACTTATTATTTATGCAGAGTTCTCAACAGCCATTATGGTTTATGTGAGTATTTCCTTACGTTGCTGTTTTGAGCAGAAATCTCTTGCCTTCTACTTTGAATGATCTTGTAGACAAAATCATCCACAGTTTTGATGCTCTCCTTCATGATGGCCTCCGACCCAATATTGAAATATCTTTTGAATTTCCAAAAAATGTCAAGATAACGCCATAAAACTATACTACTTGCAGTATCAAAAGCCCTTGTGAAAGAAGCTTCCGGCCCAGAGTTCGACTTTGATAAGCTGTTCATCTCTAACCCAAAACCGACTTTGCAAATTGAATCCATTGTTGATCTCAGGAAGAGATCCTAATTGACAATCATTCACCAAATTATATGGTTACTATCAGCTGCAAATATGAGTGACACTAATGATTTCTAAATAAATTGATTCGTAGTGCTATCTCCCCTGTTATTGCTTATAGTATACATATGTTACTAGAGAATAGAAAAGTCTACACCACAAATTTGAGAAAACTTGTGGGTATCCGGTGTTGGTTGAATTCTGATGAAAATTGGTATATAAATTAGAAAAGACACAAAATTATTCTGACCCCTAAAATTACAGCAGTGCATGATTGGAAATAAAACATTCACAATGTTAACATGGTATAGTGTAAGAGCGGGGTCTCATGGAGAGGGCTACTACTACAAAATTGAAGTTGCAGGAAGTCGTATATAACATTATTCATTAAAAAATGTAAAGATTCAAATTCATCCCCAAAGGCCAAAACAATCAGAACAGCTACTGTTTATGAATCATTCTTCATTAGGAAAAGCAAATTTTGGAATCTTCCCAAAATTTATCTGCTGCTACTGCTTATGAAGAATATTTTCATCAGAGGCTACTGGAGAGGGGGGATCTGAAAGTTTGCAAACCTGCCTAAGAGTTTTATGACTACATGAGAAGAGTGAAGAATATTTTCAATGGGAAACAAATGAATAAATGGCAGCTAATCCTCTTAAAATGTGTAGTAGAGATGAAATATCATATCGATAGGACCATTTGATTACGAAAAGATCGTATACTTAGGGAAAACCCTTTACAAGAATGTCCTCAGAATTTCCTACTAAGAAAATTTAGGGAAACCCCCGCAGTGGGATCACTGTTTGAAAATATAATTCTCCATTAACTGATGAGGGGAATCTAGCAACTGGTTTGCATAGAAGACAATCAATCCAAACTTAATCTAAAAAAAAATGAAATACAAAAGAAGACTTTTATAAATAGACTACATAGTGAAGAAACGGAAATGGGTACAACTACGGTCCAAAATGTGGAAACGTCAATTATTCAAAAACTCTTCGATACAAAGAAATCGAAGGGCCCTTGGTTCAATGGTGAAGTTGTTTGGCTTTGATATAGCCCACCAGGGATCAAGTCTTGCTAAGTGCAAGCCCTGGAGATACTGACCCGTAGTGTCAAATGGTTAAGGCCAGGATCATGCCTTGGGTGGCTTTGATGGCGTGGATGCCCCTTACTCATAGCTGCTTAGGCTGAAGGTTATCACTAGTTTAGCTGTACGCTTACTCATAATTGCAAATCCGCTATATACTTCCTCTGAAGTATGTGCAGAGATGCCGACAATCTATGTAATTTAAAATATTTGTATTCATGAAAGTTCAAAACATTCAACATGCTTAAATTTTTATATATACATGATTATTATCTAGATTCTAAAATATATTATCTAGATTTTCTTCAAAATCAGCAAGAATAGAGTTAGGCTTTTTGATTTTTTGTTGTTTCTAGTGTGTATTTTTTGTTTTTTTGCATTTTTAAAATGCATGTAGTGCTTGAAATGAGACGGAAACATGTCGTACCCTGCTCTGTCTGCCATTTTAGATAAGTTTGAAGTTTCTCACATGTTCCAATACCCATGTCCTGATATGTATGTACGGGGATATGAGGTCCTCAGGGCAGAGCTGAATTAAAGGTTTGGAGCGCCCGAGGCAGAAAATGAAGTGAACACCCTTCTTAAAATTTTAGTTAATAGTTTTTCCCATCAAATAAATAAATAAAATTTACGTACATTATCATTTTTTAGAATTTTTATAACGATCATAATACATTATTAATCTAGAGAAATTGGTATACAAAAGGATTAAAAATATCATATAAAATTATCAAATAAGGACAAGCAATAATCCATGGATGGAGAGAATTAATCACACGAGGTGCTTATAATACTGAAAATATAATTTTGTATACAAGTTTGTTTACTTGTCTTATTTACCAATATCAATTATGTGATTGGACTTAAAACTAAACAAACCACCATTTTTTGCAAAAAAAAAAGAAAATTTCGTGGCTCCCATCATTTTGTGAAGAGTGGTGTCTAGACCAAGCCTACTAATTCTTCCTTAAAAAAGTGATATTTCCCCTAAAACATTAGGAATAGAGAATTAAATAATTAATTCCTTCACTTATACTTGCCTCTACTAGCTACACCATAATTAAAATGAGCTTAAAAACATGCGTATTTATTTTTACTTATAAATTTATTTTAGTAGATGTTTATATGTATGCATGAAATTTATATTACTTTATAATAATATCAATAAAAGGGTCAATGAATAGTGACTTTAGGTTAAAAAAAACTATTGATATTAAGTATTAATAATAGCCAAAAAAATAATGAAAATTTTAAGATTTAGACGCCCCTTTAATGTTGGCGCCCTAGGCAGTTACCTAGTCTACCTAGGCCTTAATCCCCCCTTGCCTCGAGAGCAGTAACACAGCAGATAGATAAACCATTAGAAGAAATCAAAATGCGAGATTGACCTAGAAAAAACCAAAGGATAATTGCAATCACAATACATTCCACACCCAAAAAACAACTGAACGAATTCTTTCTTACCTGCATCTCAACTGTTTGCTTTGTTCTACATGCTTCTAACAAAATTTTGGAAAGCTCATCTGCACTTTTACGAAAAGTAACACTACTAAAATTTTTCAATACTTTGGTGGAGAATTCAAAACTTGCTAATTTTCTCTGCTGCTTCCATTTCTCTCCATCAACAGTGAAAATGCCATCCCCAAGAAGATCTTCCATAATTTCATGGTTGATATTTTCCTGCAAATGGAAAATTCAAGAATCAATACAATCCCATGAGCTATATATGAAAGGAGGCACTTACCATGATGAGACCCATGTTTTAATCTAGTGGTCATATTGCAAGCCAAAAGAGAACATCAAATCTGAGCTCTAAGTACTTTGTGCTCGCTAAGATGAAGTCTGGTTACTATGTAATCACTACCCATAAGCTATGAACTTGCTATGACCAACTCTGGTTACTAAATAGTTCTGACCCATAAGCACGAAAGGGCCACTTCTGTGAATTCCAATTTAATGGACATGCCAGCAGCTAAAACCGAAGATTAACCGTGATCTGGTTACTCTGTAAACAACCATAAGTTATGTACTCACTAAGATGAACTTTCTTTACCATGTAATCACTCCAGATAAGTTATATATGGAAGGGACATTTTCTATGAGGAGATTCAAGTTCTGATCTAGTGAACATGTTGCCCACCAAGACACAATAATAAATATCAACTCTGATTACTATATACATGCTATGATAAACTGATTACCAAGTAATCACTATTCTTGTAATCTGAAAAGTTTTTCAGAAACTAGGGGAAAGGGTAAGAGGGAAAAACAAAAAACAGAAAGTTTTGCTTGCATTCACCTGTACAGATTATATGAGCTAATTGTCCCCAGGCTTCAAATCAAACAACATTCGTCAGAGGAAATTGGGTGTAATATAGGAATTAAACTAAGTTGTCATCTATCTCATACTCTTTTCAGAATATACACAAATAAAGATTAAAAAATACCCAGAAGAGGCAAGATGGGTAGATATTAATCTTTGCAATTGAACCATTGTATTATTATCATAGGCTGAGAATATCATCCTACTTGCATGACATTATACAGATTTAGAAAAACAATTAAGACTTTCGAACATTCTGCAACTGGTCTGGTCTTGGCTGTAAATGTAAATAAACCCAAAATCATGATAGCCGAATCCAAAAACAATATGCCTAATAATGTTATCTAATGACCACCTGCGATCAAGAGTGGTCTACAAAAATTCTAAATGTTAATAAACACAAATTCATGAGATAAATCTTAAAAAACAGCTCACCATATAATTTCCTTCAAAAACCACACCCTGTAAAGAGCCCTTCAAACATTATGCAAAGATCTGGTCTAAAAGTAAAAGTTAATACCAAAATCATGATAGTCAGTTTTTATGAACCCACTTACCCTATAACTTCTTTTAATAACCGTCTGCTGTTAAAGGTGCAGTCCTATGAAGGGATTTATGCTGCAAACTATATATGCAGCTACAAGTCCCATGAAGTACTTTCCAGTTGTTACAGGAAAAAAATGAATGTTTCCTTGTAAAACAGGAGCCTTGAATTATCTGTTCACTAATTTTTAGAAGTTATTTTCCTGTTCATATAACACCCTAGCATGTAAACTCTGCATTCTAGTTATTTCTTTGATTCTGTATTCTTATAATTTCTCACCTAAATTTTCTCAATTATATTTTTCAAAAAAAAAATTATGTGACCATATATATAGAAAAAATACCGACCTGGAGATTCAAACGGTTGAGGCCAGGATCGTGCCCTGGGTGACTTTGACGGCGTGGACGCCCCTTACTCGTAGCTGCTTAGGCTGAGGTGATCACTAATTTAGTTGCACGCTTACTCGTAATTGTAATCCGCTATATACTTCCTCTGAAGTATGTACAGAGATGCCGACAATCTATGTAATCTAGTGTCCAATGAACGCACTCATAAAAAAAAAAGTTCCCAAATTTTATCAACACCCACTGAATTTTTTTAAGAAATACCCCCTCCATAGAACCAAAGTCTAAGAGTCCTTTCAATATTCTAAAAGAGGACTGATCTAATCATAAATGTTGACAAAACCAACATTATAATAGCTAAATCTAGAAAACACTTTACCTTAAATTGAACAGCTTACCTTATAATTTCCTTCAAATAACCAACTCCTATTTACAGATCTTCAAAAAAACCAAAAAAAAACTTACCTTATAATTTCCTTTCATACTCACCACTTCTAAACATGATAAAACCAAAATCTAGAAAGCCAAGTTACCCTGTAATTTCCTTGACTAGCCACCCATCGTTCCTACAGTTACTTGAAACTCAATTTTTTTATCATAAACTGAACTCTAATCTCAGTGTTTAAAAAAGAATTTATGCAAAAATGAAAGACCTAGAAAGAAACTGTAAATGAGTAATATTCTTCTGAAGTCATCTGTGACGAAATTATATATGAAAACTGTAAATGTGTTGTACTCTGGAACTGTAAGACATACCCTGCCATAATTTGTAAAATTGGTTTTGAGGATATGCTCCACATTTGCGGGGTCAGTAGTCAAAACATAGCTGCGAGTTGGATAAACCAATCTGTATGTTTTGTAGCGGTAGTGATGATCAGTGTGGAAGTCATGGATCCTCTTAAAATTGAGAGCATAACCCACCATTGTAGCAGCCACAGGTGGGTATGAATGACCACTCCATTTGCTTCTGAAAGCATTCAACAGAAAAAACAGAGAAACAGCTGCAACAGGCAGTATCACCATTGCTGCTTCATATGTGCTCAACACCATTGTAGCTAATTGGTAGGGGAAGGTGACCAGATTAGTTGAGACCCTTAATTTGAGGTCCTTATATGACAATTATATAGTTATAACTTCCAGCTATAACAACTTAAATGCTGTTGTAGGTGCCAACAACTATAGTAAATGAGTTCATATTTTACTTTTTCGCTCTCATTTTTTAGTATTGTCGATATTCTATTTATTTTTGCGAGTTTTGACTTCGTAAAATGTTGGAATGCCCATCATGAAATGCAATGTTGACGACTATCCCCACCTTGTTATGACTTTCAACATATAAGGTGAGGGTTTTTGAATCTCTAATGAGCTTATGATCCATTCCCTATTTTGAATGTCATTGTTTATCAATGTTTCATATTCTCTTATTAAAATAACACATTTTTTATTTAGGTCGTATATATTCATATATGGTTATGAATATAGGCCCGATGAACATTTAAAAATCTTCACCTTATATTTTTGTTGTTCATCCTTTAATGCTTGGCATTACAAGAATGTATTAATAAACAACGAATATGAAATTTAAAACGAAAAATTTCCACGATAACATATTTCACAAAAAAATGTAAAGTGTTAGGAGATCAAATTTCATTAGTTTTGATGTGTTACAAAACACGATGAGATATTGTGCCTTGTTGTGGTGAAACATGGCGGTGAGATGTATAATAAGGTGTCGAGAAACGACATTGCATCTACAATCCATAGTCCAAGTGTTTTGTAGAGTCGAAACGTAACAAGCATTAACATTTAAAACAATCGTCAACATTTTAAACATGAAACACTAACAAGCATGCACATTTGAAATAGGAAACCCTTACAAGCACCAATGCTTAAACACAGAATGCCTATCTGTGGATGCAATGTCGACGACTATCACTACCCTAGTTTCAACATATAAAGTGAAGGTTTTTAAATCTTCATCGAGTTTATGATCTATTTCTTGTTTTAAATCTTGTTGTTTATCAGGGTTTTCTATTTTACTGCTAAAATAACAATATTTTCTATTTGGGTCATATATGCTCGTATCCATCTTATTTCCATCTGGGTCATATATTTTGTATCCAGCTATAAATTTACATATGAGTACGCAAGACATAAATCTAGATAAGGTTATTTTAGTAAAAAAAGTATAGACCTCAATTCTAACATTTTATTTTAATCTTGAACTCTATCCCAGAATAAATATAAATTACAACTTAAGAATATATAAAAACAAACTTGTATTTGTAGTTGTTATAAACATTGAAGTGTGCATGTTTTACTAAGCAAGACTGGAAAATAAATCAATGGAGTATCCATTGAAAAGTGTAAATTGTGTTATCTTCCACTTGTACTACCTTAAATACAGTGGTAATTGTCAATGGCCATAGTAAATGAGCCCATAATTTTACTTTTCTCCCCCATTTTATAGCATTTGCGATTACTTATTTATTTTTATGAGCTTAGACTCTATAAAATGTTTGGCGTTTATGAGCAATGAAGACAAAGGAGAGAACATCTCAGTTGGGTTTTCTTCTATGTAAATGCCACAATAAGGTAAAATATGATCTCATTGTTTTTCAACACATCAAATTTGATGAAATTTACTCTCCCTTGCAAGGCGCAATGTGATTCAACCCTAATTAAATAAGGGGGTGTTGGTTTAATGTGTTCTTATTTATTTAAGGGTTAATTATTAATAAAATATCAATGTGTAGGTCAAAATATACTATTATTAGTAATTTGTAAGATACAGTATGGAAATGATTGTTAAAACATGGGAAAGAGTGCACTTAGTTTATTATAGATGTAAGACATTGAGTTGGTAGTGTTGTGTGACTATACAAGCTAGAAATGATATGAAATTACTTTGTTTCTAAAATTGGAGTGCAAAATTGAGCAATGACAATACCATTTAGGATGTATGGAAGTCTTAGACGGTTAAGTACCTATCAAGTGGTTATGTATGGTGATGTGTTGATGCTCTATAACTTTCCATGTCCTTGTGACTAATTATGTTGTGCTTTGCTCTGAAACCCTAGACGTGACATGTGTGAAGCCCTCTATGTGATGCGAAATAGTGTCAATCCCTAACCATAGGTAAAAGACCTTACAAAAAGGTTAGTGGTTGCGTTAAAGTGCAATGTGTATGCTACCTACATTGGCAATACTTTAAAGAGGCCTCAAATCGCACATAGTTCTCCACCTAACATGTGATATCTATATGAATGCAACTAGCTTTGGTAACTTGACCACTTGGCAAGGATGACAAAGGTTTGACATGCTTAGCTTGACTTGATTTTGAAGATCTCCAGATTGAGAACCGTGATTCATGAATCTAGTTGGGAGTGCTTTAGACTTGTGTGGGGGTTGTTCCTAGATTGTGTTGTTGCTTTAAATGGATTTAGAAGAGCTTGGACTACTTTTGCAAGTATGCTCTTGAAAGTGTTAAGTGAGGTAAATAGGTGAGTTAGACTTGTTTATGTAGGCATTCATAGGTAAAGTATCATATTAAGGTTGACCTATAAGATATGAACCGACACATAAAAGATATCAAATTGAAAAAATGGTCATTGGGTGGTTGGGGATGAAAATGTAATCCTCGAACCAAACCGTTGGACTATTTGGGCCTAAACAAATGGTCATGGATAGGTAGTTTGTAGGATTATGCAAAATTATGGGAATGGTGGATGGGAGGAATACATTGATGTAATTAGTTATGTGAACGATTGAGCAATGTGAATAGAGAATAAAGTCATGCAAGAAAGATAATAATAGGTCATATAATCTTGGAATGTGTGCACAAGTTATGATTTAAGGATAAAGCAAAAGTTTTCATTGTCAAATTTAGGTGTCTACATTTCCCCCCCTATAAGTATGAAATGGAAATTACATGCTTAAACAAAATTAAATCTAAGTGTGTACGCACACTTTGTCTATTATTCAAGTTGTTGATTCCACTTACATGTTGGCATGCTCCATGATGAAACCTGTAATATAGAGTATAGTGAATGTCCATAAAAAGAATTTAACTTTAACTCAACTTTGAAAATATATTTGTAACTTTAAAATTAATTTTGTAACTGATAAAGTGAAAGATATAAAAGCATGGAAGGAATGCACTTGTTTGATTTTTTGAAGGCGAAGCTCCCAAATTTTGTTGTACTTGGAGATGCAGATTGGAACTAAGATGTTAAAAGATTGGGGGTATTAGTTCCTAATTTTGCTAAAGGAGATGTCGGATCCAAAAGGAGTCTAGTGTTGCTTGAATCAACACCAAAAGAAGTGTTGTGGGAATTTCTAATCAACCAAAGAAAGAGGAACGATGTAATAGGATGTTTATCCATTCCAAAGAACCTCCCAAAGAGAGTGGGAAGAATATTGTCATAGGGATTTCTAGTCACCCCAAAATTCTCTTATATGATGGGCTAAGTTGGACCCTCGTTGGTGGTCTCAAATGTTGGGGATCAAACATAGGCCTACACACAAGATGTGGATACCAAATATGCTCAAGGAGTGCAAAATTCATACTTTTAGAGGATAATAGCCCTAACCCTAAGATATTTATAGGTTTCTAAGGCCTATACTTAAGATAAAGAGATGTATCTTACTAGGATTCAAAATAAGATAAGTCAAGAGTTGGATAAAACCAAGGGGTGTAACATAACAAGATAAATCGATAGATCAAATTAAACATACATCTATCCTAATCTATAACAATGAATGATAACCATCCAAACAACAATAAACAAGAAACAAAGGACAAGGAAGGGTTAGAGATACTTACCGATGGTGTGACCAATGATGCGTGATCCTTCCCAAAGACAACAACACTAATAGAGAATCACTATCGGTGGAGAAGGGGAAATCTCAAAAATAAGACCTCCAGTCTTAGTTCACTATGGCAACCCAAATGCAAAAGGGAAAACTCCAAAACCTCAATTCTAATAACCAGGTGCAAAAATATGCACAAATATCCAATGTGTGAGTAGTAGTGAAGTGCTTTGAATGATGAAAGAGCGATGATAAAAAAAAATGACCAAGCATATATACCCAATGTGGGAAATGAAATTGACCATGAAAAAAATAAAACCCAACACAATCACCCATGGTTGAGTGTGTCATCCTTGAGGGAATCCTTAGGTTAAATGGTGGAAAACAAAGGATGGTGAAAACTAGTTAAATAATGAAGGAATGATGACCAACAACAATTATAAGAGTGAGAATCAATGTAGGGAAGTGAATAAAATGAGATAAGTGGTTATAATCGGTACAATATGTGAACAAGAGATGGAATAAAGTGAGGATAAGGTAACTATGGCATAATAAATACATCTCTCAAATGTTGTGGTCTAGCCCATATGATCAAGACCAATCACAACCCAATCTCAGTAGGCCCCTCAAGGCACCCACTTAGGAGGAAGATGCATCAACAATCCCTACAAAAAAGAAAATGTTAGCAATCGTAAAAAATGAGGTGTATACATATGCCCCAACCAAAGAGAAGTGCATGTCACAATAGGGAGACATGCGATGGTCTTCAGAAAAAGACTTATGTAACTCTTGAAATCAAAATTAAATGCTAGAAATGAAGTAATAATGAAGTGTGTGAAAGAAGTAATGAAATCCACTAAATGAAATATACCTACCTCATTCTTACCTTCCCGTGTTTCTAAAATTACCTAGGGCATAATGGCTACTTGTAACCCTAAAGAGAGAAGATTGAAAAAAAACACTAGAAAAGTAAAATAATACATAAATCAGCTAGCTAGGAGGCCATGTGAAGTATAGAGTGCAGTGAGTGTTAAGGATGATAGCTTGGGGGAAAATATCAATGCTAAAGAGCACAACAAACCGATGGGTAATTACTATAAGAATGATAAAGTGAGATAAAAGGTGTTAACTAGGGTGTAATGACATAGAGATAGCGGGCCTGTAGGTAAAGGTAAATAAATTACCAAAGTATCCAAGATGGGTGACAATGGTTGCAAAGACCCAAGTGGGATGAACATAAAGTAAAATAATAGGATAATGAAGTGGTTAATTTAAAAAGATTTTTAGAAAGTAGAGATTGTGAAATGAACAACTATTTACATGTGGTTAAGTGGGAAGATCAAGCATACAATTTCATGAGAAAGTGGGTGTTTTTGGGTTCTTAAAAAATATGGCCTTCACTGGTTTGCAGACGATATGCACTTGGACTAATAATGTCTTTAATGAGACAGGGAACCCACCAATTTTGGGTGTATTTTCCTTCTTTTTCGTGTGTATAATCTAATTTCAAGATCACCTATGTCAAATGTCCTAGGATTGAAAGTTTGTTGTCTTGTTTAACAACACATTCTCTGTATTTGTGGTAATGGTGAGTAGCTTTAGAGAATTTTCATCGAGTAGATGAAGAGCATGTAGACAAGCCTTGTGGATTTCCTCATATGGATCATCTCATGGAGAGAGATGCAAAGGGAAGGTACTTCCATGTTGACTGAAAGAATTTATTCAACACCATACAAAAATGATAATGGGGTTGCCTTGGTAGCCATACAAATATTGGTATGATAATACCAAAGTGCAGTATAAAAACTTTAAATGCTAGTTAGAACATGATTCATGAATTTTTTTTTGGAGAGTTTTGTTAAGGATTTTATTGGATGATTTAGCTTGTTCATTACATTATGGATGATAAGGAGTTGAGAACTTGTGCTTGATTTTTAATCTAGTGTAAAGTTTCTCATTTCTTTGAATTTGAAATTCCCACCATTTTCAAAGATGATTGTAAGAGGAATTCAAAAGTGGAAAATGATTTTGTTAAGGATAAAATTAGAAGTGGTAAGGCTGGTCATATTGGTGAGAGGAATAGCTTTGACCCACTTGGTGAAGTATTTCATGGCAGTAATGATAAATTATGGTCATATTGAGAGTAAGGGAGTTTAACGATGCAATCTTTTTCCCACATATTGAAGGGTCAAGAAGCCTTGAGTGCTTGGAGCTCAGCTAGTGGAAAGTGAATTAAGTCATCATGATGTGGGCATGGTTTACATGTCTTAGTGAAGGCATGTGTGTTAGGTTCTAAAGTATGTGAATAATAACCTATGCATAGACATTTGTCGGATACGATGTGGTCACCACAATGTCCACCTCAAGTTCCCCCATGTGCTTCCTCAAGGAGAATGCATAGACATTTTTCGGATACAATGTGATCACCATAATGTCCACCTCAAGTTCCCCCATGTGCTTCCTCAAAAAAATATTGGAGTAGGGTGCCTTAAAAGTTGTGATAATAAAGAATGTCATTGTGTGTTAATGATATTTCATATGTAAGTGCATTTATGATGATCAACATCTAAAGGGTAGGTTTGATGTTGGGGGAATTGGATGATGTTTGTATACCATGAAGAACTACGGGTAGTAAAGATAACACACATATGGTAGATACGTGCATAATCAAGAGAAGGTTGTGTGGAAGGTGTTTTACGGATATGGATCATGTATTGAGCTTTTGGAAGATCCATGTTAGGTTGAAATTGAGTAGTAAATAAGGGTAAGGAATCAACTTATGAATTACGTTCTCAAGTGACATATTTGATGGTGAAAGAGGAAAATTATTTTTCTAAATCTTGTATTATTTCATGATATACCTCAAGGTTGTTGCTTCTACATTGATAGGCACCATAAACCTATTGATAGAGAAGTTGGGACTCTCCCATGGCCTAAAGGTATGTGATATTGAAAGTAAGAGAGGCTTTCATGCTAGGAATAAGGATTCGTATTTAGCTATGTTGTTGGTTACATCAAATTCAAGTCCAAAAGAGAATGGAAGTGTGTTTCTTATGGGTACCTGTAACCTACAAGACAAACCCTAGATACCTACACAAGCACACAAACACATCAAATTAGAATAAAAAATGTGTGATACATACCATAGCGGTCACCTGATGAACTTATGATTACATTCCAAACTCCATGTAGTTCCCCTTAGGTTTCCCTCATGCCAATGATGCCAAGATAGCGGGCTTGTGGCTAGATAAGATGTAAATGTGTGATATGGAATTGATCATTTCCCCTTCCTATACAGTGTATGCAACACAAAAATGCAGTCCCTTTTATGGTAGTGATAATATGTAGATGAGATTGCCCTTTAGAATTGCCATCCATAATAATAGAGTGTATGTTGTGTGTATATATATATATATATATATATATATATATATATATATATATATATATATATATATGGATCTCTTGTTT
Source organism: Taxus chinensis (assembly GCA_019776745.2). NCBI lineage: Eukaryota > Viridiplantae > Streptophyta > Pinopsida > Cupressales > Taxaceae > Taxus > Taxus chinensis. The sequence goes on along the minus strand of CM034153.1, from coordinate 181,212,378 downwards.
TAATTTCGATACTAGTGACCCAAAAGGTAGACCATGAGCTTGAGATAAGGACAAGAAAACTAAAAAGGATGACCAAAAATGTCAAAATAAGTAAAAAGAGTAAACAAGACAAAAGTGCTCAAAATGAAGATAGGCGCTTGGGCGCTAGCATCTAGGGTGGGCATTAATGTCTTGGACTATGACGAAAGATGTGAAGAATACAGACAGACAAAGATCTATGTGACTTGACTAGATATGGGAATAGAAATGACAAATGTGAGAGAGAAAAACAATATAAACGATCAAAACAAGTGGATGGACAAAGGATTGTGTGACCAGTGAATACTTTTCTTACTTAATATCTATGTATATAACAACATATGTGATGACATAGTAACATAGTAGTATGTGCGTGATTTTGTGTCTACATTTCCCCCCCCCCCCCTTTATGCTATTTGAATGAAATTCAAGTAGTGTAAAGGAAGTAAGGAACATACTTGTATAGAGTTAGGAGAAACCATGTTACAAGGTGCATGTATAATGTAGAACTCTTAGTGTGGTGAACCATAGATCATCGTTTTGACCCACGTGGTGTAAGTGGAGATAGAGAACCATCATAAGGAGCACTTGGAGAGATAATTGACATGGTTTAGAGACTTTGGAGATTTTGAATTGTTGTAAAAGGATATTGAAGGGGTAGGGAGTGATCAAATCATGACCTAATTTTGTTTGTAAATGGGAGGATTTGGGCATCCCGCCAGCAAAGGAAGAGTGTTGGGGAGAGAGGTCTAGTTTTAATCTCCATCCATGACTACATCCCCAAAAGGTCTAATTGTTGCAGACAGATAGAGACCAAACTTAGTTTTGATTTATTTCCACTTGAAAAAGTGTTTGTTTCGATTGAAAAACCCATATAGGATCAGTATATGAAAGGTAATGACGTCTCATTTCCCCCACTCCTATAGTAAATGGTGTTCTGATTTTGAATAGTCCTAGATGGATTCCAAGTTAGTTCATTTGGAAGCGATAGTAATGCAGTGAAGCTCCCAAGTTAGGTCATCTAGGAGATATAGTAAGTGTGCTTATTATATTGATTGATTGATTTGATTTGAATGATAACAAAGTGCTTTGAGATTGTGTACTTAGTAAATTACTCACTGAGAGGTGTTCATGCTTTTTCCCCTAAGTTAGGTCATTTGGGGGAATAGATTTGAAATAGTAGAAAGTATTGATTGTAATATAGAATGATTGCACCTTTGTTCGAATGAGATCATAGCAAGTTGTAATAGTAATATGATAGGAGTGTCAATTGAATGTATTGTAACATAAGAGGGAGTATAGGATGATCTCGATTGTATTCCACCCTTTTCAGTGAAAGGGTGAAGGGTGGAGAAATGAGCACTAAGCCGAAAGTAAGACGCATATGATGATGTAATAGTAAATTTGAAATAACATTGGATAATATAGTTGTAATGTGATTATATATTGAATAGTAAGTGTGCCAAATGTGATTAAGAGATGTTGAAATTTGTATGGTATGGTGCTAGAGGAAAATATGATCCGTATGGCACAAATGGAGAGATAAACAAAGTTATGAGGCTCAAGATATGAGTGAAATTGTGAAACGTATATTAGTTGTAAAGATGATTGTAAATAGTAATTATAGTATATGAAAAAATGGAATTACTATATATAGTAATAGTGAAAAGTGAATAGTATTTATTTTCCCTGAGATTGGTTGAAATTTGGAGCTCTGAGCTATGAGGATGCCACATGTTAGAGCATCGAGTTTGACTAGATTTGAGAGAGTAACAATGGTCGTAGCTTCGTAGATGACTGATGAATTGGTAATTGTGATCATTTTTGAATTTTTTTATCAAATTTGTTTGTTATTGTCAATTTTAGGAAAATTTGCTTTTTTGTATTTTTCGGCATTTTTGACCTAGGCAGAAGTGGCTAGGTTTTTTTTGTCCCTAGGGACACTAGTTCCTAGTTGTAAGCACTAGTGACTTGTGTCTGGGCACCCGTGACCTGCTCCTGGGCACTGATTTTCTAGAGTAGGATTTTGGCACTGTATTGTGAACTATTGATATTCTAATCGGTTTGATGTTATAATAAGTGAATTTTACAATATGTATAGTGTACTAATGGAAGAATGTTGTTGTTTTTTATGTTGTTTAGAGGGATATACACTCAAGAGAGATTTGGGCTGATTTAACAAATATTGAAAAATAAATGTTAAATCTTAATTAAGTCACAACGCAATGGTATAACAATATAGTATAGATTTGACCTAAGCAATAAGCAATTTACATTTGAAACCCTGAGTGCAAGAGAAAGGATAAAGTGCTTATCTAATTTTGTAATTAAACCTGGACTAAGTTGAACTGGAAAACTAATGAAACAGGAGGGTAGATTGTCACAACCGATCCCAGAAAATTATGCGCGTGTCAAAAATGTTGGGAATAGGGCGCATGGACTGGGTCAGGGGCACTTGGGGTGATGTATACCTCCTTTGGGTTCCTTTGATTGCTCAGAACCTCAGAAACTCAATTTTGCATGGTCGTGAGATGTTCATTGGATGTCGATGTTAATCACATGTAACTCACTGGAAGATCATTGAGCTTACCTGAAACTTGCAAAGAGAATGAACACTTGCAAAACCCAAAAACACATTAAATATTAAAAAGAAAAATATGCAAATGGGGAGTTAGAATGACCCTGGTGGTCACTCAACTAAGTGAACTTATGATCCAAGTGTTACACTACATTTCAAACTCCATGTAGTTTTGTGTGTGTGTGTGAAATCTTTCCCTAGGTGGCTCTTATGCAAGTTGTACTTGATAGCGAGCAATATCTAGATGTAAAAAATACAAGTAGATGTGTGCATGAAAAATGAACTTCCCCTCCTATAAAGTGTATACAGAAGAATGTAGTCCTTTGTCCATTAAATGGATGCTAGATAGATCCTTTGATGCTCTTAAGATGCCTTTGGATGCAACCTTAGGTGATAGTAGTAGATGCTTAGAGCTTGGTCCTTTATTATGATCACATATCTTTGTATTTATATGATTCACCTTGTCTTGAATTTCTATAATTAAATACTAAAGGCTTGAACCACTAAGAAAACAAGATTCCCAACAGCTAGAAAAGACCCAAAATATGCAAGCAAGATACAAAGTGGTCGGTAGAGCCCAGAAGGGATGAGGGAAGCTAGGTGCTAGCATCCTGGCTAGGAACTGGTGTCTAGAATCAGAAAAGATGAAGTATCAAAGGTCATACTAGGCAATAGGGTGTGTAAGACCAAGAAGGAAAACATAAAGAAAGCAAAGAGGCCAAAGACAATGATCAATTAATACTTTTATTGCTTAGGAATCATATGAATAGTGGTATGCAACTCAGGACCTAGAAATATACCCAAAGTGCTGTGATTTAGCGTCTACATTTTCCCCCACTTTATGTTGCTAAGTGAATGCTTGATAACATAAATTAGATAAGATATGCATACCTAATAACCATATAGATCGATGGTGAAAAGTGTGCCAATGAGACAATAAAAAGTGTGGAGTGAATAAAAATAAAGCATGTGGAAGGTAGAGAAGAAGGAAGTGACCCTAGGTGTAAAAAGTGTATGTGTATATGTCACATTGTACCTGGTGTCTATGTCACTTGACGCTTGATGATGTGACTATTGCTTCCCATAAGGAGGGACCTAAAAAAGAGAAGAGCAAAAGAGTAGTCAAAGTTGCGTATATGAGAAATTCAATCCAAATGGGTAAAAAGTGTGTAAAAAGTATATAAAAAATGTGAAAAGGAACATGTGCACCTGATCTGTGATGAGTGAGAAGAGATAGAAGAGGATCCTAAAAATATTGTATAAGAATTATTTTTTGGGAAATCTTATGCCAATATCGAGTTTTTCTGGAGGATCTCATGTCAATTGTGTTAGGTATGAGTTTTTTTGGGTGATCTCACACCATAACAGAAGGGTGTAGGGAGAAAGGTCTAGTGTTATTCCCCATCCTTTAACTGACTTCCTGACAATTTATACACCATTGCAGATGGTGTGATATTAAGTTCGATCCAATCTGTAATCCAGTTTCGATCCAACGTGCAAGTAGAAAAAAGGGAGATGGAATGCATGCATGCCGACTGCTGGAGGATTGTGCCTGTATCTGATGAAAGCTGCTGTGTAAACTGCTGAAAAATGTGTACTAATATGAGAAAAATGTTGTAACTGCCCCCTAGTCATAAGCTTCCTAGGAAGGGTCATGAAGTGGTCATGCGCTAGTGTCTGTGTAAAAGCATTGGTATTTGTGTTGTGCTAAAGACCCAAGTCAGATTCTGGGCCAGTTGCTGAGACCATATGAATGGGGTGACTTTGTTCACCCAATGTATGGTCCCCCTTGTAATTGGGGTGCATGCGACGTTGTATAGGAGTGAATGTTTCCCAAAAGAGAGGACCAAACGCTTGATTAGGGTGAAACTGTGAGCCTTGCTAGGGGGAATGTGGTCCAAAGTGCTTGGACTAAAAACCTAAGGCACATGCAAACTAATACCTGGCTATGGGGAGGGAATGTGCTTAGTAGAAAACAAGACAAATACGCATATCAGAAGACAATGTGTAAGAAAGAAAACAAGTAGACAGTGTAGTGCAAGCAATAGTGTAGACAATGTAGACAAGCATATAATGCAGACAAAGTGTAGATCAAAAAAGCAATATAGACAAAGTAGACCGCATGAAAAGCGGGTTTCAAACATGGGAAATTGCAATCACAAATTTTGCAAGACAATCAAGACTGAAGTGACCAAAAGCATACAGTGTGCACACAAGACAAATGGAAAAGCCGACAAACAATGGAAAACAATGACAAACAGATGACAAGACAAGATATCAGACAACCACAATGCGACAAAGAGTTCCTATAATGACAAATGTTGCACATGAAGCACCCTGTTAGCATGATAGAAAGATAAGAAAGTATGCCAAAACATATATGATCTGATATAAGATAATGTGCTAGTATGAATAAGAAATAATATAAAATGAAACAATAAGACTTATGATGTGTACGAAAGTGGATGCCCCCAGGAGGCATTCCGCGGGACTAGTAAGAGGTACATTATCAAACATAGATGCTATGTGTAACAATCTATGTAAAGGATATGCATATCACAACTACAAGGCAAGTGAATGCGCATGTGTATATAGAAAAGGTTATGACATACAAAATATTTATCTAACATAGTAAGCAAAGTGTACATGTGAGTATAAGTAAGCAAGAACAATGTGCACCTAAGATATGCAGTATGTTGTGAGTATGAAATGGAATGGAATGTAGTGTGAGTGTAATAGGAGCAGTGCGCCCTTGAGAATATGTGAATGATCACACATGAGATGAGGTTCATTTATAAATTACCCCTCATCGGTCAAAAATGAACCATAGAACTAGAGTGGGTCATCAGGAAATGGTTTGAATTGTACGCTAGAGAGATATGATTAATAGAGTTTAGAGCGTAGAGAGAGAGAGAGAATGTGTGTGTGTGTGTGTGTGAATATGATGAGGTTAATTTTAGATTTATACCCTCAACAGTCAAGTATGAACCATGGAACTAGAGTGTGTCATTAGGGTTGTTGTTATTGTATGAGAGTCCGTGAGAAAAGTGTGCT